>OX422143.1:58226638-58733260 GCA_949129095.1 Volucella bombylans
CCAAGCCAAATCGCAACATATGCGTGCTCACTCTCGCACAGTGTGAGAATGGTATAAATAAATATGTGGTAGTTGTAAGAAAATCAAGTTTATATAACCCCAACACCAAAGTAAACATTTTCACGGTCAAGGTCAATGACTATATGATTTACAGCTGAAGTGGTATGTACTCTTACATAATAGCACATAAGGAGTAAAACAATTTGAATTTAGTGCGGCATTTTTAGTGAAGAATTGACTGGCCCTTAGATTTTAATTCAGAAAAATATTGAATTTGGTCTCGAGCACTAATAAGCCAGCAAGACGGAGCAGCCGCTCACACAGCTCGAGCAACGATGATGATTTTGAATTACCAATTTCCAGGTCATGTGATCTCTCTTTTTGGCAGTTCGAACTGGACATCGTCGCCAGATCGGACCACGCCAGACGTCATCCTTTGGAGATTTTTGAAATGTCGCAACAAACCGCAAGCCTTGCAAATGTTGAAAGCCAACATTGAAGAAGAAATCACTAATTTGGAAACAAATATATTGTGAGCACCAGTTAAAAATGCCGTAAAACCAACACAAATGTGCTCTAACTCAGGAGATTGTCATATGACAGATATGATTTTTTCAACTTAATATTGTAACGAAAATTGCGTATTGACCGAAACTACCGCCGAGTTTCAATCGGATAAAAAGAGGACAAAAATAAAAAAAATAAACTCCAAACAAATCTGGTTCCCGAAAGGTAAACAATGTTTTTATTCTTTTATTTTTTTATAATTAAAGGTTTTTTTTTCTATGGCCGTAGTTTTCCGACCTCAACTGCTCGCTTTGGACTTGCTGGTTCTGACGAAAATTCTCCCTTTTATCTCGATTTTTACGTTGCCCGCGGTTCTTTTTCTCTGTTAGGAAGTCTTCCGTTTTCTTATCTCCGTTGCAACGTCTAAGATTCCATTGCTTGTTCGCCTACCATTTTTGTTTGAAGAAATCCTACGTCACAGGAAACGGCAAAAATTTTTCTTCGTTGACTTTTCATCATTTGCTCCCTTTTCTGCGGTAGTCATCTCCTTTCTTCATGTTACTCTTATGGCTTACTACTTAATCATTTGTCCTCTTCGTGCGGCTGAATGCTCCGCAATGTTTGGCAAAGGGAAGAAACCTCTTCAACCTGTCAAACGAAACCCACAACAAACAACGTGAAGCAGGTACTCGTAAGTATTTTGTCGTGAAATAAAATGTTTTTTATTTTTCTGCAGTTTTCTTTTTTCTTTAGGTTTCGTAACAATATCATAAATTTTATAGGTCCAAGTAAACTTTTTACAAAACAGAGCCCAAGTTTTTTCATTTATAACAAAATGATAGCTGATTCACATTATGACATTACTGATGTCCCCTTTATGTGGGCATCATTTACTTAATGTGTATAACATTTTTAACATTTTTTGCCTTTCGGGCTCTTTCCTCTGTCTTTACATGAAATCATGTCAAGCTTGTACTGGCTAATCAATCTGAAATGAGAATCTTCGTGAAAAGCATTCTAAAAACATACTCGTACGTTGCTTTGGTTATCAACGTAAATCGCCGATGTGGTTATATGTGCCTTAAAGCAGGAGGTACCCACTAGCTGTTCAACTTCCCACAAACTGTTAAGGAACCTAGTGCTTCAAGTGATATTAGAAGTCCTTGATTCATTTGTGTGGATCGTCAGCATTTAAATCATGCATATCCGAAGCTGTTAGGTATACCACAACATACCACACGACTATATTGTGTTATACTCTTTCCTTTAAGTCTATCACTCTACGTGCGGACCAGTGCTGTGCTGATGTAGAATGATAAAGAGCACATTGGAGAGGGCTTACAATTTATGAATAAACCTGTGTACCAATTTGTGATTCTTAAACTGGCAAGATGGCTATAATCACACTGCTGCTTAAGTAATGCATCCTTTCTAGATTTCCATTTTCCACCTTTCATATGGTATGATTACTTATTTTTAAGCTGTAGTGTGTGCTGTTTAGTAGTATTCAACATGAACTATAATTAAGAGATCTGATTCAAAGTCGGCTTCAAGTAGCCATAAAATCTTAATTGGAAATTGCCCCCAGAGACACTACATGCACAAGACTCCAGTTACATATCTTCATAAAGCTGTTAAGTGGATGCAACAAAGTAGCCATCAGAGACCTGTCTTGATTCAATCTTGTCACATCGCCGCATAATTTGATTTCCAATGCGCCTTTATGTAGCAATACTGCTCGATTTTTCACTGTCCTTCGACTTTAAATTCTGTCAACAATTAATGGGTGTTACCTTGATTGGCGGCAGATCACGCTACTGCTGTAAATGAAAAACTGTAACGCAACCTAAGCCGTCTCAATCATCGCACAATTCGATTCAATATGGCCTCACCCCATCCCAATTTACGTGTTCGAAGTTACTTTCTCACTAGTAGTAATGGGGGCTGTTGGGATGGGTACTACGGTGCAGATTGAAGCATGTCCCTTTAGGCAAGTCTCTCTTAATTAAATTGGAAAAAGAGATCGAAGTGCAGAAATAATTTCATAATTAGGACGAATGATCGGACACAAAGTGCTTGTGACCGAGCACACATGTTGTACATCATAGGATACCGACAACATGCGTCGAAAGTGCTCATGATAAAGATGTACTCTGTAGCTTTGTGGGCCGGACTGCCGGCTGACGTTTAAGTGAATTCCAGAGTAATCTGATGAAAGCAAGGCAGCAGAGCCCCCGGATATGCGACAGTACCATTTCAATTACTAATTGGGATGTTATGTGAGTGAAAGATATGCGAACCTGAAAGATGCCATTTAATGGTTAACATTGGAAGTGTATTCTCTTACATGTTACTGGTTGTAAAGAATGTTTTAATATTAATTTTTATATAATTTAGTGGTGGCTTTAATTGAATGGTAACCTTGTGGAAAATAGTAATGCTCAATATATTATCTTTCAAAATAAGAAAACTACAAGCTCGTTACCTTGGCGATTAAAGTCACTGGCTTGTATTTTGTACATGCCATCATCTATGTATGTTAAATAAATCTTCTCCCCTTAAAGGCATGACTGAGACCGCTGTAGCTCAAACCAGCAATATAAGTACAGTACATAGAGGGTAAAATCATGTTTGATGGCAAGGAATGTGTGTAGCAGCAAACGAAATAGATTCATCGGTGGAGGGATATAGGGCACAACATTTTTGTTTGGGACTTATGTCGAATATAAAGGCACAACAGCTATTTGCTGCGTCCGCCACAGCAAGGAAAACATCAGCTAGACTTTGCCTAAGCAGCCACTCTATTTACCGCTAAAAAAAAACCAAAAAACAAAATCCACAATCAACTAAACCTGCACAGGAACCAGTCACAAAGTCAACCCAAAAGCCCGAGTTCTAAACACTTCAAACAAAAATAATTTGAACATCTTTGAGGATGCCTTCTTCCGACGGCAAAGAAGTTTGTACCGTCTAACTATTTGTAAACTGGGTGCCGTGGCATAAAGCCAAGCGACATAAGACCAAATACGGTCGTTCAACGCTAAAATTCAGATAAGAATGACACTGTTATGCGCGAAGCGATCGAAGTGATCGAAGAATGTGAATATACACTTCAGATGATTTACATTAAGCTCACAAATTTGGAAAAAACAAACCAACAGTTCTTGCTACAGCTAAATGAGTTACGTACAGAAAATGCAGAACTCAAAACAAAAGTTAACAGACTGGAAAGCAGACTAAATTGGCAACAGCAGCAGAATCTTGAAAAGTGCATCGATATTGTTGGTGTTTCAGATGTCAATGACAATAATGCACTTGACAAAGTAAAGCATCTTTTTACCAAAGCTTTGTCTATTGATGTCCCCGACAACCAAATCGATAAATGTTTCATCAAAAGAGTTCACACCATAGACTAACTATAACTAGATATCAAACTCTACTAATACTTTTGCAAACGTTTAACTTTCGCACAGACACACTATAAGTGAATCACCAACACATTCTCAATCTCTATAACCTGTCAGAATGGCTAAAATGACAACAAATTTCACGTAATGTTCGCTAAGTATATATAATAAAGGCAAAAATAAAAGGAAAAATATTTTTCGCTGGTGAATATTTAATTCAACGTGGTGAAAAAGTGAAGATAATAGAATATATTTAAAAAAAAAACCCTTTTTTTTGTTTCAATTGAACAAAAAGGGGATCGTTTCAGAATAAAATTAAAAAAGGACCTAAGGATTATATTTTGAAAGTTTCATTTGAAGATATAAATGAATTGAAACTATTACAATTCTGAAATCAAGCTTAAGCTTGTATTGAGAGTCAATTGTATAAGCATTTTTAATGTTTAGGCACAAACTCTGTACTCTGGACATCAATGAAAAGGATTATTAATTAATGGCAACTTTTAAAATCAATTTCCTTGCTGTTCTTTTAGTTTGAATGTGTTGAGTAAATAAATTAATTAAATAATACTGATAATAATTGTTTTTCTATTTGAATTTAAAGCTTTTCCAAAATATTTCGAGAATCTTTTTTTTCACACATTATAAAGTACAAAAGCGGTGGTATTTTAATTGTTTATTTTTTAAAAATAATTTCCAGAATTTGACAAACAATGGGAAATAATATCCCAACTTAATTTGGTTTTGTCGAAGGGAATTTTTGTTTATAATTGTTTTCAACAGATTTTGCTACTACTTTGTTGAGTATTCTTTAATGCTGTTAACATCTTTAAGCCGGTCTGGCATAGAATGCGTCAACTTTTCCATATATTCACATATTATTTCTTGCCATTCCGCTAAAAATTAAAATTTTTAACTGAGGCTTTGATGTGATGACATGTTTTCGTAACCTCATCATTTAATGATTCCAAAGGCGTTCCAAAGAGAACGGGTTAAGATCGGGGCTATGTGGTGGCGTTACTAGCAAGTGAGGGACTTTATGTGGATATGGACTTATGCTTGAAATCGTTGTCCTGTTGGGAGTAAAAAATGTTTCGCAATAAGCATTGTTTGTGTCCTTTGAAGCAAATTTTCGCTCTAAATATTTTAGTATACTTCTTTTTCTGAATTACTGTGACTAAATTACCGATCTCAACAGTGGATATTTAGCTCCATATTACACAACCACCATTTCCGTGCTTTACTTTTTGCCTTGTGTATTTGGACTGTAAGTTTCATTTGGTTGTCTTCATGCTTTCGAAGGCCTATTTGATTCATAAATGCAAAATTTTGACTCTTCTGAAGAAATCCTAGAAGACAAATCCTTTGTTTTTTTATTTATTAGCAAAGTCCTTTTGTTTTTTTTTTTTATTTGCTTCGCTGACGAAAGGTTTCTTTCTAACGGTATAAGATTTATACTCCGATTTGATGTCGTTGACATTCACGAAAATCCAGCCAAATTTTAGAATTACAACGTGATATTTGTGAAACGTACAGCGTTGTGTTTACATCGATTTTCTTCTTCTCGGAAATTTTTTGATGCAAAAATTGAGCAAAGTATATGGAAATGTTGCGTTAGTAATGGAATTAGTAATACAAAAGCATTAAATATGAGCTAAATTGTCCAGTCACATCCATATTTTTTCAAAAAATAATTGGTCAATTCGCTGTCGTACTAAATAGACCTATAAAGCACTAATTTTCTATTTATTGTTCTATTTTCACAAATAAAAACAAATAATCATTAATTATTATTTATTACTTCGTATGAAAAGTTAATACAATATTTTCCATTTAATCGAATAATCCAATTTATTCATGAATTGTAATTTACATTTTTTCGGAACATGCTCTCCTGATGAAAACATTCATGGTGAAGCGAAAAACTTACCCACACCGTGGTGAAATGAACAAATGTCATTGCACTTCAAATGTTGTATCTGCAAGGAAAAAGGCACTATATGTATAGCTATACGAAAATGTATTCTTTTTACTCACATTTATTTGATCAGCTCACTATGGTTCCACACTGGGAACGCTTTTCTTGAAACCATTGCACTACAAATGTTGTATCTGCAAGGAAAAAGGCACTATATGTATAGCTATACGAAAATGTATTCTTTTTACTTACATGTAATTAGTTAGATCACTCATCCACATTTCTTAAAGCTCTTGAATGGTGCATTTAGATTCATTGTTCTTACTGTAAAAAAGAAGTAAAATAAATTATTTTGAAATTAAAATGTTTGTAGTTACTCACAAGAAAATGTAAACAAACTTTTCCAACTGCTTTTGCCACCTCCAATCCAAGGCAATCTGTTCGTGGCCGCAGTATTCTGTGGAAAATGTTTTCTACTTGCTCCAAATGTGTAAATTTTTCTTCTTTTGTTGTCCTAGAAAATATAATAAACAAAATTATTGTTCAACATAAAATTTTTTTGCAACTTACACGAAATTAGATTTGTAAATATGAGAAATGTCAAAATCGAAATTCACCGCGTCATTTTTATATGGGTGACGTCACTCGTAAAACTTTTCGAATTTTGACATTGTTGACAATTCTCACGTATTCACGGACAGGTTCACACGGATAGGGACTTTCAGAAGAAAACCGGTTTTGATTTTCCAATATCTGGAAAGTTTGATATCTAGTTATAGTTAGTCTATGGTTCACACTAAAGAAGGTAACTCTTCTCTAATGAAAACAAAATCTACAATTTGTGTCAAATTCTCCGACTTAACAACGAAACAACGAATTATGAGAGCAAAGAGGGCAAACAAAAAAAATCTCAACACACGAGCGACTGATGTCGTTGGCGTAGGTGACAGTGGAAGCGTAAACAACAACAACAACAAGGGAAACAGCATTTATTTAAATGATTCTCTTACTAAGTACACTCAGGCGCTGTTTATGAAAACAAAAGAAATGGCACAACAGAAAGGCGTTAAATTCGTATGGTATAGTAATAATCAAATTCTCATGAGAAAGGTTGAGGGTGGAAAAGTAACTTCGATTAAATCTTTTAATGATCTTGCACTTATTTAATATCGAATTTGAATTGCTCAAACGATGTAAGTGATTTAATCGAAGACTCTTCTGCCCTTGAATCTAGTAATGCCAACTGTGATATTATCTTTAAATCTAGTTCATACTGCGATGACAAATTTTTTGTTGTGCATCAGAATGTCAGAAGTTTGAGAGAAAACTTTGCGTCTCTTGTAACGCATATTGATTCTTTCGCGTGCATTCCAGATATTATTTTTCTTTCTGAAATATGGATTTACAATTTTGAAAAGAGTGATTATGTTATTCCCGGTTTTAATTTCTTTGCTAATACGAATGATAATTACTCTGCAGGTGGTGTTGGGTGTTTTTTAAAAGAGGGTTACCAGATTCAGGAAGTTTTGTGTGTCGATTTTGTAAGTGCGGATGTCTTAAAAGTTTCTATTGTAGTTAACAATGAAGTGTTCGTTTTTTTGTGTGTGTATAGGCTGCACATGTTTAATGTTTCCATATTTATGAAAGAGTTTTCTGATCTTTTAATTAAAGTAAAATCTAAAAATCTAATTGTTATTGGGGATTTCAACATTAACATTTTAGATAGTAATGAAACTGTCTCAACATATTTAGCCTTATTAGCTGCGCATGGCCTTAATTCTTTTATTAATGAGCCTACTAGGATTGCGGCAGGTAGTTGTTTGGACCATATTAATGGGCGATTCAAATGTGCTTCATCTAGCAAATGTGAGAAATGTGTTTTTAATTTGATGATCACAGACCATTGTATGACAGGACTCCTTGTAGAAACGTTTTGTAGGAAGAATAGCAATTGTTCAAAACCACTGAACAATATTATGAAAATTAACTTTAGTAGACTCAGAAACAATCTACTTTGTGAGTTTTGGGATGATGTCTATTCGTGTAGTGATGTTTCGAATTCGTACGCAGTATTTATTGAGTGCCTTAAGAAGCATATTTATAATTGTTGCTCTTTCTTACCTCAAAAAAAATTAAAAAAAAGACTCAAGCCCTGGATCTCTAGATACTTAGTAAATAAAGTCAATAAAAAAAATAAACTTAGAATGAAATGCTTTCGATACCCTAGTAATGTGAATTTGAAAAGGAAATACACTAAATTGTGCGCTGAGCTGAAAAAGAAGATTCCAATTTGTCGTGATACCTATTACCGAAATTGTTTTGATTTTGTCAAAGGAAACCTCAGATACGAATGGAAATTAGTGAACAGTTTACTAAATAAATCTTCTTCCACAAAAATACCTACATCTTTGCGTACCTGTAATGGTTTAATCTCTGACAAAAAACAAATCGCTGAAGCATTTAATGACTACTACACAAATATTGTCAGTAGTTTACAACCCTGTCAAATATACTCATCTTGTGCTCTCTGTAAGTGTGCTGAACCGTTTCAAAGAAAAAGCTTTGGTTACAAACCTATAACATCGCTTGAATTATTCGAAGCTATTCGCCGTTTAAAAAATACTAATTCAAGTGGCGCAGATGGTATCTCAAGTATCATTCTTAAAAAAATTGCTTGGTTCATAGTGGATGTCTTAAAGGACATCTTCAATGGCTGCGTTTTTGCAGGGGTTTTTCCTGATGAACTCAAGCGTGCCGATGTTATACCTTTGTTCAAAAAAGGTTCTGCAGTTGAGCTGTGCAATTACAGGCCTATTTCCCTCCTCCCTGTGCTAAGTAAGGTCTTTGAAAAACTAACGAAAGACAGAATAGTGCAGTTTTTAGATATAAATAATTACTTTAGTTCTAAACAGTTTGGCTTTCGGAAAGGAAAATCTACTGAAGATGCTCTACTGCAGTTCTGTGCCCAAACAATGAATAATCTTGATGGTAAAAGGTGTACAGCTGGCTTGTTCATTGACATTACCAAAGCTTTTGACATGGTCAATCACGATATTTTGTTGGGTAAACTGGAAAAAGCTGGATTTCGTGGCTTTATGCTTGATTGGTTAAAGTTTTACCTAAAAAATAGGTCACAAAGTGTGAAGATTGATGAGATAAGGAGCGAAATAAATTTGTTTAACCTGGGTGTTCCCCAAGGCTCGGTCTTGGGTCCAATTTTATTTCTCATCTACATTAATTCACTATTTGCACTTGATTTTAAAGGCTCACCAACTGCCTTCGCGGATGACATAGCTTTTTCATATGGTAAGAGTAGCCCTTTGGAACTCGTTGCTAACATAAATTGCGATTTGAATTTGTTGAGAATCTGGTTTGAAAAACATAAGTTGCTAATTAGCTCCAAAACAAAAATTATGTATTTCATTTTGTCATCAGTACACAGCTTCGGAGCAAATGTCCACTTTCATGCACCCGAGTGTCAAAAATTAAAATGTTTCAATTGCAATTGCATTAATAAACCTACTACTCCCACTTTTTGTAGTACTCTTAGTTGTAATAACAAATGTTTTCTTATCGAGAAAGTAGATGAATATAAATATCTAGGTCTTACTATCGATTCCAATATGAGCTTTTCGAATCACACGGATTCTCTGAGGAAGTATTTCCGTTCCACACTGAGATACTTCTATTATTTGCGTAATGTCTATTCCACAATTCTTCTAAAGAAAATCTACTATGGGATTTTTCAGTCAAAGCTGCAATATGGAATTTCCTATTGGGGAGGTATTTATCTTAGCAAAATACAACCTCTATTAGTTTTACAGAAGCATATAATAAGAAAGTTATGTCAAAAACATGTTAGATACCCTAGTTTTCCTTTGTTCTGTGATCTTAAAATCCTTCCTGTTCGCCATCTGTATTGTTTTAAAGTATTGAAGTTATTCTTTATGAAATCAGGTAATCGGAATTTTAGATTAATTTCTAATTACAATTTACGAGGTAATTTTTCGTACTTGTTACCTGTTCAATTTGCTCGTACCACTGCATACCGTAATTTCTATTCCGTTTTGTCATTCCGCCTCTTTAATAAACTTCCACAGTCTATCAGGGCAATAGCAATACCTAGAATGTTTTTAAAATGTCTAAAAAACTGGCTTCTGAACCACAACTACGCTAGCTTAGAATCTGTTACTTTTGACATTCTGATTTAACTTTAACTTAAACTCATTTGTCTTCTTTAATCTTTCTTAATTTATGAATTTAATTGATTTTTTTTTTCGTCATCCTGCTTCTTTTGTTAATTGGTTTTTATTATGAATTACCTTTGTTGTTTATGGCCACCCCATCATAAACTTTATTATTAATGTAAATAACTGATTAAGTGGCATTCAAAACTATTTCACTACTTTTGTTAGTAAAATACAGAATGTCTCAACATTTCATATAAATAAGTTTTGTGCGTTAAACTAGTTTTAACATTTTTTTTTAATGAATTGTACTTGAATTATACTCGGAATACTATGTGAAATAAAATTATCTATCTATCTATCTATCTAAGTGAGCCACCCACCCCACAGACTCGCTTATACACGCCTGCCTGACAGTTGTTGACATACCTTTAACGGAGCGACGAAGTCGCGTGAGCGGTTAAACCCTGCGGAGGAAAGATTGAAATTCTATTAGCGAGCGAAGCGAGTCATCCACACAGAACTTTAAATACGTCAGACTCGCTTATAGGCTCCTGCCTGATACAGTTACAAGGATTTCACACTATGGACGTCTTTTCAGCTCATACGCCGGAAGGCCTTCGGCCTCACATGCAGGTGCTCAGGGCGCCGCTATGCGATGTGTAGTACGCTATTTATTGAGTGCAATATTGTAGTCCTTTTTGTAGACAATACGTTAATCCGGTAAGAAAAATCAGATATACAGTGGAAAGTGACATAAAGCCAAATTGGCCTTATATGTACTATGTCGCTTTGTGAACTTTGCAGAGTTTTTGGCGTTTTTTTTTATTATTTGGTTAGATTACATTAAAATGTTTTGCTTGTTTAGTTTCTGTTATATGAAATAATAAATGATTATTATAGTATTATCTATCGAATTGTGTGTTTAATTTTTTAAATTTTCTAATTTCTAATTTTCGAATTTGGGACTTATCTCCCGGGGACTTATGTCCCTGCGCCAGATTCATCGTGGTTCGAAGCAGGAGCTCGTATAATTTGAATGAAGAGATCCGGTTGATCTGTGATTTGGAAAGGAATTAGTGAGCGGATTGGCGTCACGGGTATACAGCTGGCAAAAACGTTTCGAAAAATATAACGCAAAAAATAAGAATGAAAATAAGAAACCGTGCGTAGACCGACTTGACTAAGATATATGAATGGAGAAAATCACAGTCGACTGTGCCACCACCTCGGACAATGGATTCAAGTTTATCAGCTTCAGGTTGGGGCCAAATGTCATTATCGCAGGCATCGCATTATAAGGGGAATTTGGGCTCTTCTGCTCTGCCTACCGTCAACCAGGTTAATCGTATTGCTATGGACGTAAGGTACGCCTTCAGTAATCCAGATGACTGAAGTTTCAAGGGGCCAATGTTTTCTCGGACCACCACTGAGAAGAGAAAACAAACAATAAGAGATTCCGCCTCTGATGTGGGTTTCATCCGATTGCCACTGATAAACCAGTGGTTTAACGACGAATGCCGGCTCGTGAATTCTACAAGCAAATGAGGTGAGCGCACCAGATTTGTAGAAAAAAGAAAAAAGAGAACGAGAAGCATGATATCAAGGAAAGATATAACAAGAAACACGTCCACAAATGTTTGCAGAATGTAAAAAGAACATGACACTTCAATGATGTACGAACGGAAATCTGCAAAAAAACCTAGTGGTATATTCGTTGTCAGTGCAATATCCATTAAACTATTCTTCAAACTGTTTAACGGCGACGACGATCAATTTTCCGTTGTCATGCACAACGAACCAGGATGAGAAATGAGGATACCTACATATATCAAAACCTAACTCGAAAAAGTCTGCCTATGACTACGCATATCGAGAAAAGTCGAATTCAGCAATGACGAATGTCCATGGGTAAAACTCGTTGCTCCGTGAGGCTCAATAATGAGACCTTGATATCAAAAAATGGGACAAGACGATCCACTGTCATGACATTATTAGTTTAGTTTTTTTTAGTTTTAAATGCATTTTATTTTCTTAACACTAACTCTTACATTCTAACAAAAAATGCTTAAATGCTAGCTTACAATTACTTAACAATCTTATACTAACTTACTGGCCCTAAACAGGCACTCTAAGCTACTCTGAATACTTATATATATGTCTTTCGACTGCAGTTAAATTTTATTTATAAATACTTATTTTCTATACTTAAAGCTAAGAAAAAGTCATGACATTATCGGCAGAGCAAAGTGAACTGTTTTTGAGGCATTTACAAGTATTGACATAGAAGCGGCGAAAGTGGTAAACGAGGGAAAACCAAAGTGTCTGCTGCCATCAAAAAAGGCCACCATATACCGACGACTCCGACAAAGTGGGTGGCCGTGGTGTAGTGGTAGTAGCAAACGTTTCTCACTCGGAGGGTCCAGGTTCGAATCCTGCCCATGGCAAAATCAGTTTTTCATTGTATAATTGGAACTCAGACAAAAAAAATTCTGCGTGTGAAGGCATAATAACACTGACACGTAGATTTGGCTGTTATAAGAGTTTCAAGCAATGAAAAAAATACTGGGAATTATATCTCGAATCACTCTGAGTGAAGAAAAAACTCTCCGTCCTATTCGGACTCCCACCCCTGGAGAGTAAACATAGAAACCAAACACACCTGAGTTTCAAACCACTACAAAAACAATTTTCCTTTCTCCTCCTTCTATCTTTCCGCCCGCGCCCTGGCAACAGTAAAAGGGTATCAACCCCTTAGGCGCGCGTAAATTATAAAAAAAAAAAAAAAAAAAAAGTCAAGAACTTTGTCTACCTACGCTCCGCCATCAATATACACAAAAACATCACCTTAGAAATCATTCGAATAGTAATTTTTATTAATAGCTGTTTCGAAGTGAGAAGGCGATTAATAATAGACTTACGAGTATAATCATAGAGATATATGTAGATAGATTTAAAAAAAAAAACAATACGAAGGCACTTTTTCGTTTCGCAAAAGCAGTTAATTGTGGAGCGGGTAATGACAAAACTTTTTGCCACTGAGGGACCGTCCAAAATGACAGATTTCTTTGGCAACTGCAACGAGACCAATCAAAATCACATGATTAAAAGTGTATTCACAGCCTTAGCTGTAAAATGCGCTCACAAAATCTTTACAAATATTTTTGTTGGAGAAATATGCAATCTCGCTTAACTTTTCTTAAAAATTTAGGTAACTTCACAGTTTCGCGGTAGGATTTTATCTACTCCGAGAAAATGTTTAACCTTAAGCAATCTGACCTCTAAAGTGTCTCGTTTGGCTATGAGACTGTAATTCACTCTAATCAAAACTAGCCCTTTCTGCGGGTTTGTTAGGACTAGTGTTTACCTTTCTGCACAAGATCTCCATCGGCACAGAAAGTGTCTCGTTTTCGGGTTTCCAAGCTTTAATTATGTTCAAAGATATCTTCTTCTGAACCAGATCCTCTGCTAATACGGATGTAATATCTTCAAACTCCCTCATAAGTTGTTCTTTGACTACAAATTGGTAAGTTCGCTTACCAGTTTCGAGACGATTAGTCCCATAAGAAAGACAAATCTTCACAAAGTCTGAAGGCAAGATTATCGTGACAGTTGCATAATTCGCCAACTGTCATGTGAATTTATTGATTCGATATTGAACTCTTGGGAGTCGCTATCGGGCAAGTTCTCCAATATGGAACAAAAGATATGTGGCCACAATCTTTCTGTGCCTAGAATCTACTACTGTTATTGGTAAACACACGACGGCGGAATTACCGTCTAACTGTTCTTACTTTTTCCCCTTAATGTCTTCGGAAGTTTGTCCCTGGATGCTGGCGTCTATGCACTCCACTTGTCCTATAGATATGGCAGCTTACTCGATGCTTACGCTGTAATTTACAATTTATCATCCCGCATCTCTGTAAAAATGTATGTTTATGATTTTTCTTCTTTTTTAGATATGTGTGTACCAACTCTCAAAAATCTCTTTCTGTAAGTACCCGTTGTCATCATCATTTACAACGGTTAATTATTTTCCAAATTCACAAAATTGAGGTCAACTCATTTACCTGTCTCACGATTCCTTAAGTCCCTAAATAAGGTAACCATTCAAACTGATCCTCTACCCTTGCTATCCGTATCTCCCTATCTACATTTGATAAGTTCTTTCTTCAATCGAGACCACTGGGAATACCTGTCCTGTGTACGTAGCTGACTTTCATTAATTCTGGCAGATACATTATAGAAATTCTGCCACGGGCAGTAAAAACCTACAACAACAACGGCAGCAAAAATTGCCCGCAGAAGTCCCTTTAAGCTGCTGCCACTTTGGTTTGGTCAGTCTCGTGCGCAATCAGATGTCGTGCGTACTTGTTGCAGCCCTACAGGTGTATCTTGATGGATTGTTCACACCTGATCATTAAGTATCTTTGGCATCATTTTAGCGGTTAGGCACAACACATCACTGCACTGGGTAAAATTCTGCAAAATGCTTTGGTTTGCGAGTATGGCATTGCTTACTGACTGGCAATGGCTATGCTCTGGTCTGTTTATGAAAGAATGCGTGCAGCAGCATGCATGTGACCCAGATTTAATTAGGAAAAGAAATTCGATACTCGATGATGGAGAGCAGTTAGTTGATCGATATAATTTTTAATGGCAAATTGCTCACAAATTATCATTAATTGATGAACATTGAAAAGTTACGCTACAGTGCGACTTTCAATCCAATTTTATGCACGCAATATGTAATGTAACCTCGCACAGGCACGCATAAGAAAAGTTAATTATAAATGATGTACGGATAGTCAACAACAACAAGAATATTGTCTGCCGTAATTACATAAAGTGAAGGTTTGAATAGAACCATGTAAATGTAGCTTCATGGGGAACCCCTGATATTTCATTGGAATTTTAATTGATAGCCCTTCGTCAATTTTGTGTACTAAAGAAGCTGGGAATCGGATTTAAAGGAGCTGTTTGTGGTTCATCAAGAAATGATTGCAGAGCGCCATTGACCTGACGTAGTATTGAGTAATTAGTCTAGCCAGCACAACTCAGTGATATTATAATTTAGAGAAGATTTTTGTTCACTGGAAAAAGCGGACTTTCAGCATCAATTCGCAGGAATATGGATCAACCTGATATTCTGAAATCTTCGTGCATGAATGGTAGCAATATTCTTAGCTTAAATGAATGTAGTACTTTAGCCCATAATAAAGTATGTATTCATAAAGCCGAAAGCACTTTGTATGCGGAGTGAAAAAAGATTAATATTTTCGTAGTTGGCGCAATACACAACATCATACATTACATGGATATTTTTTTCTCTTATAGAAACGATATTACATACTAAGTGAGAAGAAAACAATTTCCTCAAAACGACGGATGAACAGAAGCGCATTCTCCTTATGAGCGAAAAGGTTTTCACTTTTACTAAAAGATCTAAACACATGACAAAGCAGCATGACCGATATATATAAGACCGTATGATACCCTGATTTGAAAATCCAATTCAAGAAAAATATTATTCAAAAGCTCTAGATTAGAATTAAAACGCTATCGTTGCGCTCAATATCGTTAGTGCCGACCTACATAATACAAAATGGTTTGCCAAGAACTTGTATCCTGGAAATAGGAAAACTCATTTCAGCCGGATAAAGCCAAACATCTGATAGCGGAGTCAAAGAAGGACGTACTGCGATCCAAGGCATACTCTATGAGGAAGCAGGAAAATCTCAGTCCTTCATAGACCTCCGTGGAGTTTAAACGTGTTTCGGCTAGAAAGTGAGAAGTGTTAACTAAGACATTTGACAAATTGGGTTTAGGCTCCAATTAGCACAGTGATAGTGGGTTCGCTTGAGACAGCAAAGGTTGTGGCTTCGACTCCGAATCGTATAAACACTTTTTTTTTTAAATCAGAAGATATAATAAAAATAATTTAAAGTTACTAAGTGCAGTAAACAGCACGTGATGGATTGTGGAGAGCGGTCCGCTATGCCAATAGTGGGATCAGCTGACAAAACAGGCGAGGCATCAAGCGGTTCCAGCCAAGCACCAATAGAGGCAGAACCGAAGACGAAGAGAAGGAGAAAGCTAAGGGCAACTTCTAACTTACAACATCCCACCCAACCAACTTCCACTGTAAAACTGCTCGCTGGAGTGAAGGAAGGGAATAACTACGCTTCATTGGCACCGACTGAATCGGAAGATGAAGAGGAAGAAATGATGGCCATAAGTAACAGCATCAAAATGCTACAGCAAAGGTTACAGGCCATAAAAGAAAGTCAAATGGTAAGAAGGAAGAGGGAAGAGGAAGAGCAATCCCAGTGACAACAGCAGACGCAGCTTGCTCAAAAGCAAAAGCAAAAGAAACAGCATCAAACAAATACAATAACACAAGTGCTACAACATCAAAAGACTAAGAAACACCAGCAACAACAACAAGAGTAGCCACAACAGCGGTAACAGCTAAAACAGCAGCAGCAGAAGCAACAGCAACAACAACAGCAGCAGCAGAAAAAGAAGGAGAAGGTGCCATCTATCAACACCTATAAATTAGAGGTAAATGTAACCAAGGACTTGTGTAAGTTGGTCATTGGTAATAATTTTAAAATTATGAAATTGGGGAACGATCGACATGCCATCTACTGTAATAGTGGAGGCCTACGCGAAAGTGAAAGAGCTCCTAAAGGAAACGACGACGGAGCACTACTCATTCACACCGAAGTGTGAAAAGCGGCAATTGATGCTGCTGAAGGGTTGGAACCGTATTCTGATCCTGAGGAGATCCTGGCACTGCTTAAAGAGAAGGAGTGCGGTGAATGTTAATTCACTGATTAGGATTGAACGAAGAGCCGCGATGTATAAATTGCTACAAGACGAAACTCCTGATGTGCTTTTCGCTAGCGAAATCAAGCTAATCGATAAGCACAAACTGGAGTACAATAATTCTATTGTTAGAAGAAGAACTCGGCCCAAATCCAAACGTGGAAGTGGTGTCGCGATCAAATTTCTATAAAATTTCAAAGAGCGTACAAGGGAGTGTTGCGCAGGTTCCGGAGGCAGTCGTCATTTACATACCGCTACGCAGTGGAAAGCGGCTGTACTTGGCCTCTGTTTATGCACCTGAGGCTTCTCTATCCATTTTATTCATTACGGATATCGACACGCTTTTTCGACTTCTGAGGCTGGAATCGGGGCTGAATTATTTTATAATCGGCGGGGATTTCAACGCTAAACACAGAGATTAGGGAAATAATTTTCCATATATTAGAGGGAACGTACTACTCGATTGGTGGGGTCAGCACGATGTCATGTACAGGCTCGGTCTTAAAGCAACGGATAACATATCGTTTCCCAGGGGCGGGTCTTATTTGGATCTACTGCTGTACGACGAACGTATACGACTGACAGGTACGAATTTACGAACGCTAAACTGTCTGCGCACATTCCTGTATGACGACCATTGCGGTTTTAGCACCGAAACTACGGTTCCCAACGAAATTGCGGAATTGGAGGGGTTTGTCCAAAGATATTCTTACAACTACAGTAACACCCGATGAACACGCTTCTCCGCAACCTTGACAAGAGCGCTCTCCTCGAACACGCTCCACCCACCGTCCAATAGGAATTTGTCAAACGAGGAGATCGACAATTACCTAGAACAAATGGACGAGACAATTAAACAAATATGGACACTACAATACCGTGGTATCGACGTACGCCTAACGAAGACCTGTTCTGCAATCCTACTATTGACGCACTGCACCGACAGAAAAGTAGACTTCTGACAAGACTCAAAAACTTGTACAGACAGTTAACTGACAGACAAGACCCGGAGATTAGGACACTGAAGTCGTCGATTAAAAATATTCAAACGCTAATAAAAGAAAATTACAGAATTTCTGTAAGTTTGTATTGGAACAACAAGGTTCGGGCTGTAAACACCAGCAACCCGAATATGTTTCCGCAAATAAATAAACTATTTCGGAGAAAAAATCAAAACGACCTTCAGTGTCTTAAAATAGCCCGGACAACAGACAACGAATGATTACTGACAATAGCAGGTAACGATCCAAATGAGGCCGCTGATGATGACGACTTCTTTGTGATCGAGGATCCACAGGAGAAAGTTGAGACCATAGGGGCGACTTTCCAGGAAGTATACAAGGCCACTGACACAATTGGCCCCAATTATGACCTGGACAATTGCGTCTTTGTGCACGACTTCTACATTCGAAATGAAGTAAAGAACTGGCGATGCGAGGGCTCTGGGTTCACCCGGTTCAGCGACGTGTCCGATATCCAATGGAATAAGGGCAAAAACCAATGTACTGGTGCCTGCCTTGTTGACTTGGAGAAGGCCTTCGACACCGTATGGTTAGAGGGTCTTTTCTATAAGCTGGCTAGGCTGGGGATCAGTAAACCACTCTGGTACATTCTTTATAATATGCTAATCAACAGACAGTTCATCGTGAAAAATGGTGATGTGACTTCTGTTGGAATATTTCAAATTAAAAATGGTCTTCAGCAATTCAATTCGCTGATCCTATTTAACGTTTACACAAGCGACTTTCGATATTATTTTGAACGAAAACATTCATCTAAACTGTTTCTCGTGATAGAGTTGTTGTCTCATAGAAACATTTATTATATTATAAGTATATTCCTTGTATTGTGTTTTATTGTTTGATTCTCTAACGCCTGCTGATCTATAGCAAATTGCGATTCCGACATCTTCTCGACCTCGCACTCGTGTCCAAAACACCTGTTTGTCTTCTTTTTCAAGCCTTGGCTTTTGGTCTATTGAGCTGAGTCTAGTGTTCAACTATTGCATGTGAACCTAAAATTAAGTAAGAAAATGTGCTACATACTCTCATTCAACATAATGATTATTTTTGTTTTTTGCAGTTTCAGATTTTTAATAGGGATTAAATCAGCTGTCATTCTGAGCTACCAAGCTTTACTTATTTTTAGTACAGTTTTTCATTTCATCATGACAAAATTGACACCACAACAAAGATTTTAAATTGCTGAAATTTATTTTCAAAATCGAAGCTCTGCATGAAAGTCACGTTAGACCTCATCAGCCATCTGAACGTGCAACTTATCGACTTATTAAAAAAATTTCGGACCCAGTTTATATTATTGGATACCCACACACCAACAAGACCGAGAACAGTGCGTTCGAAAGAATCTTGTATTGAAGAGTACCCCAATTTATCGCTTCTTCATCGTTCGCAGCAACATGACCTTTGTCCATCCGCTATCTGGAAAACTCAGCATATATATCTTGGTATCAAGGCTTACAAGATCCTATTGGTATACGAGCTAAAGCCGCGTGGCCATTTATCGTATCGAGTGTTCAGTGATTGGGCTTCAAATCAACTTAAAGTTGACCCAGTTTTTATCGTACAATTTATTCAGTAATAAGTCTTATTTCCGATTAAGCGAATACATTCCTCAAGAACTTCACTAGATGCCATTGCATACGGAAAAATGTACCATATGCTGCGGATTGTCCGCCATACGTACAAATGAGGCCGGAGCACAAATTGCTGTCAATAGACACCGGTACAATGCGATGATGACCTATTATTTGTTCCCAAGTATGGGTGACATCATTGTGGAAAAACTGTGGTTCCAGTAGGATAGTATACCACCTCATATTACCAACGACAACATCGGTTTATTGAAAACACTATTTGGAAATTGAGTCATATCAACGAATTGACCCTTAAATTGACGCCATTGTACTCTTTTCTGTTTATGGCATTTATATCAATAAACCAGTAAAAATTGACGTTTTGAACTAAAAATTTTTTCAAGTAATACGCGACATACGCCCCCAATTGCTCGAAAAAATGGTCGAAAATGTTACCCTAACACTGAGCTTTATTTGACGAAGCCGTGGTGAAAATATGCCATGCAAATTTTTTAAATATTAAATAATCTTTCGAATCAATTTAATAAATCATCATCAAGTTAATTTCTTTATATTTTATTTAAACAAAAATTTCTGAACCTCTATATACACTACACTTTATACTCGTACCTACTATATGAAAAACGTTTTTCAAGCTAATGACACTGAATTATTGCATTATTTCCAGATGAAACTCTCTTCTACTCGTATAGTAGTACTAGCACTTCCTTATATATTGTACTTACTTAGGTGCCGTTACAGTTTGGGGTGAACCTTGGGCACAATTAACAAGCCTTTCCACTTAGTCTGGTCTTTAGATAACTGCCTCGAGTTGCGTACTCCAAGTCGGTTGAGGACCGCTTCTACATGCTTCATCTCAGGGCGACTGATGCACAGTTGCACAGTTGCACAGTTGCACTAGATCGTTGTTCGTTGTTTTATCCAAAGTCAACGCAAACGGGACCGAATACTTTCCAAAGGATTTTTCTCTCTAAACGACAAACGCGAAAAACATTCCTAATGGTAGAAAATTCCAACATGCAAATTGTAAAAAGTGCCAGTATAGCTGGTATACTGCACTCAAAGTATTTTAGAAGGAAACGGCATTATCGTATATTCAATTTGTAGAATATACCAATCTGTGATTTAGTTTTTGTGGTGGCTAATACAAGCTTAAAAACTAGGACTTAAAAACTAATAACAATTACGGCTTAGCGATATCTAGAACTTATCACTAGGGATGGTGAAGGAGATCGAATTTGAGGGAGAGAGTGCTGCGATTAAAATCCGAAAACGGAAAGGCTGTAGTTTACTTTACGCAGCATAAAAAATGGAGAAAAGAAAATGGAGACGTGCAATCGACGGAGCCTGAGAGGTATCGGTTCGTTCCTCAAGGATATTCAGGTTAATGAGCTTGAGACGGTCTTGCTAGGGAGTTAAGTTTAGAGACCTCGAAGAGCAAAACGAAGAAAACGAATATGGATATTGAGAGCATCCATGGGGATACATGAACTCGTTGAAAGGGACACCATGCTTTTCTAGCGTACTCATGAAGGAGGCGAACAACAAAAGTGATGTATAGTGATCTAGTCACGTACGGGTTGCAGAATTCTTTAGACCATCTTCTAACGAAGTCAAGTTATGAATTTGCTTTAGTAATTATCTCATCAATATGCGAGCGGAAATTAAGCTCCCCCTCCAACAAAGGATATATGTAGGTTGACCGTGAAGAAGGTAAATTCGAGGAGGAGACTTGTTGCACTTACGTAGGAAGTGATATTTGGTGACATTGAGTTCTAAGCAGTTCTTGATGTACCAAGTGGAAAAACTATTTAGATCTATTTGACGGAGGCTGCAGTCATGTTTTGAGGAAATGTGTTTAAAAAATATTATATGGTCAGCATAGAGAGAAAGTTCTGAGTGTTGAATGACCCTTTCAAGATTATTAATAGTTGGCATGAAGAGAAGTGGACCTAGGTGACTACCTTGAGGAACACTTAAAGTGGTCAAGAAAGAGGTCGATAGGATAGACCTGAAACGAACACTATAAAAACGATTATCCTGGTAAGAATATATCCATTTTAGCAAAATGGATTAAAAGCCCACAGCGGACAAATTGAACGGGATTAGTTTATGAGATATCTTGTCAAAAGCCTTACTGAAAGCAATTGTTATAACGTCAACTTCTTTACCACTATCTAAGGCTGAGAGAACAGAGGACACAAATTCGAGGAGGTTAGTGGTAGTTGATCTACCTTTCAGAAAGCCGTGTTGATTAGGGTAAATATGGGATTTGTACTGGAAGCGTACGGCTTCGTACAAAGTGCTTTCGAGGGGTTTGGATATATGTGAATGTTTAGCTATGGGGCGGTAATTAGTAACTTCGCTCTTCAATCCCTTTTTTTGTATCGGTGTTATGGAAGAAGGCTTCAATATCTGTGGAAATTCGCCTTGAGAGAGCGATAACTGGAAGAGATTTGACAGGGGGTGGGAAAGTGTTGAGGTAAGTATTCATCTTTAAGTTGTTGTAATTATGATCAAAACTTTGAGAAATAGAGGGGTAAATGGGGAAGTTAAGTAAGTATTTGAAAGAAGATGGATCCGGAACCAAGAAATTATCGGCAGAAGATTGCTTAAAAAAGTAGCAAAAAAAAATTGGCTATGCGGATCGTTTGATGATATGTTTTCGTATGAGATATTAGGATCGTTTATAAGACTTGATTGCGCACTAATAAGGTATCGCTGGTAGGATCGTTATAAACCTGGGCGAATTGAAGGTATGACTCGAGATAGTTGTAATAGTCAGCAATAGAACTGGATCGAAGTAAAACTGCCCATAATTTGTTACTCTTGTTACGTAAAGAGCGAAGACTACTATTATACCACGGGGGGCTCGTAGAAAGGGTTTTATTGCGCGAAAAGGGACATAGAGAAAAATAGAATTGAATAATTCTCTGTAGAAAATATAAAGAGCTCCATTAAGGGACATCTTGGCGAAATTAAAAGAAAACTTACTAAGATATGCGTTCATTTTTCGGAAATTCGCTTTATGAAAGTCATAAGAAGAGGCAGCTGCAGATGAGGTATGCTGGATATGAGAGTGATGGAAAAGAGAAAGAAGAAGTGGTGGGTGAAAGTTATCAATGGTCGATAGTGAAAGGGGATAGAGCGAGACAGAGGAGTTAATGGAGTCTAATTGGCTACTCATATAGTTGGAGACCCCACTAACCTGGCATAAGCTAGAGTCTGTAAGCTTATTCAAGAAGAGACATTCTACTCGAGTTAGGGTTTGCGATAAAAAATGATTCATCATCTGATTGAGTCCAGTGCAATTGAGGTAGATGATATCATAGAGAAGATCAGATAAATTAATTACTTGATCAATTGCATTGGGAGCGAGGTGGTAGCATTCGATAGGTTGCGCCGCTAGGATGTAAAAACACATAACGTATAGGGATGTTATCTTTATTGAAACAAGCATATAAGAAGTAGAAACAGATATTGGAGAAGTGTTTAGGTCATTGTGGACGTCCAGTAGGAAACCTCGACAAAGAGAATCATTTTTTGGACGGGTAAGACCATCGTCTCGAAAAACGTTGAAACTATGGGGGAATAATTCCTGATTCTTTATATCGGGAATTAGATTAGTTTCGATCAGAGAGTAAACATCAAATGGAAGAGCGTGACATTTGCGGAAGCCAACACGGGTTTTAGATAGCAGTCCTATTACGTTTTGATAGTAGAAGGTAAGAGGAAGGTTGTTTCGAGAGGGCGTAGGAGTGGATGGTTGAAACACTTGTACATGCATACTTTGGCTGGTTTAGGTATGACGGACTGTTTGACTTTATCCTGCTTCTTGGCCGTATTTCCTTTCAACCATTTTCAGACACGAATCTTTCCAAGATTGAAATTGTTGCTAGCTGGATTATGGAATAACCATTCGTATTTCGCCGGAAGATTGAGCTTGAAGCTGCGCTTGCTTCTGTTGTTAGATGTTGGAAGAAAATTGCAGTGGCTAGTGGTAATGTCATATTTATTTCGAATAAATTCGAGATCCAATCAATATCAGCTTTTGGGGGGACGTCTTTAATAAGTAGAGTAGTGACCAATTGATTCTTCGAAGCAAGGTTATCAATTCTACGTTGCCATTCGGAAGGTGTCCAGGTTGAATTAAAGTGATTGATAAGCTTCCGTGACGCAGCAATTGGAGGAGCTGACATAGATGTATTCTCTGCTGTCAATTGGAAGAAACTTTACAGAAATCAGTAGATTGGACCGTCCGCAGATGACTTATATGTGGGGTTGATCGTGAATCCACTTCAGATTCTATTAATTCAGCCATGAGTAATGTATTATAGGGAACATTGTGGTAAGGTTGCAGGAAGTTTGGGGTGTCAACGATTTTGCTGTTTATTGTTGCGATGTGATGTTCAATATCGAATACGGGTCATCGAGTCGCAGTAAGTTCATCAACGACATCGTTCACTTTGTCGAAGATAACTTCAAGCATAGGAGATAGTTGTTTGTATGACGTGGACTGGAAATGAATGCCAATGTCATCACACAACTCGCACGTTTTTTGGTTGGATATAACCTGCGCAGAACAGATAGCTTTGATGTCACTGAACATTCTATGAAGGTAGTTTCTCCATTCCTGGATCTCATGGAGTCTAACTCGATTAGACCAGCAATTTGTTTATCCATGTGCCTTACTTTGGATTTTATTAGATCCACACTTATAACACTGCTTTCAATAACCGAAATTTGATCCGTAATTTTTGCGGCAGTACGTCTTGGTAGACGTCATTTGAACCGCTCTGGCATTTTATTGCCAAAAGCACATGCGCAAGTGAGAGCAAGAAAAGGAGTTTATCGGAGAATTCTTTGATAAACATAGTATTACTTTTGTTTAACCCTACACAAATGGCATGAAAGGCTTTCCAGATGCCCTTGCAAGCTACCCAGTCAGCATTGTTGTCTGCGATTACACAATTGGCAATTCAGAAAGACATGTTTAAAATTTTAAATGGGTAATGTTGCACTAAATTTTAGTAGTTGTGTAGGTCAGTGAGGGTATAAATATAGGTCGAATTATTGTTTTTAATATTTAATATATTCTACGTAGGTGCTTTGCATTGAAATCTGCCGGCAGACAAAAAAAAAATTAAGGAATTCGAGCACTGGGGATTAAGAACCGGAAAATACAATTTGACAATTAAAACAGGTGAATAGGCATCAGACGGACTTCATTACTGCTAAAAAGGCTGAGACTATTTGAGCTCCGTTCCAACTACTAGTTGGTGGAGCCAGGGTACTAAGAGCAATTGACAGACGGCTTTACAGGGGGACTACCCATATGTCTTTATTATTATGTGCTTGTGGTCCACACTGCCCATAAAAGTTTTGATATTTTCACTCAGAGCTATAAGCCTGAAGTCGCCATGAAAGAGAATTCTAGGTGGATTGCTTCAACAGAAGGGGTTCCCATATGATGCGGCCCATTATAGAGATTCTATGAACTATTGCGTTCCAGATTGTTCAAAGGTATACTCGTGCACTTCAACAGAAATCAACCAAATTGTTTATCAGAAATCATTATACCATATGCGTTAACGCCAACTTTCCGTCATCCCGAAAGCGAACAAATGAGGGTTTATTGAAAACTTAGAATCAACTTATTTACTCCATAATTTTGCCGTGCCAACGAAACTAGAGAAGTACAGTGAATATTGCGATTGTACGCGACTCGGAATTCAAACCCGCATTTAATAGATTCCGCGTCGTTCTCAACATCTAGGCATCTCTCGAAAGTCCCCGTGGTTTATTTCGCGAAAATACCTGGCTATATGTCCATATAAGATTGACGTATTGAGCCAAAAGCTAGAGCTACATAGTCATTGTGCATGTGGAACTTTCGCTGATTGGGCTCAATTGAAGATGGAAGAAAATCCGGGCTTTCATTGAAAAATTATCCTTAGTGACTAGCGTATTTTTGGTTAAATGGCTTTGTAGGTAATCAAAATTTCCACATTTGGCTAAGCGAACAACCGTAAGTGATCCAACAAGAGGCATTAAGTACGAAAAAATGTACTGTTTGGTACGGTGTTCTGTTCACGCTGGAAGTATAATTGAGCCGCACTTCTTATGACATTATGACGCCGTGTCAGTTATAGTCAGTGCAGGCCGCTTTCACTCCATGGCTATGTGGTTTTAAGGGAACGGTACCCGTGGTACAATCTGTGCCGGAGTCGACACATTCCGGTTATTGTCTTATCTCCAGAACCGACCCTATAATTTGGCCGCCGCGCTCGTGCGATTTAACACCTTCAGACATGTTTCTTCAGGGCTATTATATAGTCCTGGCTTATGCGAATAAACCAGAAACTTTAAACGAGTTACGGAAAGTTCGATTGACCGCATCCATTCATGCGAGCTTTTCCGTGAAAACGTCTTATTATTTAAAAAACAAATTAGTGCGCATCTAATGAAAAACACTGTAATGCAGTGATAAAAATTAAGCTAAATATACGGGTCAAATTTTGC
The DNA here is from genome assembly GCA_949129095.1 of Volucella bombylans. Classification (NCBI taxonomy): domain Eukaryota; kingdom Metazoa; phylum Arthropoda; class Insecta; order Diptera; family Syrphidae; genus Volucella; species Volucella bombylans. The sequence goes on from OX422143.1 coordinate 58,252,628, forward strand.
ACAGCCGTTGGTTGGTAATTGTTTTTCCCTTTCTCTCAAATACATTACCGTCCGCTTTGCTGTGCAAAGCATGGCTTATCTGGGTTACCCAGCATGCCTACGCTGCTTTGATAAACCTCACCATTAGCATAAGTTAGATTATTTAAAATACATGTTTGAAAATTCTGGTGTTGATGTTATTTGTGTTTATAGGACTTGCTTCAAACATGATGTATCTGCTATACAGTATAATATACCCAATTACTCTATTTCTCGAAAGGATCAGGAAACGTACTGCAGGGGCTCCATGAAATGTAAAATTATTTGTAAATCGGTTGATCTACAGTAGATATAGAGTTCTTAATTATTGAAATCCACGATGGTTGTTCTAAATGTTTGGTGGCTTGTGTAACATTCCGGATCGGAATTGTTCTCCTCAATAATTTTTTTTTCTCCCTGTCGCAACTCTCGTTTCTTTATGAGCATGTTATTTTTTATGGGGATTTCAATGCACACTTATTGAAAAATAATTGCAGCTCCTTTCAAATTAAAGACTCTGTTTCCTCCCTGGGACTCCAGATATGTAATAAAATCTACCCAACTCGGTTTGCTAAAGACTGTACTCCTAGCATTCTTGTTCTGGTTATTATATCCGATCTTTCATCTGTTCGTCTTTTCGACCAACTCTCACTTGATTGTATATCTGATTACGATCTTCGGTTTACTCACTCTGCTGACCCATTGACATTTTCATTTAAGGATTTTAGGTCAATAAATATTAATGATTTTCAAAATGGAGCAGTTGTCCGTTATTCTGTGATCCTAATGCAAAACTGCACTGTTTTGAAGAATTGGTCACTGAGTTGTATGGTTTACAATACACGTGCCAGTTAACACGGTTTGTAGATGAAACAGAAGTTGTCCCATCATTCAGTGAGAGGTTTTGAACTGCGATCCGTAAGTAAAAACGAAATTGTAAAATGTGTTACAGCACTGAAATCAAATGCTATGGATGAAGATGGGATACCAATTTGCTTTATAAAACTGATTTTGCCTCCCATTTAACCTATATAATTAACCACTGCGTAACAACGTCCACTTTCCCCAAGTCGCGTAAAATACTACTTCGATCTCTACAGCTGAATTTAGGCCTATAAGTATTTTACCATGCTTGTCAAAGTTCTGTGAGTAACTCGTTGCAAGACAACTTCTGGATTACTTATGTCTTAATGGCCTTTTGTATGGGGGACAATCCGGTTTTAGATGCAACCACAGTTGCTCTACTGCAATGGTTAATATTTTGGAGGATATAAGACAAGAGTTCAATAAGGGATGTGTTACCCTTCTTAGCTTGCTTGATTTCTTGGAAGCTTTTGACAAGGTAAACCACAATATTCTCAGCTGGAAATTAAAATATGTCTTCGGTTTTGATAATAGTGCAGTGCGACTTTTTGAAAGCTGTCTTTCCGATAGATATCAAAAAGTTGCGATATATAGTTTTTGTTCAGCTTTTCTACCGGTGAAGCAGGGTGTACGTCAAGGGTGTACCTTGGCCCCTTAATATTTTCTGTATTCATAAATGACTTGCCATCTGTCTGTTCTACCTCAGTATATCTATATGTTGATAATGCCCAGCTGTATTTGTCCAAGCCATATAGAAACACTGCTGAACTTATTAACCATTTAAATGAGGACCTCTGCAGTATTCATTATAGGTCTAAAGCTAGTGGATTACCTGATGTCCATTAGCCTGATGTCTTACTTTCTGGGAATAAATGAAATGTGGTTCATACTGTAACTAGTTTGGAATTTATTATTAATTCAAACTTATCAGGATATGACCATACAAACTATACAATAAGAAGAATTTATGGATGTCTTCGCAAGTTGTGGGTAACTGTGAGCTTTACAGAGTTCATGGATTACGCAGATATGACCATATTTCACAACACACTAAAACCTTGTTGGGAGCACTCCTCAAATTCAAAATAAATAGTTCTAAGTAAAATGTAAATAAAGTCGAAAGACATAGTTATAAGAATTTAGAATAACTTAGAGCGCCTGTGTGGGGCCAGTAAGTTAGCATAAGATTATTATGTAATTGTAAGCTAGCATTTAAGCATTTTTTGTTAGAATGTAAGAGTTAGTGTTAAGAAAATAAAATGCATTTAAACTGAAAACATTGATGCCAGAAATTGTATTTTTTTACATAATATCATAACAGATAAGATTCCTATGTATTTATATGAAAAGATAAATTATTCACGCTCCCCTAGAACCTTAAGTTTGATTCCATCACGTCATAATTATAGTGCTATAAAAGATATTTATTTTCTAGATCACCGAAATCAAGGAGTGTGGGCGTGTTAAGTACCTAGATGGAAGACCACATCGGAACTCGCTACACCGCGTGCTGTTGACAAACGCCACATGGGAATAGTACCCGGCGTAAAATCCCGGACTTTAAAAATTCATTTGTATCAATCCCTTGAAAATAAATAAATAAATAAAAGATATTTATCTTAATATACATACATTAATTAGATATTGTAATAACAAATTTAAATTGAATTAGATATTTGTATCATGTGTCTCGCTATTAAAGCTATCTCCCTGCCTAATATACATAAATGAACATTCATACAGTATTCCTGTTCATTCCTTCAGGGACGCTGTGTCTGTACTTATTTTTCTGATCCACTGACATATTGTAACTACAGACTTATTTGTTAAATATTCTGCAGCCTTCCAATTGAACATTTATAAAGCCTTACTTAACATGACATACGCATGTGTGGAAGCGAAGGAGCACAAGAATTTCTATCGACATCAGAGCTTCATCTTTATTCAACCCAGTAACCAGCTATCTGATTGTGGTTGCTAGAAAAACTTCATCTGTTCTATTGACAATTCGAAACTTAGTATCCAATGACAGGATTGTGTAACATATGTACCTGGATATCTGGAGAGATTCCGGGGCCTTTACTACAGATTTATCATCGGTATGATCACAGACTGCTATCCATTTTTAGGGCACTTTAAAGGTACTGAGTTTGGCAAAATCACATATTTCGGACTCCTTAACTGGTATTCACTTTTATTGTACTCCGCAAAAAATTTTTTATGGTTCTGTAGTCATTGTTACCATTTTACTGAATTTTGAAGAAGAAAATGGACCTGAAAGAAAAATTACATGGAGAAATCATTCCGTGAACCAGCTCTTATTCATCCTTGTTAAGTCAAATGTGGTCAAAGAATCAACCTAATTTCTCATGGCTGCGTTTCGGCAGATCACAAAGGATCACGTCACATAGGAACCCACTGTCTAGGATCGTCGAACTATTGAAGTCTATTAAACGAGCTCTAAGATATAAAGATATTCAACGGAAGGTTCAGCACATTATAATCCAACCTGTCCAAAATGCTGTTTTATATTTTTTTATTAGTAAAAAATAAAAGATGTTGACTCGGCTAGATTCGATATGAAACTATCTTTTAATCATTCTTTTATTGTGCTCATAACCATTAAAACATAGTATATAAATATTTGACATATGTATTATACAAAAGATGTGGAACTATACCTCTGGTACTAGCTTTATACAACATCTCTCTTATCAAATAAATAGACACAATGATTCAAAAGTTAAGATAATTTCAAATTAAAATGTCAAATAAACCGTTTATGACTAAATATATGTACGAGTATATACCTATATATTTAATTTTATCAATATTAGCTTAGTATATTTGTAAGTTTACTTCATTATTACGTTCTATTGTTTTAAATTGCGGCTACGAGTGCTATGGTGAAATTGTATTATGAGATTTTTTCTTATATGAAATGTGTTCCGTCTATACCTTCCCCCTTCATTTAATTCTACTACATATGACCTTAGTTCTTTACATTTATAAATAATATTTCCCGCATACCATTTTTTATCAGATTTTTGCATCCATACGGATTCATTTAACGAAAAGTCTTTTTTTACATATGAAGTTTTGTTGTAATGATTTTCTATTATATTTTTGGATTTGCGGATGGGAACCTTAGTCCGTACGCGCCTATTAAACAAAAGTTGGGCTGATGAATATTGCATTCCTGATAATGGGGTATTTCTGTATTCAAGCAACGCTAGATTTAAATCTATTTTTGAAGCCTGGCTTATCCTTAATAAATGTTTGAAAATATTTGTTTTAGATTTTTTATTATTTCTAAACTAGATTTATTTTTAAGTTCAATTATCTCTTACCATTTAGAATAATAATCAACTAATACTAAGTATGAATGATTTGCGAAATCTAAAATACCTAATCCCAATTTTAAAAAAGGAAGTTTCAGAATAGCATGCTGAATTATAGGCTCTTTAGTTTCTGAATTTCTATATTTTTGACAAAGTATGCAGTTGTTTATGAGATTTTCTATATCCCTGTTTAATGTTGACCAAAAAAATCAGTGTCTGTGCTCTTCTATTTGTTTTATTTATACCTAAATGGTCTTCATGCAGAATATTTAAATACTCCTTTTGTAAGGACAATGGAATAACTATTCTATCGTTAACAAATATGATTTCTTCTTCTAAATATAAATTGTTTCGTAATTTGTAAAATGATTGGATATCTTTATGTACTCTATTTATACCAGTAGGCCATTTTGTCTTTAAAACAGTTTTCAATCTTGCAAGTACTTTATCGTTTTCTATTTCGTATTTTAATTGCTCTTTTCGATATTCACTAATATTCAACGAATGAATAACTTCATTAAAATCTTCTTCTTCATTATTACACAACAACAAATCTGCAATATGTAGATATTTACCTGGAACAAATACTACATTTAATTTATATTTTAACAGCTTTAATTTCATTTGCTGCAATTTAGTACAATATATTTTATGTATAAATTTATTTATAAATTTATTGCATGCAAACGTTATAGCGAGTAGCTCCTTTTCGATCTGAGCATAACCAAGCATCAAGCAACAACCAATGCCGCTTTTGGACGCATCACACTGGAGAACAATTGGTCTAAGCCCGTCAAACATCTTCAGGATTGGGGCATTTGCGATTAAATATTTTATCTTTTTTAAAGTTTCTGTGTGAATGTCACACCATACAAAATCATTTTCCTTTTTTAACAACTCTCGCAAGCAATCAGAAATTTGAGCTAGATTTGGTATTAAACTACGAACGTAATTAATCATGCCTAAAATACTTTGAAGATATTTTTTTGTTTGTTGGGTGTTCTAAATTTAAAATGGCTCTGACCCTAGCAGGATCTGGAGTTATTCCTAACTCTGAAAATATGTGGCCAATGTATTTAACACTTTTCATTTTATATTGAGATTTTTCTTCATTGAATTTAATTCCTATTTCTCGAGCCCTTTTAAAGGCTAAATTTAAATTCCTATCATGTTCTATCATGTTCTTGTTCATCCTTACCGAAAATAATCAGGTCATCTATATCAATAAATGTTCCCTAATAAAATCCCTTAAAAACTGTTCACTAATACCAAAAGGAAACCGAGAGAATTTAAAAAAAACCGAAAGGTGAACTGAATGTACAATATTCAATTGAAGATTCATCCAGTTCGATCTGCAGAAATCTGTGTTTTAAATCTAAAACCAAGAAGTATTTCATACCGCAGAGTTTGTCCCTAATTTCTTCAAATTTCGGAATTAGAAATTTTTCAGGTTTAAGTGCTTTATTTAAATCCCTTGGATCCAAACACACTCGAATTTGTTTATTTGACTTCTTAAAAATAATTAAATTACTTACCCATCCCTTTGGACTTTTTTTATTATACCACTTGATTCCTCGAGAGCTTTTTTAACTGGTTCGATTAAGGTTGCAGGTAGACGACGTGGTGGCTTAACGGATGGAGAAATTGTGCTATCAATTTGTAGGTGGCAGGGTATGGGAAATTTTCCTATACCTGTGAAAATGTCAATGTTCTGTTCAATAATTCTATGTTTTGGATCCTGAATGCTATTAACATTAGGGCGACTTACTAAACCTAGTTTCTCGCATGCAGTAATACCTAAAATAGGAACTGTATTCCTCAGTCGTTCGCAGATCTCCGAGGAGAATAGATGTGTCTCGGCTTTTCCTAAAGTGAAAAAAGTGAAAATGTTATCTTTTTAAAAATAATTGGTAACAAACTCTATCAGTTGACTCGGTAGCCAAGCGGTTAGCGGCGTCGGTCATCAAATCGTGGGACGTGAGTTCGATCCCGGGCCAAACTTGGAACCTTTTTTTTTGGTTTTTTTGTTTTTTTCTTTGGCTCAATTGTGAAAACAAATTGCTTCAAAGCAAAAAAAAAATAAAATCACGCGATGGATGGTGGAGAGCACTCCGCTCTTCCCATAACGGGAGTTGGAAAAGGCAGTAATAGTGTTGCCAGTGCCGTTAAAGCCATTAAAAGAGAGGGAGTTTGAAAACCCCTCCCAACCTAAGAAAAAAAAGAATAAATGCCGTCGAAACACCAGATGAGGTCCGATATGAGGGGGGCAATAACAACTTTGCCTCTCTTCCGAATCGGAAGATGAGGATGACAGAGAGAGTGCTTGCTATGAAGCAAAGGCAAACTGCACGCAGGTAGAGGGAGCAACTAGAAGTAGAGAGCTCCCAACATCAAAAGCCACAAGAGCAGAAAAAACAACTACAGCAACAACAAAACCAGCAGAAGCAGAAGCAACAACTGCAGCAAACAATACAGCAGCAGCAGAAACATCAACAGCTGCAAAAACAACAAAAGCTGAAACCACAGCAACAGAAGAAGAAGGAGAAGGTGCCTCCTATCAACACCTATAAATTAGAGGTAAATGAAACCAAGGACCTGTGTAAGTTGGTCATTGGTAATAATTTTAATATTAAGCGATTGGGGAACGATCGCCATGCCATCCACTGTAATACAGTGGAGGGCTACGCGAAAGTGAAAGAGCTCCTAAAGGAAACGACGAAGGAGCACTTCTCATTCACACCGAAGTGTGAAAAGCGGCAATCTATGCTGCTGAAGGGGTTGGAACCGTCTTCTGATCCTGAGGAGATCCTGGCACTGCTCAAAGAGAAGGAGTGCGAAGGACTCAAGTTTGTAGGGTTAAAGCCATTTACCACAGCTAGAGCTAGGCGGGAGAAACGGAGTCTGCCGTTCTTCCTGGTGCAACTCAGTCCCGAAAGCCGTCTGGATAGTCTAAGGTGTATCAATGTCCTAGACTACCAGGTGGTTCACTGGGAAATAAAAAGGAGCGAAGGCGTTATACAATGCGTTCGCTGCCAGAGGTTCGGGCACGCCGCGTCGAACTGCCAAATGCAGCCTCAATGCGTGAAGTGCGCTAAGAACCACAGTTCCGAAGAATGTCCTCTGGGTGTTGACGGAGCATCCGATAGGTCGCAGCTCTCGTGCGTGTTATGTGGAAATGTGGGACACACCGCAAACTATCGGGGTTGTCCTAAGTTCGCTGACATTAAGAAAGCAAAACTAGCTCGGCAGCAGAAGGTGGAGGTCAAACGTTCACCTGTCAGGTTTCAAACACCAGCCGTCACGTCCCAAATTTCCTACGCCCAAATGGCGTCTGGTAGGGGGGCTACGGTACAGCAAGCGACTGTTGCTCCTCCGGCGCCAACGTCGAGAACAACGGAAGCTGCACCTAACATGCTGGCCATCTTGCTCGCAATCCAAGGGCAGATGGCTCAGCTGCAAAAGCAGGTTCAAGAACAGGCCAAGCGGGTGGACCAGATCTACGCGCTGCTGCCGGGCCTAACGCAACACATGTCGTAATGGGTACGCACATGGTGGAGCAAACTTTGAAGGTCCTTGCGGTGAATGTTAATTCACTGATTAGGATTGAACGAGGAGCCGCAATGTTTAAATTGCTACAAGACCAAACTCCTGATGTGCTTTTCGCTAGCGAAACTAAGCTAACCGATAAGCACAAACTGGAGTACAATAATTATATCGTTAGAAGAAGAAACCGGCCCAGATCCAAACGTGGAGGCGGTGTCGCGATCTTCATTAAAGAAGGTATAAAATTTCACAGAGTGTACAAGGGCGTGTTGCGCATGTTCCGGGTGTTGGAGGCAGTCGTCGTGTACATCCCGCTCCGCAGTGGAAAGCGGCTGTACTTGGCCTCTGTTTATGCACCTGATACTTCACAATCCACCCTATTCATTACAGAGCTCGACACACTTTTTCACTCGGTCTTAAAGCGACGGATAACCCGTCGTTTCCCAGAGGCGGGTCTTATTTGGATCTACTGCTGTACGACGAACGTATGCGACTGACAGGTACGAATTTACAAACGCTAATTACGAAATTACGGTTCCCAACGAAATTGCGGAATTGGAGGAGTTTGTCCAAAGATATACTTACAACTACAGTAAGACTCGATGGACACGCTTCTCCGCAACCTTGACTAAAGCGCTCTCCTTGAACACGCTCCACCCACCTTCCAATAGGAATTTGTCAAACGAAGAGATCGACAATTACTTAAAACAAATGGACGAGACAATTAAACAAACTATGGACTCTACAATACCGCGGTATCGACGTACGACTAACGAAGACCTGTTCCGCAATCCTACTATTGACGCACTGCACCGACAGAAAAGTAGACTTCTGACAAGACTTAAAAACTTGTACAGACAGTTAACTGACCGACGAGACCCGGAGATTAGGACACTGAAGTCGTCGATTAAAAATATTCAAATGCTAATAAAAGAAAATTACAGAATTTCTGTAAGTTTGTATTGGAACAACAAGGTTCGGGCTGTAAACACCAGCAACCCGAATATGTTTCCGCAAATAAATAAACTATTTCGGAGAAGAAATCAAAACGACCTTCAGTGTCTTAAAATAGCCCGGACAACAGACAACGAAAGGTTACTGACAATAGCAGGTATTGATTCAAATGAGGCCGCTGATGATGACAACTTCTTTGTGATCGAGGATCCACAGGAGAAGGTTGAGACCATAGGGGCGACTTTCCAGGAAGTATACAAGGCCACTGATACCATTGGCCCTAATTATGACCTGGACAATCGGGTCTTGGTGCACGACTTCTGCATTCGAAATGAAATAGGGAACTGGCGATCCGAGGGCTCTGGTTTCACCCAGTTCACCGACGAAAATACGGCCAATAATGTCATTGCCAGAGAGGGTGACCTACCCCCGTTCATTTCGAAGGAAGAACTCCATGAGATCTTCGACACAATCAGGGCTAAGAAATCAGTGGGGACCGATGGTATTCCGAACATCATGCTTCGACATCTTCCTCTAGAAGCGGTGGACATTTACACCACCCTGTTTAATAATGCAATGAATAATGCACATTATCCAGCGCATTGGAAAACGGCGGTGGTTCAACCTATCCCCAAAAAGGGAAAGGATATATCCAATCCGGCGAATCTCCGGTCGATAAGTCTCCTTCCGAATATCAGTAAGGTTTTTGAAAAAGTAATCAATAGAGCTCTGTCTAGGTGGGTTGAGGACAAACATATAGTTCCGGATAATCAATTCGGTTTTAAGGCGGGACATGATATCTCACATGCCGCGTCTAAACTGGTGTCCGATATCCAATGGAATAAAGGCAAAAAACAATGTACTGGTGCCTGCCTTGTTGACTTGGGGAAGGCCTTCGACACCGTATGGTTAGAGGGTCTTTTCTATAAGCTGACTAGGCTGGGGATCAGCAAACCTCTCTTGTATATTCTTTATAATATGCTAACCAACAGACAGTTCATCGTGAAAAATGGTGATGTGACTTCTGTTGGAATATTTCAAATTAAAAATGGTCTTCAGCAAGGTGCGGTCAATTCGCCGAACCTGTTCAACATTTTTACAAGCGACTTGATAGGTTCACTTCCCCATACTATTGCGTACGCAGACGATTTGATAGCGTACAGAGCAGGTCTAAAAATCGAGGTCATTAATACTCTCTTGCAGCGTGACTTCGATAAGATAAGACGATTTTGCGATGACTGGAAGTTGAAAATCAATTTTCAGAAGTCGGAAACCATTCTCTTTAGGACGCCGTTATCTGGAGCCTCTAGGGATACCAGAAAAAGTTGGCGAAAGTTCTCTATCATTGGACAACATGGACAACCTCTTGCCTGTCGAAATGTAGTCAGATACCTTGGAATCTGGCTAGATCAGTTTCTGTATTTTGGTAAAAATGTAGATGCTGCTCTGGCCAGAGCTAAAGGTGCTTTTGCCCTTACAAAGAGACTGTTTTATAGCAGCCAACTCGATGCGAGGGTAAAGGTAATCTGCTACATGGCCCTTATCAGGCCCATGCTGGTATTTGGGTGTCCCGTGTGGTTCAATGTACGAGCAAGCTTAATGGAAAAGATTCGGGTGTTTGAGAGGGCTTGCCTTAGGGCTTGCCTTAGGGCTTGTCTTCGCTTGTACAGAACACCAGAGTCGGAGTACAAGAAATTTTATCCTAATGAGGTTCTTTACAACAGGGCGAACCTAATACGAGTGGACAACTTCGTAATTAAGCTGACTCGAAGGCACATTGCAAGAGCAATGACGTCGACGAATAACCTGATATCTGGGGCTTACTACCCCAATTACCTTTACCACGAGAGTGTGCGCTCTGACGGCTTCGTTCCACCGGAAGCATTCCTCTACCTAGATCAGAAAGGGTTGATCCAGGATAGATCAGCGGTGCCGTTAATCTTCCATGTCGCTCGGACAGCTGGGGACAGGCGACTCAACTACGACAGAGACGTCGCGCACGGCAGTGTGGATCGCCTCAGGTTCAGTAGGGCGGTGCTGAATCGCGATAAGAGGGATGTCGTTCGGCAGCACCAGCATTTCTGGTGGTTGAATGATGGAGAAAATGTTTCGTCGTCGTTTCCGTCAATTACGGAACAGCCTCACTAATGAGGCAGAGCTGACCAATCTGTTTTCTCTGTAAACAGCGATGGCCGGCTTACATAGGTTTAGGTTAGCATTTAAGAAACATATACATATATCAGTGTATACAAAGGTGTATACTGATATATGTATATGATTGTGTATAACGTCTATGTGTGTTTATGTGTGTATTGTACATTTAGTTTAGGTAGGCTAAGGTTTATTTTAAGTTAGATACTAAGTTTTTATTAAAAAAAAAATTATGTCCATATTCTAAGTTTTGTTAACAAATTTTTTTCTTAGCTTTAAGTATACATAATAAATAGTTCTAAGAAAATGTAAATGAAGTCGAAAGACATAGTTATAAGAATGTAGAGTAGCTTAGAGTGCCTGTGTGGGGCCAGTAAGTTAGTGTAAGATTATTAAGTAAGTGTAAGGTAGCATTTAAGCATTTTTTGTTAGTATGTAAGAGTTAGTGATTAAGAAAATAAAATGCATATAAAACTAAAACTAAACTAGGAACTGTATTCCTATCTACTATAAAAAACTCTTGATCTAAACTTCGGTTGTTTGTAGTTCATTTTAAAATGATGCTATATTTTGGATGAATAAGTTTTCCTCCAAACGCTTCTAAAGTCTTCAAACACGGCCTAACTTTTTTTGTCAGTTCTAATATGAGAAAAATACGAAGTTAGCAAGACATTTACCTCAGCTCCTGTATCTAGTTTGAATAAAATTGGGGTTGATTCTACAGTGATAGATTCCATCCAACAATTTCGTTTTTTTGTACTAATATCATATATAAAAAAATTAATTTCATCTGGATTGCCAATGCTATCCATTTGATAGTTTTCATTATTATTTTGAAGTGCTAGTTCATTTGCCTTTTGCGTTTTGCATTCATACGAAAAAAGGTTTTTCAAAGTACATTTCAAACAAACTTTTCGAAATGCAGGACATTTTTGTGGGGGATGCTGCTTATGGCATCGTTCACTACACTCATACCCTTCATATTGAACCTGTTTTAAAGAAAAATTATTATTAGGATTTTTAGTACAACTCGAACTCTTTTAATGTGTCATCTAGCGTTTTCACTCTGTCAGCAGGGATGCATCAACAGCATCATCTCCAATTAGGTTAAGAAGTATTACAATTTTAACTGATTCTTGTTTGGTGTTAGTTTCTGATGCACACATATATATTTCAAACCATTGTTTGAATTTTTTGAAATTTGAAAGATTCCCATCCATGTCTAGATGGCTTGGCACTTTAAATTCCATTTTGTTCATTTTTTCACTAGTTTTTAATCTATTTTTAAATAAACGTGTCTTAGAGATTTTAGCAACTTTAGTGGTATTATCTACTTTAATGTCCCCTGATTCACTTTCAATGTCACTTAATTCTTCCAAATCGTCGCAGCTGCTTTCAGTTTTATTCACTTTTTGTATTTTCTCACTTGCTTTCTTTTTTGATTGTCCTCTTGTTCCAAACATATTTATTTAATATTAATTCGGCTGCGCCATGTTTTATATTTTTTTATTAGTAAAAAATAAAAGATGTTGACTCGGCTAGATTCGATATGAGACTATCTTTTAATCATTCTTTTATTGTGCTCATAGCCATTAAAACATAGTATATAAATATTCGACATATGTATTTATATATAAGATGTGGAACTATACTTCTGGTACTAGCTTTATAGAACAAATGCCCTAGCTTTTTTCATTTGTGAATTATCGGCTCTCTTTCTCTCTATCTACTTATCAGTGTCATGATGAAAGCGGTTAAAAAATATAAAAAAAAATCTCAGTAATAGATTATGTACTCGAACCCACCTCGGTTCTAATTCATTTTGCATTTTACATATGCTTCCATTTAATCATATGAGTACAGCAGCCCTCACACGGCGCAACTGATGAATGAAACGTGTTTTGTCATTTAATGCAACCAGCGGCAAGAGATGGTTGGTTGCTGGATGGCGCACGCCAAGCAAACTCAAGTCAAATCAACTTGATGTCGCGCAGACACCTGGTCTATGAAGCAGAAGTCAATTAATTGACAGCCCGTATGCATGCGCACTGATCATTAGCAGCAATAAACTACAGAATAATTGAGCAGGAGCTGTCACTTGGCTCGATATTTATTCTGAGTGCACACAGCACTGGAATCAGACATCAGACATCTAGGCACAAACAGCGCACCACCACCACCACCACCACCGACAACAAGAGACAACACCACATTGTCGGCCTTGAGACATCGTATTACTATTTTATTATTTGCTTTTATTTCTTCTTCAATTCAATCTTAAGCCGATACCCAATGCCGTCATACCAACACCGGACCGGAAAGACCAACTTCGCGGATGTCTTGAATCTAAACCCGAACAGTACACCGTGTTTTGTTTATGACAGTCAAGTTGAGCTCTTTACGATTACTCATATCGTATCCCTTACATTGGGATATTAAACAAAAAGTCTGCAATTTATCATTGTTAACACATGTTCAATGTTCCATGCGGGACGGGATATACAATACGAGTATCTGTAGATAGGTACGGATACCAGGGCAATGTACCCACGATGACATTTATATGCCTGTACCAGAATATGACGGCATACACAGAACCCTCTTATCTGGTGGATGGAATATAATCAGTTTATTATCACTTGTCGTTCGGTTGTGGGTTACAGATACAGGGCTTACTTTTGAGCTTTGTGAATGGAGTTATTGAAAGGCGATAACGCCGTCTAATCGGCAAGGTGAGTATGGAGGTTGGCTAATTTTATGACAACGACAAGATACAAAACTATGTGCATACCTACGTGAGCCAAATATTTAGGCTTTTACCTTGATTCTTGATTGCTGTTGGTTAAACACGATACTCGGCATGCGTATCAGAACTTGATGCCGGCGAAAATATTTTATGGCAGGTGGCATGCAATAATGCATTTAAGTTGTATCACTGGCTATGAAATACACTGCTTACATTGGATGAACTTTCCGGCAGAAGCACTGATTCATGCGAGGGCACCTTTTACAACGTTGTCTCGATGCAAGTATGTATCTTGAATCAAGGCATCTCGTTGTCAATTGCTTTATGATTATTCTTGCAACAAAGTAAGTATCTGGACGCTGGTGAATTGAGTGTGTGCAGCATCTCCAGTGCCACTGAAATCGTTTCATTGGACTCTTACTAAATCTGAAATCTGTAAATCTGGAATCTGGATGTTGCGTTTATTATCGATGGTTTTATTGCTCTGTATTTATGGTGGTCTGAGTTTTTAATTGAAGGGAATTTAACGAAGAGTAACGTGCTACTTAAGTGCATAATTTTAAGTGGTTACCAAGATAACTGATCAAAGATATTGCGTTGCATGATTTGGTTTATTCCATATCTTACAGCGGCAGTAATATCCGCTTTGAGGATTTGATCTTATTCGCACGCAGTTTTACTGTTATAGAATGGTATGGAGATCAGATTAAATGATATAGGGGTTGCTGGCGAAATATATTTTATTGAGGCAATACAGTTTAGGCGCAAAAATTAGGTTCAAATTTAAGCTATCCTGATCCATTTGGGTTCATAAAAGCAACCGCATGCTCCTAACAATCTGTTATCAAAGGTTAAGGAAAATGCTATAAAAGTGTATAACGTATATATGTATAAATGAAAGCTTATTCAACTGAAAACCGTCGTATATCTTATCGTTGCCATATAAGTTCACAGAACGTTATCTGGCATTAGAAGACTAACATTACCTTATTAGCTGCTCATACAGTCCGAGGTAAGCCTGTAACTCAGCCCTAGGCTTTCTCAATTTATATATCGGTCTTAAAATGGATTCTTCCATTATCGTGTTGTCCCGCTGCGCATAACTCGAAGACTTTCCGGTCCGAAGCATCGGTGTTCATTCAGCTAACATATCCTAATATCGAACCATTACAGCTCCTGATAATTTTTCTTTTAAATTCTAATATAGCAAACGGGACTAAATATCAACCGAAGGAGTTTTTTATCGAAGATATTTATACAATTTTGATGAAACCAATAGATCCACGTTGCATCAATCTTATAAATTATTCCCTCCATGGACAAAACCTATATTAATAAAGACCTTCTCGTATAAGAAGCTCTATCATTCTATCTGGTAATCGCTTCTTACAGAGTTACATGCACTAATCAAACTTTAGGATTAAACTTAGATTATGATGTCAGACTGACAATATGAAAACTGACCCTTTGCATTTGATGTTGCCAACATCTGGAAAGGTTTTGCGATTGCAGTGACGCCAAATTTCCCCAAAATACTTCTTCGGAGTTTTGGTATTCCAAATAATGGCTTTGAAGTCTGTATTAATGTTGGCTACGCGGTATGTTCATACATCTAGAAATATTTGGGTCAATAAAATGTGATTAGCCTGGTGGACAAGTTTTTAGTCAGATGATTGCCTTGTCATGTCGATGATGTTACAATATTGTCTCTAACTTAAGTCCGTTTGCGGATGTGATCTGGTTCACGATATTTTCTTTCAAACCCGTCATCGAGGTTAGATAAAGTTAGGTTACAGTGGCTGTTGGAAAAGCCAACCCACTTAGGACTAATTGACCCATTATGACGCCACATGGATTTTTGGTCCTCTTACTCTTGAAACTAATTTGAATTTCTGACGGAGCATAGGAGACTATTAACGTCTATATTGTTTAGATCGCTTAAGTTATTCTATTATAAAAGAAAGCTCCTAAGTGAAGTTTTCTTTTTTGGGAGTAGGTGGAATATTGTCTCCTTCTCCCCCTTATCCATGCAGCATCTTCAGAAGTTATTTGTAAGATCGCCAAGCGCTCTTGCATGATTGCCTATAAGGCAGTGTCCAGTGATGACGGCGCTGAGATGTTTCTTATTTAGAAAGATCAAACTCTTAGAGCGATTCAGATTCAGCTTTGGCCAGATCTGTTTGGTCGCTAGACATGTTGGTCCAACAGTCCACCTAAGGTCTGTTCTTTTATTAGCATCCAGCTTAAATACTGATTTACACATAGATATACCTACGAAAAAATGTGGATATGATTTGCAGATATCATGTTTTTTTCAAGCCAGGACAGAGCTTCTCTAATCGCCAAAGTTTCCGCCTGGATCACGCTACAGTGATTTGGAAGACGAAAGCAGAAATTATGAAATTTTCTTCTATGAGAAAACACCGCCACCCACCCCGCTATCAGTTTTAGATCCATCTGTGTAAAGGTGGACTGACTTGTCCTCCATGAAAGCATCTTCCTCCCAGAAGAATCTAGAGGGGAAGCTTAGATGAAAGTCATTGCCAAACCAAAGTTCGGGTATAGTGTAATCGATTTTCTCTCTGAGGATTCCTAATATATTAACATTAGCGTGGCTAAATAAATTATTTGTCCACTCTCTAGTCACTTCAAGGCGAATAGCTGCAGTCGCTTGTCTACTGATGGTATCGAAGGGTGTCAAGTGAAACAGAATATCCAGTGCCGCGGAGGGAGTAAAACGCATGGCTCCGCTTATGAATAGATATGGTGTTCTTTGGACTCCGATTAGTTTAGACTGCATTGTCTAAGGCCGTCCACCAGACAACAACCTCGTAGGTGAGAATCGGTCTTATGACCAAGATGTATATCCAGTGGGTTATGAGAGGTTGAAGAACCCATTTGTTTCCAATGGCTTTTTTGCAAGAGAATGAAGCTACTGTAGCTTTCTTGACTCTTTCTTGAATGTTAGGCTTCCAGTTTAGTTTCCTTTCAAAAATGAGAACCAGATATTTTGCTTTGTCGGATAAGACTAAACTGGTACCGTTTATTGACGGAAGATCTATAATTGGAATTTTATATGCATTTCCTTCAAAAGAGAACAAGATCAGTTATATGGGGTTTACTCCCAATCCACAGCGATCTGCCCAACGGGTTAATCTGTTAAGATTTAGCTGAAGAAGTTCTTTAATGGTATTAAGATGCTTAACTGAGACAGCTATAGCAACGTCATCCGCATAGGCAATCACCCTGCTACCACCCGCTTCCAGGTATATCAGCAGTTCGTTAACCACTCAGGTCAAGAGAAGGGGAGAAAAGACAGCGCCTGACGTAGCGGAAGCCCCACCCAGTTTGGAATTAATTATCCCGCTATTTAGCATAAGCCTCATCAACTACCCTAGTGAGTCGTCTATCTGCAGAGTTGCGATCGTGATTGCGGATGTGTTGACGTTGTTAACGGTCCAGTGTCCAGTAGCAGGTTGAGTGATTCATCACTTGAGGTTGCTCATGAGCCATCGGTTTTTTCAACAGCTAGGCATCATAGGATATGTAGAGAGGATTTTTCTTAAACGTGATGCCTCAGAGGTTTCTGTAATTTTGTCGCAGAATGATTTCCACGATTGTCGGTTGGCCTTTTTCAGTTCTTTTTAAAGGGTTTTCCAATAGGGACTTGACAACTTTGAATTTAATTTGTGAACGCACTCTTTCACTAATCATCAAACTTTCACCATCAATTTATTCAGTAAACTCAACATTTTCATCATGGTAAAGTACACGAACGAGCAACGTCTGCGAATTATAAAAATTTTCTACCGAATTTCGGAGTCGGTGACTGCAACTTTAAGAGCGTTAAATCCAATTTTCGGTCGTAATTCTCGCCCTAGTAGACAGGCAATAACAAGTTTAGTGCAAAAATTTGAGTCTACATATTCGTTGTGTAATGTTGCCGTGTCAGTGAGACAACGGGTTGGTCGAAGTGTCGCAAACGATTTTGCGTATGGATCTTGGTTTAAATACATACAAGATCAAGCTGACTCAAGAATTGAAGCCGATGGACCATTTGAAGCGACGTACGTTCTCCGATTGGGTTCTGGAGTAGATGCGCCAAGATTATGAATTTCATCGCATAATCATCTTCAGTGACGAAGCTCATTTTTGGCTCAATGGGTTCGTCAATAAGCAAAATATGCGTTATTGGTCGGGTGAAAATCACCACTTCATCCACAAAAAATAACTATTTGGTGCGGTTTGCATGCCGGCGGCGTTATTCGGCCATATTTTTTCGTCGACGATAACGATCGTCACGTTACTGTGAATGGTCAGCGTTATCGCGCTATGATCACCAATTATTTTTGGCCCGAATTGGAAGATATGGACTTGGACGACATATGGTTTCAACAGGATGATGCCACAAGCCACACAGCACACGCTACAATCGATTTATTGAAGAGTAAGTATGGTGAGCGTGTTATCTCAAGAAATGGGCCAGTCGATTGGCCGCCTCGTTCGTGTGATTTAACGCCGTTTGACTATTTTCTGTTGGGCTACGTTAAGTCATTGGTTTATGCCAACACGCCAACGACGTTGGAAGAGCTCAGAGCCAACATTGAACGCGAAAAAGCGGCCGTTTCGGCCGAAATGTGTGGCCGAGTCGTTGAAAATTGGGTCCAACGAATCGACCGCTGCAAACGTGCCCACAGTGGAAATATGAACGAAGTCGAGTTCCATTCATAAATGTTTTGATTGTACTTCAAGCCGATAATAAAGTTTTTGAAATATCTCAAATGGTTTGCGTTTTATTTAAAAAAAAATTTGTCAAATCCTTATTGGTTGTTGCCGAACACACTCTGTGCGAAGTGCGCCATCTCAGACTGAATAGAAGAAACGCCACGAATGCTCAATGAATAATATAGCCTATTCACTTTCCTTTCTCTTTCCGGCAATTAGTGTTTCCATCCAACGAAATGCGAATATGGCGTCATTTCAACGTCAAAAGAGCAATTGGATGGATCACAAATTGCGGTAAGAACTTTCCATTAAAAAGACATATTCACTACTATATTTCCTTTAATAGAAATAAAATACATTCTACAATCAACTTGCCAGTGTATTATTTTCAACGATCCAACCTTTTGACATTTTTTATTTCGCAATTTATGCTTCCAAGCCGTGAAGCATAATTGCACGCCGATAAGCCGCCATTTGCATGAGGAATTTGCCGTAATGAAACGTACTCCAACGAGGAAAAGCCCACGTCTACTCTCAGCAGACACAGCTGCCGCCAACGCTGAAGACAATCGAGAAACTTCTGCCACTGTCGCCACCACCGTCACAATGGAAAGCCCCGCCGTCTATCCAAGTGAAATCGCAGCTGCTACCTCCGCCACCACATCTGTCGGACCAATGGAAAACTTTCCACTAGCTTCAGAAGAATCCACCGCCAATACAAATAAAAATGCACCTACAGCTCCAGCTCACGCCAGCATTGTCGCCACAGTGCAGCAAGATAGTTTGCTGCAAGAAATGCAAAAACGAATTGCCGCCCTAGAAGCACAGTTAAAAGCAAGCCAGATGAAAGCACCACCACCACCGTTGCCAACGGTACCACCCGTTACAGTTGCACTGCCGTCAACTGTAAACTACACGCCATCATCATCAACTTTATTCGCCGAACAACGCCCAGTTTCATCTTTTCCAACAGTAAGCTATGTGCCGTTTGTCGAACAACGTTCTGCCCCAAATCTAAATACCGTCTATAGCCATACCCAGCTGCCGGTGCAGTTTTCTCCTGCTAGCAATCTGACGGCACCAGTAGCACCGCGCAAAATACAAGACCTGCCAGAATTCAGCGGTCGCCCGGAGGACTGGCCCATGTTCGCCACAGCATACGCCGAGTCCACAGACGCGTACAACTATACCAACCTAGAAAATAGTCAACGCCTTCAAAGATGTCTGAAATCTGAAGCAAGGGAAACAGTACAGTCACTACTTATACACCCAGACAACGTAAATGCAGTCATAGAACAGCTACGTTCACGATTTGGCCGCCCGGAACAATTAATTCGCAGTCAACTGCAAGTCGTCAAGGGAATTGCCCCTATCATGGAAGCGTCTGTTGAAAAGCTAATCCCGTTTGCCACCAAAGTGAACAATCTCGCAGTATTCTTGCAGTCGGTTAATGGACAACAACACCTGTGCAATCCAACGCTTTTAGACGAGCTCATAGACAAACTCCCGATGAGCAAGCGAATCGACTGGGCTACGTATGCAACACCAATACAACCATACCCTACGATAGTCGATTTCAGCAACTGGTTGAATAAATTAGCAAGTGTTATTTGTACTTTAAAGAATACAACAGTGGAGCCTAAACATCGAAGGTTAGTGTTGCATGCAGCCAACGACAACTATACCCCAGAATGTCCAATATGCCATGCCAGACATAAGATCACGGAATGCAAGCGGTTTCGTGAGAGTAGTTTGAATGACCGATGGAGCGATGTTAAACGCCTAAGGTTATGCTTTACCTGCTTGCAACCCGGACACTCATCACGAACCTGCCGCCGTCGAAGACCATGTGACGTCGAGGGATGTCAAAGAAGCCATCACAAGCTGTTGCAAGAACCGAGAAGTCCTATCGAACATTCGCCAAGGAATATGGGAGGCTCAGTTTTGAATTGCGTAGCCAAGTCAAATCAAAACTCAAAGCTGCTCTTTAGAATTTTACCAGTTCAATTATTTGGACCAAAAAAACGCATTGAAGTGTACGCTCTGCTTGATGAGGGTTCATCAGTTACAATGATGGATCGTAGCCTAGTGGATGAACTGGGTTTGGACGGCCGCAAAGGCGAGTTGAATATTCAGTGGCTTGGCGGAAGAAAAGCTCAAGAGGACACGACTATTGTTAAAGTGTAAATGTGCGGTGTGGGACAAAAGAGAAAGTTCATGCTCCATAACGTGTACGCTGTTACTGACCTTCGACTGCCGGTGCAGACTTTGCATAAAAGTGAGTTGATTGGGGACTGTGCCAGACTGAATCACTTACCAATTGAAGCCTACTCAGACGTCAAGCCGAAGGTTCTCATCGGGTTAGACCACTGTCACCTAGGTCTGCCGAGCGAGACAGTACGACTCAAAGAGAAGGGTCCATACGCCACCAAGACCAAACTCGGATGGGTCGTATTTGGCCCAAGCAATGGTGTCGAGTCATCAGTCGTTCCCAGCCACCCCTGCCTGTTGGTTGAAGACGACATACACAAATTGGTCAGAGACTATTTCGACACCGAAAGCTTTGGAGTTCGCTCTGCCCCGATGGTGGTATCTGAAGATGACATTCGCGCCCGTAGCATACTTCAATCGACCACAATCAAGGTGAATGGCCGATTCCAGACTGGTCTTTTGTGGAAGAGCGATACTCTAGATCTGCCAAACAACTACGTCATGGCTAAGAAAAGACTGGTAGGTCTGGAGAAGAAGATGAAGCGTGACACTGCTTTCGCCACTGCTTACGAAGAAATAATCCAAAGTTACGTTAGCAAAGGCTACGCTCGCAAGCTGGAGCCTGCAGAAGCCCGTCTGGTTGGCCCTAGGACTTGGTATCTACCACACTTCGCCACTATAAATCCAAACAAGCCTGGAAAGATGCGCTTAGTTTTCGACGCTGCCGCCACATTTGAAGGAGTCTCGCTGAACTCATGTCTGCTGAAGGGACCACAACAGTACCAGTCGATGCCGTCGGTGTTGTTTAATTTCCGATTGGGTGCCATAGCCGTTTGCGGAGACATTCGCGAGATGTTCCACCAGGTGTTAGTACGGCCCGAGGACAGGCCCGCACAACGGTTCCTCTGGCGCTCTGGTGATGACAGCCGACCGCCCGATGTATACGAAATGTTGGTGATGACGTTCGGAGCCGCTTGCTCGCCATGTGCTGCTGAGTACGTGAAAATTACGAATGCTTTGGAACATCAAGCCCAGCATCCTCGGGCCGTTAAGTCGATCACGCAATATCATTATGTCGACGACTTTGTGGACAGTTTCGAGACAGAAGAACAGGCCATTGCTATTGCCGAACGTGTACGTGAGATCCACCAAGGAGCCGGTTTCGAAATGCGTGGCTTCATCTCTAATTCAAGCAGAGTTACTGGTGCCTTGGCTACTGTAGGGACGTGTTCAAAGGAAGAAAGCGGACATACCACAGAAAGCCTGTCTACCGAGAAGATACTTGGAATGTATTGGCAGCCTTCGACCGATTGCTTTAGGTATCAATTGAAATTCGACAGTGTGGATCCAGAGATAATTGCTGGAACCAAATGCCCTAGCAAGAGAGAGTTTCTTAGTGTGGTTATGTCGGTGTTCGACCCACTAGGATTTTTAAGCCACTTCTTAATTGGTGCAAAACTTATAATGCGCGAGGTATGGAGACATAACATTGGATGGGACGAGCCGCTGCCCGTGAATATTAACATGACGTGGAAGAAGTGGTGTCAGAAGATTGGTGAAGTGGTTCAGATCCGAATCCCACGTCACTACTCGTTCAGTTCTACGCCGAAGGACGTCCAGCTGCACGTGTTCGTCGACGCAAGCGAGGAAGCCTTTGCCGCAGTTGCGTACTGGAGGGTGGTCAGAGCAAATGGGGACGTAGTAGTTACCTTTGTATGCGCCAAAACGAAATGCTCACCACTGAAGCCAATGACGATCCCACGAGTCGAGCTCCAAGCAGCCGTCCTTGGAACGCGACTCATGCAGGCAATTACAACGGATCACTCTGTTAAAATCAACCGCTGAATCCTCTGGAGTGATTCCGAAACGGTGATCAAATGGATCAGATCGCAAAATCGCCGTTATAAGCCCTTTGTCGCACATAGGATTGCGGAAATCCTCGCTGCCACGGAACCATCTTATTGGAGGTGGATACCCACTGAGGACAACGTCGCGGATGAGGCCACACGAATGAAATATCAAGTCGACTTCAGAGATTCATCAAGGTGGTTCAACGGACCAACATTCTTGTGGCACGAGGAGGAGGTGTGGCCTGCTGAGTTTACCAAGGAAGAACGACAACAAGAGGATCAAGAAGAGCTCCGCCCGAAGTTCGCGCTCTTTGCAGTAAGTTACAAATTCATAAATTTTTCCCGATTTTCTTCCTTCGCCAGACTGAGACGAGCAGCAGCATGGCTTATCCGATTTGTGAATCGATGCCGCCATCTAACCGATTCAAAAGAGGATAATGGCCTTACAGTTACTGAGTTAGATGCCGCTGAGTGTCTTCTATGCCGCCAAGCTCAGAAAGAAAGCTATGGCCCTGAACTAAGCTTGATAAGGGACGGTAACAATCTGGCCAAAGGGAGTAGCTTATGCCAGCTTATGCCGTATATCGACACCAAGGGTATCCTACGAGCTTATGGTCGCATCGACAACGCTGGCTGGTTGCCATATGACACAAGACGCCCCATCATTCTACCACCAGAACACGCATTCACGAAGTTGATTGTGATGCATTATCATTGCCAAACGAAGCATCAAAACATCGAAATGACGATTTGTGAAATACGTCAGAAGTACTGGATCCCTCGCTTGAGATGGCTTTTGCGGCATGTGGTTGGAAGCTGTTACACATGCAAGAAAGAACGCGTAAAGCCTGTCACACCAATGATGGGTCAGCTGCCGGAGGATCGCTTAACGCCGTTTGTGAGGCCCTTTTCGTATACCGGCCTGGACTACTTTGGCCCACTTACGGTAACCAATGGTCGTCGCGTGGAGAAGCGATGGGTCGCCATATTCACCTGCCTTGCCGTGCGAGCGATACACCTAGAAGTTGCTAGCGACTTGTCGACTGATGCCTGCATCCTGACGATACGTAACTTCATCAATCGTCGGGGGGTCCCCGTGAGAATACGCAGCGACAACGGGAAGAACTTCCTCGGTGCCAACCGGGAAGCGAAGCGTTTTCCAGAAGTTTTTGATTGTGAGCGTATTCAGAGCGAAATGTCAGCAAAGGGAGTCGAATGGGTGTTCAATTGTCCGAACAATCCATCCGAAGGAGGCGTATGGGAAAGGATGGTGCAGTGCGTGAAAAGGGTGCTCCGACACACACTTAAAGAGATTTCTCCGCGTGAGCACACGCTACAGTGTCTACTCATTGAAGCCGAAAATATAGTGAACTCACGCCCATTGACGCATCTGCCAATTACCGTTGACCAGGAGGAACCGCTCACGCCGAACCACTTTCTGATAGGGACTGCCAATAATGCCCAGACGCCAGACTCCAGTGATCCCTCGAAGCAGCTTTGCAGTTTGCGTAAACAGTGGAGGATCGCCCGCCAATTGAAAGACAGGTTCTGGAAACGTTGGATAGCCGAGTACTTGCCGACTTTGACGCGCCGGGCCAAATGGTGCGAAAGAACGAAGCCGCTTGCGGAAGGTGACCTAGTCTTCATCTGCGACCCTAGCATTCCGAGAAAACATTGGTGTCGAGGAAGAATATTGCGCGTTTACACCGGAACTGATGGAGTGGCTAGACGGGCTGATGTGCGCACCGCCACAGGAGTGTTGCGCCGTCCGGTCTCAAGGTTGGCCCCCCTGAGCGTGGCGGATGGTGAATCGGATTAATTCACGGGGGAGGGGATGTTGCCGAACACACTCTGTGCGAAGTGCGCCATCTCAGACTGAATAGAAGAAACGCCACGAATGCTCAATGAATAATATAGCCTATTCACTTTCCTTTCTCTTTCCGGCAATTAGTGTTTCCATCCAACGAAATGCGAATATGGCGTCATTTCAACGTCAAAAGAGCAATTGGATGGATCACAAATTGCGGTAAGAACTTTCCATTAAAAAGACATATTCACTACTATATTTCCTTTAATAGAAATAAAATACATTCTACAATCAACTTGCCAGTGTATTATTTTCAACGATCCAACCTTTTGACATTGGTAAACCCTATATATGTACCAAGTGTATGTAGAGTAGTATTTGAATGTATGAAATTTATGTAGTATAGAAGTTTATATTATTATATATTATTATATATATAGGTAGTATTCAGATACAGATACCTAGATATCCTAATATCGTCCTCCTTAAATTTCAACCCACACTTTGAGGAAAAATTATCTGTTGCTAAAAGAGTTATCTGTTCGATTTGGGAACGTTGCTTCAAAAATAAATATGTATCACAAAGTGCAAAACAACCTTTGTTCCACTCAACCGCAGCATCGATAATGCTTTACGGAGCTCAGGTATGGGGTTACAAAGGCTACGATACTGTGGAAAAATTTCTTCGCTACTTTTTGAAGAAGATTTTCCGATTACCAAAAAATACCCCGAACTATATGCTACATCTTGAAACGGGAACTCCTCCTTTGCTCTTGTACACGCTCAAAATGCACTTCAACTATATCCTAAAAATACTAGAAATGAATGAATGCAGAATACCAAACGTAGTTTTAAGAAGCATAATTAGAACAAACGGAGGCATTTACGAGGAATGGAAGAAAACAGCTGCTGAAATATGTCTATTCAAGTGAACGAGCATCCTAATCTTTTAAGAGAAAAATTTAACTTGTGTAAGGAGTCAGTTGGCCACGGAGGTATCCATGATGCAGGAGTAGTTGGCAATGGCACGCTCGCGGTTGCTCGGCTCTAGCTCGTCGGGTTGAGTTGGTTCTTGCCATTACCCCGTGCATCGCAACTCAACTTACCTTTCTACCATTCTGGCCAGATCTGTGAATGGTAGCCCCTAAACGAAGCTCCTCCCAGCCGCCACCTGTAAGAAAAACTTCAGGAAAAGTCAGTCACGTCATATTCGTTATGTCGTCATCGTTTGTGCGTCACGTCCTGTCACAGTCGCCCCATAGAAGGACGGTCGGTCCTCCCATCGACACACCACTTGCGTTGGATTCACTTCATCATTAAAACAAAAACAAACCATTCTTCAAATCATTACACTTGGTTTTGGAGAATTTTGGCAGACATACATATGACCAATATGTCGAAGAAGCTGAATCGTCACTGTTTAGGAACTATTACAGCAAACTAAACCATTTTCTAAATGAAAAAACATACTTTCTAGATAGTCACGCAGTTGACAAAATAAGTACCATTTTCAAACTGAGAGGGGAACTCGTGCAACTAAACTTTATACCCCATAGACCAGATTTACCAATAATTTGTGGCCTCTGCAACATGAAAAAGAGAGAAGACATCTTACATTTTCTTGGTGTTTGTCCGATTCTAAAAGAATTTCGACTATCATTGTTCGGAAAACATGATTTAGACGAATCTAAAACATGATTTAGAATTAAATGGAGAAAAAGGATGGAAAGTCTTATATGATTACTCAGTAGCACTTTGTTATAGAAAGTGTACCATAGATGGAGATTTTTAATGTAAAACTTAAGTATGTATTTTGTCAACCTGGTAGACGGCCACAGGCCAAACCATTAAAGACTTAGGCTAATCGTTACATTGTAAAACATTTATTGAAAATAAAAGTCAACTACCTAACTAACTAACTAACTAGAAGTTTATATATATGTAGATAATTAGTTTTAATTTACATTATTGTTATTTATTAAATTTAAGATAATAACAGTTTTTCAACAGATTCTTTGAGTTCTAGTCAATCACTTTGCTTGTGCTTTTTGCTAGGTTGAAAAGTTTTCTGCAAGTGTTTCTAAGCAGTCCTAGTGCTGATGTCCACCAGTGAGGCTTTTGCTTGCCTCTAGGCTGAATAAGAGGGCAGGGGGCTCCCAGAGCGTGATTGAGAGCCGGGGTCAAGCTTGTTGGTGTCACGCGGGGGACTTGTGAGTTCAGAGGATAATGTTTCTGACAGGAAGTAAAAATGCATTAAGGCTACATTTCACTAATATACAAGTTCTAATCTTACCTTTGTCTCTTGTATAGCGCGGAGCGTTTACAGGTGTCTCAAGTCCACGAACCACGACTTCTATGATCCATGGTACCTGGATTAGGATGATGTCTTCTGTGTTTTTAGAAACACGTAGAGTAAGGGCGGCCGAAGCGTTTTTTGAGTGATGGAGAATAATCTGGAGAAACCGTAGTAGAGTAGCCTCCACCAAAAAAGATCTTAAGTTTAAGTAGAATTTGGTGTAAAATAATGATTGTCAAGATAGGGAGATAACCGATGTGATTATATGGGAGACTCTCCTCTATAAAGTATAATGGTTACAATTCTGTCGACCATGCAATATTCACAACAGCGAGTGTATGAAAATCATTTGAAATTTCCAACAAATCCATCTTCGGTGTTGATCTAATCTAAGGATTCTGAGAAAATGTCCCTTATACGGCTTCACATGGACCTAAAATATTCTGTAATAAACAATAACTATCTTGATATTTTGACCTGTTGACAAAATCTGCTGAAGTCTACTGATTACTTTTCACACTCGAATAGAACGCAATTCACGTACTTATAGGGTTATTACTAATATTTTGTTCTTCGTTTTTATGCTATGTTTAAAGGACTTCCTTTTTATTAATAATAATATTTACCCATCTCTCCTTTGACAAATAACTCCTGATGATCACCTCAAAATGTCTGATATTGCAAAATGTATGCAGATAAGCAAAAATATATGCAGTATATTGCATTTCTGCAAATGTTGACCGAAACGGCCCTACTTCTAACATTTGGGGGAGAACATACTCATAATCTTGAGTTTTTTTCTGGCTGCTGCTAACTAAGAAAAACTTATTTTACGCAAAAATCATTTCCCGAACAATAGGCCAAACTTTTATATACAACTTCAAAAACGCCCAACGATTCAACGTAGATACAGCTGACATTTTAGGAAACCGAAAAGTTCTGCTATTCAACTGCTATTCACGTTTTTTGATATAATTATAAGATTGACGGGATTAAAAAGGTGCCTTGTGACATTTACTACGGCTACCTTTGTATTAACTTGGCGTTCGTTTCGTGGTCGGCTAGAGATTCCGGCAATTTGACTTCAAGATGAAAAAGAAAATCTGGATATATCCCAAAGATTGAAAAATTTTGTGTGCACGATCAAACATCTGAAAACGGATTCGAAATGTTCGAGTTAGTACCGTAAAATTACAACATCTCGGTATGAACAATTCCAGAAAAAGTCGGAATCAAATCTATTGCGTTTTGGGCGATGGAAAGAATAGTTCCAGTGGGTACGTATGACCTAGAGCACCATCATTGCATGGAACTAGTCTCAGGTACAGTACAGTAAAAAACATTAAAAAGCATACGAGTGTTTATGCGCATAGCGAAAATATGTCTCCCGCTCTATGCAGACTACTGGCGTAGGGCTGCTTAACTCAAAATGCCAACAGAGGAATCTTTAGTGTGCGCATAGGTTTCGTGATGTTATTTCGGAGTAGGATTCGGTCAAATCTAAACAGTGAGTAGAAGAATGAGAACAAATAGTTTTTAAGAAGCAATAAAGAGTGAGGTAAAAGGCAAGACTAAGATCCTGTAAATACGAAGACATAAACTTAGTGAGAATTGTCCAGAACAAGTTGACTGCAAACGTAGAAATTAATAAAATACAATGAGGGTAATAATAGCGCCTAAGGCTGAAGCTATTGAAGATGCCATGGAAGTTCTGCTGTCTGATCACAATAAAATTTTGAAAGTCATTGTTCAACAGAAAAGCAGTACTACTTATGAGAAGAAGAGCTTGCAAAAAACAAATTCTGACTTTTAACCACAGGAATCTCTGCATAACTCTGAAAGATAAGATTAACCCCATTATCTGCTGCAACTAGCAAGGAATATATTTTCTTAGTATTTACGTACATGCATATGAAGTATCTACGTACATATGTAACTATTTCATATCTATGATTATATCCAACATATTGTGCATTTTAGCGCATCATGATGAGGCCTAATGAGGCCTTATGTAGTTCGGTTTTAGACTAAGCCCTAAAAACAAGACCAATAATCAACACTTATTCACCGATTTTAAATCCGTTTACTACAATATAATTAGGGATCAATTGTATTTATAGATGCCACTCTAAGACATCGTTTAGCACTAACAGCGTAGTACGAAGGATCTTTCTGCACCAATTGAGATGAATCAAGGTTACAGATATTATGAGTTCCTATCATATTGTTGTAACATTTTACAGGCATCGTATATCGATCCTAGGTTGTTATTTTAGCTCGCCAATATCGTCCGTTTTCGCCAATCTGCCCCTACAAGACTTTGAATATTTAAGCGCAAAAACTAAAAAGCTATATGTAATGACTTACAAACTTACGACTACAAGCAAATTGGCCAGCAAATTCCAAATGGAAATGCCATTCTGGAAACGACTTACTTAATATTACAGAGCAATCAAAATCAGCAAACAAAAATGCCGACAAAATTAAACAGTTTACTGCGCCCCGTCAAAAAGAAAAAAAAACATCAACATCAACTGACTTTTGCATCTACTTGTATCTGTATCCAAAAATCACTAATTAAAATCTTCAAGCAAGTAAACTGTTGCATCTTAAGATGCAACAGGCTGCAACAGTGCGAGTAGCAGTTTCACTGAAACCAAGTTTCCTGCTCTGCTAATTTATGTTTAATTTCTGGCAAAAGACTCGTTTTGACGGCAGTCAACTTTGTGGTTAGCGGTCAGCGGGTCGTTGCCGCAGGGCGTAATTTTCGAATATTAAGTGTAGGTACGAAAATTCTTTACTGTGTCAACAGGTGAAATTACCGACCCAGTAGCCTGACACGCGTGCACGCGTCATCTCGTGGATAACCTTATGGGCGTTCGTACAGATACATATTCGTATAACCTAGTACTCGTACTCGTACTTGCATCGAATGTTTTTCTTTTTTTATCTCAGTACTGCGGCTTCTCTTTTTTATAATGAGGATAATTGCACAGTTTGTGTATCAGGTTTCGGTTAGTTTGACATTCGGATGAGTTGACGTACAAGTGGCTGAGTTGTTCGCAGGCGTGCGCACACGCCGCCAAATTATTTTCTTTTTTTTTCTGTTCAGTGCATTTTTATGGCGAAGATGGACAAGAAAATTGGTAGGGAAATTCGATTTTGTACGTGGCGATATAAAGGCGGCATTTTATTGTAAAAGATTTTGATTGATGACGGTCGTCTATAATGTTCAGAAATAAAAAAAGAAACCAACGATGTTGCAAATAGGAATCGTAACGAGTCTGTTTGGATGTGATTAAGTGAGTTGACGACTTGCGAGCACGGTGCTGTTATTAGAGGTATGCTTTTTTTTGGCATCTTAACCCTATACGAGTGTGATTGGAATAAGTGATCGACTTACTTACTAAAGAAAGGCTCAAACATTTAGTTGTTAATGAGAAATTATCCATTCTATTGCATTGAAGCTAGTCAATATAGAGATAAATGAAAAAGTTTCCATAAAGACTTATAATGGATCGGACCCATCCCCTACATTGTGGACATAACTACTTCTTAATTGTTAGCTACGATCTCTGGAAAGAGAATAGTACTTTGCAAGACATTAATAAATCTGCAAACGCTCCTAAATATACTAATCCAAAATACGGTCAGCAATCGCTTCTGATTTAATATAATGACAGATTCAATAGAAAGAAAGGAACTTTTTCTATCGAAGCTCCAAGAAAATGTATGGCAATTTTCCATCTCTTGGCCTTGCGATATATGCTCTGGAAATCCGAAAATATGTCATGATTTTCAATTAAATTCTAATAGGTCTATTCATGTTGGCCGTTTAAAAAAAAAAAAAAAACAACATGATTTCCCTGTACTTCCTATTTAATAATTTTTTTCATTGGTTAAAATTCTTTGCCAACGTTTTGGCATAAGCTGCCATAGAAGTCAAAAACAAAGTCCGCTCGTTTTTTCGTGAAAAACTGTTCAGCTGCTGTTTGGATACCCTCAAAATTTGTATACTCATTTCCATTAAGAAAATTTTGTACAGATCACAATAGGTGGTGATATCGAGAGAATATGTTGGCTAGGTAAAATTTCCCAACTCAGCAATTTTTTCGACGGTTTGCTTGCCCAATATGGTCTTGTATTGTCGTAATGAAAAACCAAAGAAATTGGTCAAAGATGAAAGTTTGCGCAGAATTTCAAGCTGTTGAAGAAGTTTCCCCTCTGTAAACGTAGGATCTTTTTCTAACACTCTTCATCTCCAGTAGCTTGGTTACTGGTCCAAAAACGGATCCTTTTGCTAGCTTAATTCATTTGTACCCATATAGAAACACAGTGACGTGTCGTAGGCGAGTTAATTTGCTTCATATGCTTGCCAACAATTTTTGTCAAACGAGACATTTAAGTAATAAAGGTGATCGTGTGAAACAACCCGTTCGAAGAGCACTTCATCTTAAGTGGTGCACACAGGAGGATGGCGACCACAACAAACTTCGTGTACTCAAATTGAGGCACCTGCAAAAGACCGAGTTATATGTATAGTGGCCTTGATCCACCCCGGACAGTAGGCGCATCTAAATAAGGAAATAAGATCTGGTTAAAACCAACACTTCATTCGCGCCATTCAGTATTGAGTCTCGAGTAAATCCTCTAATCAGTGGATACATGCGTTCTCCAAAACGAGTTAACATATTCGTTCCCTTATTCAGAGACAGATCAAATATACAAACTCCCTTTCCTCGATACGATAGAGCTAATCCTGTCTTAGCAGTGTGCATTATATACGAATACATATGGTGGTCATTTAATGTATTTCAAGTATGTACTTCTAAAATTTGATATGACATCCAGATATATGTATGTAAAGTAAACTGAAAGGTATTCTCTGTATTCGCATTAATTCCGAAGGCCATTCCTTTTTGACAGCGGTTACATTGTGATTCAACTCTCTTACATTATCTTTTACTTCAAAACTTTTACAAAATACCTCATCACAAGTGGTCCGATTTAAAATTGACATTTCTATAGGACAATACAGAAAAATGCATGCAACCAAACAATTCACGCCCAGCGGTTTATATAGTCCCGAAAGAAATAAAAATTCTTTCAATTCTCACTCAAGGATAACAAAAAAAAAACTTAACACAACCAGAAAATCCTATTTGAAAGTCATTTAGCTGAGATCTCGGCACGTCCCATATCACCTGGTGTGTTAACAGCGGCAGGTATGCAAAGAACGTCCTTTTGCGCCATCGGACAAAGTGTCGAATTGAATTTATGACATCTTCTTCTATGGTTTCTTCCGGATAGAAAACAAAAACCAAAGAATTTTCAGTGCTCATGTCGATCCAATAATTGGTTTTCCATTGAGCCGATTTCAAATACTGAGCCTCAAATCTACAATCGTAAAATTGAGAACAATCACAGCAAGAGGATATTGCATGCTGATTACTTTTCGCTGTAACTATTGGTAATTTGTACGATACAAATGCAATATACCATTCAAGGAAGGGTAGAAGCACAAAGTGTCAATTTGATGATGATTAAGGCAGACTTCTGTTCAAGAATAATATGCTCTGACTGCATTGTTCACTATAACTTTCGCAGAAATTCTTCTAAAATATTCGTATCTGTAGATTCCGGTGCTGACCAATTCCTTTTTAAATTGTAGTTCTTAGCCTTAATAAATTTCCACAAAAACTATCACTGTCAACGATAAATGTGTGAAACGCGAATAAGATACTCGTATGTTATGATCTTACGATTTTGATTAAAGATGACCCGTCAACTGCCTTGTTTTACGAAAGATATCAGAATGTGAATGAGATCTGATTTATGGCTTGCTAGAAGCGCTTTTGAATTAATGGCGCGACAACCTTGTGTCGATGATAATGGTATGGACTTACATTTACCCTTCAACGTCGCATCAAGGCAAATTCAAGATAAATTACTTGAATTCAAAAATACGTCTTAATTGCATGATCCTGTATAATAAGCCTTAAGCTAGGTATGAAAAACCGTCTAGACAGATTTACGAGTACACATCAGTGACCTTGATTTTTTAAAATGTTACCTTACTTTTACCTAATTATGTCTTGTATAAAGTACAGATTTGATGTGCTAAACTAAAAGTATTTATATATTATATTACTATTAAGAAAGTCTATTAAAATGTTCTCCAGTTGCTCATTTCATTCAACATTTATTCATTCATCTTTTTAGTGCCATTGAGGGCAATACTCATCCTGGTTTGTTCATACTAAAACGAAGCCACTCGTATTTTCGATAAATTCGGCTTCGTAAAAGAACAAGATATTCCCCAAAAATTACGGCCATAGTTGCACATGTGCCAAAATTCAAATTCAACTCAACGCCTTTTTAGGAAGCTTATTATGAGAATGTCATGCTTGGCGACAAAATAATGACAATCTCTAAAAGGTATCAATACTCTTTGGAATAGGAGGACAAAAGATGAAATCCGTAGAAATAAGATACTTTGCGTTATTACATCTATTCTGTGACGAGCTGTTACCATTCGCCCTAAGTAGGTTAGGTTAGTTTAAACAGGGGTATGATGGATATGGCATCACAAGACACCAAAACGTCTGTCGCGATCCCTGTTGAACTAGTTGAATTTGTCTTCAAATGGCAAAACCTAAAAAATCGCCCTGGTGAAACACATACTGCCAAAGCCAAGAAGGCCTTTGAAATTCGTGCCGTCTATTTCCTCCTTATAGATCACCGCAGAGTCTGCAAATATCCGTATCTGACAATTTGAGTCTCTTTGCGTGTTGCTGCAGGAGACAGTGTCCAGTCAGGATTCATATTACTGTCCTAAGCTTATCCATGTTTAATTTGATTATCTTCCTAGATCTTTTGCCGTCAAAAAGCGGGCAGAGAGCTTTGGATACCATGTGTCCTTCAAAACTTGACCACCTTAGGTTGGCAGTTTTTGTGATTTTTTCTTCGAAGGGGTGGTTTGATGTTGGCAACCTCACTATTGTCGAGTAGCCCTCCTTTTCTTGCAAGCTCGTCCGCTTGTTCATTTTCTTTAATACAGCAGTGTCGTGGCACCCAGCACAGTCTTACCCGTTTCTGAGTGCATAGTGCCTTGAGTACTGTACGACAGCTCATGACTATATCAGAATTGACGTTGGTTGATTCCATTGCCTAGAGTGCAACCTCTGATTGGAACGAACTGTTTCCGTACTGTAGTCTAGTAGACGCTCTTAGTTCTTTGTCTTCTGAAAAGATACCATAACCTGTTCCTTCCTCTGTTTTTGAGCCATTTGTGCGAATTGCAATTTCATTTGACCTGATTATTGTGTTTGTTTGCCAGTCCTTCCTCTCCGGATAAATTATATCATACGTCATGTCGAAGTCGACCAAGGAAGGCATTTCATCCATTAGAATCGGATTACTTGGGAGTAGCTCCGTTAGGACCGCACGATGTCCGTAACTACTGCTCTTGAAGTAACCCTGATTGGTGAGTAGAATATCACTGTTTTTTGTTCTGTAAATCAAGCGACGTTAGGTGCAAAAAGGTCTCCAATGTTGTCGCGCACCTGTATTCGTCCGTAAGTAACGATAAAGAGACTACTGCGGAGCACTAATTAGCATTACCCACTACTATATTTGCCAGATTTTTGAATCCTCGTAGAGCCACCTGACGTTTTCTTTGGAAATTTTAAAGTGGAGTCATCTTTGGTCGACAAATGTGAATTTCATGCGGTCAAGCTAGTGGTAAACATAGAGAAATGAAATGAGAACCTCTAATTCTAATTCCTCCGTAAAAAAAAGGAATAAAGAGGACTCGACTGAGGTATTACAGTAAAAATCTTGCTTGGAAAATTTACCCGTAAGTTCAAAGGATACCAGTAGTTTGAACAGAATATCATCAAGGAAAGCTATAACTTCAAGACTCTGGAGTACTTTGTCTATTTTATATATCGGTCTACTGAGCGCCAAAAACATGGTGTGGGATATACATACGAGTATATTGACTTGTAACTAATGTTAACTAAATCATTCATTTCACTATGTAGCACGCAAATTTAGTGTTATTACATTTGCAGATCTTTCAGCATTTTGTTCCATTCAGCCGTATTCTATTTATCGTTTCTTCTGTTGACAGGGTGTTGACATCGCTGTTAAAGTGTGATATTATTCTTGCTAAATGTTTTTGGTTTTTCGCTAGCTTCCGAGACTTCTTGCTATCGTATGAACTTGAAGATCTTTGTGTATATCATTGTTATCAGTATTATTCTTAGTATTGTAGATTGTTGTCGTTGGATTATATTTGTGTTCGATTTCTTTGCTGTACCTCAGATTTGAGCTCCATAAGTCCAGATTGGTTTAATAATAGCTTTATATAATAATTTTTCGTTGTCAACAGCTTCGCCACATTGAAAGCATCGGTTCCCACTCAGTCGTTCTCAGATCTCCGCAGAGAATAGACGTGTTTCGGCTTTTGCTAAAGTGCAAAAGTGCTACAGTTTTTATAGTAAAAATAATTGATTGCAATTTTATTATCTGAGTCTATAGCCAAGCGGTTAGCGCCGTCGATCAGTTCCCACAAATGAGTAAAATATTTCGGATAAATAATCAGAACGACCTTCCATGTCTTAAAATCGCCCGAACGACGAACAACGAACAAATGCTGGTAGCAGCGGCATAGATCCGAATGAGACTGTTGATGATGACAACTTCTTTGTGATCGAGGATCCGCAGGAGCAGGCAGAGGCTATAGGAGCGACTTTCCAGGAAGTGTACAAGGCGAATGTTATCATTGGCCCGAACCACGATCTGGAGAATCGAGTCCTTGTGCACAATTTCTACCTTCGAAATGAAATTGTGAATTGGCGATTCGAGAGCTCGGGTTTCACCGAGTTCAGTGACGAGAATATGGCAAATAATGTCACCACCAACAATAGGGTACTACCCCCGTTCATTTCGAAAGAAGAGCTCCAAACGATCTTCGAATCACTTAGGAGTAAGAAATCAATGGGAAACGATGAAATACCGAACATTGTGCTTCGACATCTCCCTCTAGAAGCGGTGAACATTTATACCATCCTATTTAATAATGCAATAAATAATGCACATTATTTAGCGCATTGTAAAACTGCGGTGGTACATCCCATCCCCAAAAGAGATAAAGATACTTTTAATCCGGCGAATCTCCGCTCGATCGTCTTCTTCCAAACATCAGTAAGGTTTTAGAGAAGGTGATCAATATAGTCCTGACTAAATGGGTTGAGGACAAAAATATAGTTCCGGATAATCAATTCGGTTTCTGTTATCTGGTTTCTGTTATCTGGTTTCTGATATCCAATGGAACAAAAGCAAGAACCAGGTCACTGGTGCCTGCCTGATTGACTTGGAGAAAGCCTTCGAAACCGTATGGTTAGAAGGACCCTTTTTCAAGCTGGACAGGTTGGGCATTAGTAAACCACTGCTGTATATTCTTTTTGATATGCTCTTCAGTAGACAGTTCATCGTGAAGAATGGCGATGTGATTTCTGCTGGAACATTTAACATTAAAAACGGTCTGCAACAAGGTGCGGTAAATTCGGCGATCCTGTTCAACATTTACACGAGGTTCACTTCACCATGCCATAGCGTATGCAGACGTCATAGTCGCGTACAGATCAGGTCCAAAGATTGAGGTCATTAATATAGTTTTGCAGTGTGACGTCGACAAAATTAAGCGATATTGCGATGACTGGAAGTTGAAAACCAACTTTCAGAAGTCGGAAACCATTCTGTTTAGGACGCCTTTGTCTGGGGCCTCTAGGGATACCAGAAAGAATTGGCAAAAGTTCTCGATCGTGGGGCAGCACGGGCAGCCACTTGCTTGTCGAAATGTAGTCAGATACCTTGGGATCTAGCTAGATCAATTTTTGTATTTTGGCAAAAATGTAGATGCCGCTCTGGCCAGAGCTAAAGGTGCTTTTGCCCTTACAAGGAGACTGTTTTATAGCAGCCAACTCGATGCGAGGGTGAAGGTAATCTGCTACATGGCCCTTATCAGGCCCGTGCTTGTATTTGGATGTCCCGTGTGGTTCAAAGTGAGAGCAAGTTTATTGAAAAAGATTCGGGTGTTTGAGAGGGCTTGTCTTAGGACTTGTCTTCGCTTATACACAACACCAGAGTCTGAGTACATAAAATTCTATCCTAATGAGGTCTTATACAATAGGGCGAATCTAATAAGAGTGGGCGAAACGAAATTCGTCATTAAGTTAACTCGAAGGCACGTTGCAAGAGCAATGACCTCATCGAACAACCTTATCTCCGGGGCTTACTACCCAATTATATGTACGAGTATCACGAGAGAGTTCGCACTGACGGCTTTATTTCTCCAGAAGCGTTCCTCTATCTAGATAGCAAAGGTCTGATCCAGGACAGATTGGCGGGGCCGCTAATCTTCTACGTCGCTCGAACAGAGACGTCGCACATGGCAGTGCGGAGCGTTTACAGGCGGAAGGGAGTCGCGACATGAGGGATGTTGCTCGGCAGCACCAGCAATCTTGGTGGCTAATTGAAGGATGCTTCGTCGTCGATCTCCTCCAGTGATAGGTAGCTTCATGTGAAGCAAAGTGGGCCAGCCTAATTTTTTTTAGCCATGGCCGGCTTACATAATTTTAGGTAGGATTAAGTTAGTTTTAAAAAAAAAAAAAAATGAAAAAATATATGTATATACATATTATGTATATATATATATATATATATATATATATATATATATATATATATATATATATATATATATATGTATGTATGTATTAGATGTAAATGGGTTAAGTAGATTAAGATTTATTTTTAGGTAGTCTGTAGGCTTTTAGTTTTAAGTTTTATAAAAAATTAAAAAAGGTCAATTTACTAAGTTTCTACTTAAAATTTATTTTCTTAGTTTTAGTATCAAGCAATGTTATAATACAAATAAATTAGACTGTAAGATACGTCGATAGACATAGTTTAAGTGTTAGGCTTAGCGTAGAGTGCCCGCATGGGGCCAATAAGTTAGAGTAAGATTATTTGTATGTAATTTAAGCTAATTTTTAAGCATTTTTTTCTCTAGCAAGTAAGAGCAATTTAAGTTATAAAAATAAAAATGCATATAAACTTTAACTAACTTTTTTTTGCATCGGCTCCCACTAGATCACCGAAATCAAGCAGTGTGGGCGCGGTAAGTACCTAGATGGGGGACCACATACATGGGAACTCGGTACACCGAGTGCTGTTGACAAACAAAAAAGAATCCCGGATTTTACAAATTCATTTGTATCGATCCCTAGAAAATAAATAAATAATTTTTCCTTGAAGTAGCCAGTATAGTTTTCTGAACTTATTTTTTATTTGGCCCCGCTTCTGCTGTACATTGTACTTTCAAATTAACCTGCTGTCTAAATATGTAGATTACTAGGTATTTGGCCACCTTGACGTTAGAGCTGTATTTGTTGTCGATTTTTGTGGTTGCACCGTTTTATCTTCGTTTACTTTTATGTGACAGTCACTATTTGGTACTGTCGTCGAGAATTGTTCGTAGTTGCATAGTTGCTGTTTGCAAGTATTCTACACAGAATCTTTCCTCCTGTAAATCA
Organism: Volucella bombylans; assembly: GCA_949129095.1. NCBI lineage: Eukaryota > Metazoa > Arthropoda > Insecta > Diptera > Syrphidae > Volucella > Volucella bombylans. The sequence goes on from OX422143.1 coordinate 58,290,737, forward strand.
GTTTAAACTTTGCTGGTCACTCTATGGATTTGCTAGATTGTCGAGTGGTGTCCTCGAAATCCGAACCGGTGGTCAGGTATTTCAGTCTGCTCTATATGGGTGTCAAACTGTCGCATAATAGTTTTTTGAAGATTTTTGACAGAACAGGAAATAAGCTAATTGGTCTTTATTAGGTTGGGTGGGTTGCATCTTTTCCAGATTTAGGTATTGCTATTATTTCGGCAAATTTCCATACTTTTGGAAGATGCTTTAGTCTAATCATTGCGTTATATGTGTGTCGAAGGTATGGAGTGCGTTTGTAGGTAATTTATTATGTATTTCTTATATATATTTAGAGTTTTTTTTAAATTTCGCATCCTTTGTAGTTCGTTGGTGGTGACATTATTTGCCATATTTCCTACACAAAGCGCGTATTTTATGTTGTCATGTTTAGTAGTCATTTGGCAGTTAAGCCTTAGAGGTCAAGGTGGAGAATTAATCTCTATAGTCGTTCTTTCTTTAGACTTGCTAGTCCCTATTCTACAGTACTCTGCAAGTATTTGATAAGGAATCATTTAGGGAATGAAAATGTTCTTTGTTGTTTCAAAAACAAAGCAAATAAAGGCGATTAGAACAGTATCGTACTAAATTGTGAATCCCAGGTTCAATACAGACAGGTGCTCTTCCATGCTGGCAGAATTACTGTATAATACCACGTGGATCTATGATACTCATGGAACCAGTTTGAGCTTATAATGAAGCGTAATAGAAGTTTTCTTTTCTGGAAGAAAGTTGGACATGTACAGAGGATTGCCTCCTCGTCCATGCAGAAATCTACAGAAATCGTTGGTAAAATCGCCAAGCCTTTGCTGTCATATAAACAGGGTCTGATATTGCTGCTTACTGTCATATATTCAAACAGATGGCTAAGCATTACAAAATCACAGTGTGCCAGACTCGGATAACTACAAAGCAATCACACATTCATTGCTAGATTGAACTTGATAACTGTAGGACATCTATAGAATAATGACATCTAGTATTATACAAGGTGGCGCGAAAGTTGTCACGCGATATCTTTGCCTCTAATTTTTTATATGAATGAAAAATTTTGGTTCTGCTTTTGGATTATGTTTATTTGATGTCTTAGTTTTTTCCATTGAGTCTAGAAAATGATATCGGCTAAGTGGCCGCCACCAGAACTGATGACCATGCCGGACTTGTTTGTGGCATTTTTCATCACCCTTGCCAGAACTTCCGGAGATAGGTCCTCGCATTCTTGACGGATATTCTCTTTAAGAGTTTCAAGAGTATGAGGTTTGTTGACATAGACTCGTGACTTCAAAAAACCCCACAAAAGGAAGTCTGGAACGGTTAAATCAGGCGATCTTGCCGGCTAACGCATATGGCCAAAACGAGACGACCTGGAAATGCAGCCCCGTGCCGTATGCGCCGTTGCTCCATCCTGAAACCACATGTTCTCCAGTACCAATTCATTCAATTGAGGAAGGAGAAAGTCGTTGAGCATGGCTCTGCAGCGCTCACCGTCCACAGTAGTCGTTTGGCCCGCGGCGTTTTCGAAAAAATGAAGTCCAATGTAGCCTCCAGCAAAACAGCACACCATGCTGTAACTTTGAGCGGGTATAATGGCTCTTCGTGTGTTATACGCGAATTTTCGTTGCTGCAGAAGCGATAATTTTGCTTAATCACATATTCACAGAGATGGAAGAAATGGGCCTCGTCGCTCATCATAATGATTTTCTATGAAAAGTTGCCTCCCTCGTGGTCGAGATTCAGGATGGCTTGAGCGTAGGCTACACGCGCTTAGCGGTCAACAGCTAGCAGCTAATGTACTGCTACTGCACTTTGTAAGGGAATATCTTACAGCCTTTCACAAAAATTCTCTTTAAAGACCGCCGATTGATGCCCAATTACGTGGCACGTCGTCTGGTCGATACTCTTTGGTCTTCTGCGATATCAGAACGCCTGCTCCGGGGACGGCCAGACATGGCAGCAACTCGTGTTGTCCCATACTCTTAAAAGGGAGCGGTTAAATGTCGTTTTGTTTGCCCGGTTGGTTTCGGACGACCGGGAAATCTGCGCCGAAATTCAGCCTGCGCCAACAACACTTACGAATTATTTCGTAAAAAAATCGTAACAATTATTCCACGTTCTTTAGGAGTACAGCGATTCATGTCTTGTTGATGTGTATATTGGAATGCATTGGAATGTATTGCTACCACATCTGAAATTAAAATTGTCTTTGCTCTATGAAGATGAGAGATCTTCACATATGTGTAAATTAATCTCTTTGGCTCCAGGAGTAGTTAGGGAGTCCCAGTGGTACAACAGAGACATGCAACTAGTGATGCACATCTAACAATGCCTAACCTACTATATCGATTTTTGAGTATAAATGTGTGTATACGAGTATCTGAAAACCAACAGTTTTCACTGATTTTTTTCACAAACTTTTTACCCAAAGCAAGATATTAAGGTTGAGAATGTAGATGACATCATTCTTTTGTAATCATTTCAAATTTTTTAATCAAGTAAAATACTTACCTAAAAAAAAGCTGACGTTAATCTACAGGTTACGTTTTGAACTCCAGTAGATGAATTAGGTCTCAAACCGATTTCACTTAATAATCCTGACTATAGCAATGCAGATTTCTCTGGTGTTTATTATTTAATTACACCTCTTGTGCAAATATCTTAATTTTGAAAATTTCTTGCTCCGGTTTAATTACAGGTAAAGGCAGTTGGTAATTTGTTTTGATTTTGCCGTCACTGGTTTTGTTGGCGTCGTATTTAAAAGTAGAGGTTTTCTTTTTCTTTTAAATTCCTTAAGAAATACCATTTTCAAGTGTAGCTTACAGGTAATCAAAAGTTTGGCTGCGTATGTTTGCATCCATGATTTGATCATCCTAGGATCAAGTTGTTTTAATAAATGAAACAATAGTTTACTATTTCATTATTGTTCCAATGATATTGTCATTTAGTTTAGTTTGTATCACACAATCTTGGTCCACTACGAATATTTCTTTCAATAAATTGACTGTGGTGTGCGATGTGTCGCATTAAATGAAAGCATAATTCTTCCACATTAATGCCATTTAATTGAGGAACGAAAAAGTCAGTTATTATGGAGCTATAGCGCTATCCAATGATTCCACCGATCCATAAAGTACACCAAACAATGACTTTTTGTATAATGTGACCTCTGAACAAAATTTTGCGGTAAAACAGATATACAACATACGATGAACGCAATGGTTGTGAGACAAACGAAATCTTCCATAATGTGTCCTATAGACTCATTAGGGTCTCTCTTATTAGGACACTCCGCAGAAGCAATAGATTCTAAGATGCGGACTGTACAACGCAACATCTCTACGGATGCATATTCTCAGTTAGAGTGTAGTTGTTGCGAAACCATTCCTGTTTATTTGTATTACTTGCTCAGATGGACGATTATGTCGAACGAAAAATAGTTGACGGAATTGAATTCGATTTTCAAATAATCCAGTACTGTTTGCGAGTGCTGTTCTGCCATGATGAAATGGCAAATTAAACTGAGCACAAGTCAGTTGTCAGCTGTTAAGTTACTGATCAAAAATTAGTGTTAGAAAAGTTGTGTAAAAGCACGTCGCCTTGTAGGCAATATGCTTTTAACACTGAAGATGCTGTACTCGTAGTATGACCAATATCTGATGAAGCAGCTAGCCTCCTCCGTCATTATTTCTCGGGCGTAAAACCAGTTTACAGATAAAACTGATTTATGAGGTTACTAGCGAAGAAGTTTGTATCCCCATATATTACGGCAGAAAATATTGTAACATGTGTTCTGTTTTTTGTAATCTATTCGCGCAAGGGAAATGCTTGCACACCGTGCAGGCGATAGTAAGAAGGCTGTCCCTCTATAAGTGGAATCCCTTTAGAAGGTGTACCTTCTCCAAGCTAACAATGTTGACCTTCTATTCGATGGGCATATTTTCTTCTAAAATGATCTTAAAAAATAAGTAGACGGATGTTGTTCTTACTAAGTCGTTATAGGCTGCTTTTAAGAGTTCAGCTATTCAACTATTTGAATCGATGCTATCTGAAAATTGGTTTAAATTCTGTCATGTTTGCATTATTCAGGAAAGGTAAACTAGGTATATTATTTGATCATATTGAATTATACATTCTGCTTGACAGCGGTATTTTACTTCTTGTCGCAGTTTAGAAGTGTGATTTAATTATAATCATCGCCAGCGGAAATTTTTTTAAATTTTGTTTGGCCTTTTCCGAATACTTCTGTTTGGTAATTTATTGCCATATTATGTGTTCTTAAGCTTTCGGTATAATTTTCATTAATACAAAAATAGTTTTTTTCTTGTCACAGTGCTTCACGCGTCTTAGTAAGATATTCCTTATACGAGTATCTTATATTGCATATACTCTCGTACAACTGCTTATGGAACATACTTTTTGCTGTCCTGTCGTCATGCATCTTCTGTTTGTTTGCCTATATCTGCTTGCCGACATGGATTTTCAAACACCAAGTTTAATTTTACGGGAGTCGTAAAAAACCTAGCATATCTGGAGTTGTATTCTGGATAACTTGCTGTAAATCAGGGATTCCCAAAATGGTCAATATCGACGCCTTGGGGTCGAAATCGTATTCCCAGGGGTCAACATAAACGAAAACTGATTTTGGGGGTCGACAAGGTCTAAAAATCGACCGATATTAATTAACACAAGTTCTTATTTGAAAGGTTCAAGATACTGTTGTGTTACGTGTACCAACTTGTTATAAGAATGACTAATATTTTAGTAGGAAGTATCACAGCTGTACTTTTAAAAAACTCAACAAGATAAGCGTGCACAAGTTCGTGCACAATAATGTGTTCGAACTTACAAGTCTTTCAGACACGTTTTGACTTGTTCTGTATTTAACACATATACGCAATTTAACACGAACGAAATTATGGTCAAGTTCAAGTCCAAACAAGCTCCTGATATTTTACTATATACCAAGCTTGCACTTAGGTTGAAAGTTCATTTGCGTTTTGAAATTCGTTGGAACTTGAATATCAATGATAATACACTCATCTACTAATTTATTTCAAGAGATTACAAAGTGATTACATATGTAGCTAAATAAAGTGAATTCAAATAAAGTGATTGAATTTTTATTTTTTTTTCAAAATCCTTAGTTACCTACGAGCGTTAATAGCGTAACCATTCATTTCTGCAGTTTATGAAAAAGTAACAAGGTAAGTATCAAAAAACGTTTTAATATTTTTCTAAGTATTTTTTGAAATTATGTACTTTAGAAAAGTTGTAACCTAAAATTATAAATGTTCAGTTTTATGAAGGCAGACTTGAAAAAAAATGCAGAAAATACAGTTTGGACTACTATTTCAGCTATATCAAATCAACACATGTCTCATATGTAAACACCTTTCTAGAAAAATACCTACCAGCACATCAGAAAGGCTTTTTATCTGGATCTGATCAACTTAGACAAAGAGCTCACTATGAGATCTCCCGACGGAACTAAATGGAAAAGCCAGGTATGAGAAAGAACCGACGTATCAAAATTAGTAGGCATCACAGGAGGGGGAGTTTATTGTGAATCACTACAAGTCAACTGTTTCTTGGAATTACAATAATAATGACTGCAGTGTGTAGTGTTTTCTAAATTGATATCAGCTCCATTATTCTGGATGGAAAGACCATTACAGAAAACATTGCTGTCGGCAAATGTTATTACGTACTATGTCCTAAGACAGCTGGGCAGCTGGTATTTATTCGATCTGCATGTACATGTCTACTCAGATTAGTGGTTGAATGGTTTGCTAGGCTTTAAAACTCGGCCAACATCAAAAAGCTGAAAAATCAGTTTGTTTTTCTGATGACGCGACACCTTCATCGGACAATGGCTAAACTCTGAAAGTGAAATTTTCTGGCCATGAAAAAGTACCACACTCTCCCGCCATTCGGAGTCGATAAAAAACGTAGATCTTTCTCACTGTGCACAAAATAACAATTGAAAATTGGGAGGCATCGGTCCAACTCGAATTTATACAGTCTTGCACCATATAAATTCCCCAACTGTCTCAGGCGAATGATGCTCCTTTTTCTCACAAGATCATCGTAGCTGCACAGTTCGCAGAGCTGTTAGGCTTTGCTAAAGTCCGTCTTTTTGCATCAAGGAACAAGAATGATTATGGTCTTTTATACAGTCTCCTTAATGTTTCGTTATTAATCGATTACCTTTCTAGATCAAGGAAACAGCGAATGGCAATAGAAACTTTTCATTTGGTTAGTGATGTCATTGTTAGAGTCAACAGAGGAGCCGAGCTATCATAGATAAAATCCCTAACTTTCTCAGAGTTCTTCAACTCTTGTTGCGTTCTGCATGATTCATCGATGTTGTTCCTTTTTGTTGATATCAGATACTTGGTTACGCCTCAATTCAGAGCTAAATCCAATTTTGTCACTTTGGTTTCATGTCTTGAAAATGCGTTATTGATTGTTCGCTATATTCTGCTAGTGAAATCAATGCATTACCGCATGTACAATAAGTAGATGCATAGTTTTTCGAAAAATTATGCCTCAAACTTGTCTTAAACTTTTTCCGACATTAAAGGACTTGATGAGATTGCTTCCGACCTCCATCCATTTCTGTACATCGTGCTGATAATTTCCCAAGTCTGACATTCAGACACCAGTGATAGTTAGGTTTTTGAAACGATTTTTACCGCTTCAACGCTTTCATACAATGCAGCTGGATCGGGATGGTGACGATGTTATACAGTTATTCTGGCTCAGTGATGCTTATATCGTCTTTTTTTGATGACAACATGTACATATGTAAGAACATTGTTTTACCTTAAAGCTAAACCCCAGCTTTAGTACGTTCTTACGGTATTGCACCGGTTTGAATCAGATGAATTTGGTAAATGCGAGCTGTCGCTGAAGCGTTTGCGGGCAAAAGTAGCGAAGATGGGTTTAGTGGTAAATGAGTGTATGCTGCCGCCAAGAAGAAATAATAACTGCTCGAATTCATTCCAGATGAAGAACGCGCTAAAAGAAGACATCACCTTAGGTGGTGCGCTTAAGTCAGACTACAGCTAACTTTCTGTACGTGACTGGAAGAGACTAGCGCATGTGCTAAATAGGCAAAGGTATGGATTGAGGGGCAAATATAGCCCGGTCAGTAGCGCCACCTTAAATAATGCATGTAAGTGTTCCTTTTAGTACTTTATGAAAACAGACAGGAGAAATTGTACCAACACCTTCTACGAGTGTTGGTAATCATCGCCATTAAACAGAAACTTGCTCAAGAAAAACCCCAATACGTACACATATTACATGTAACCTTTAACCAGACGTAATCTATTGTAACACGTTATGGCAGCAATTTATATTTTTTTGAATGCGTTCCTTACCAGTCCTCCACCAGGATTGTAATAGCTATGGCCTATCTACTGTACATATGTACATTTGTATAACTATATATACCTACATATATATAAAAACGTAAGCGGAGTCCTCCTTGGCCTCGGGTTCTAGCATGTGCCGCATGTCTGCTGTATTCATGCATATAAAACGACACTACAGATGTCTGACTGCTGTAGATACCAAACAAATTGACCATGCCTCCTATGTAAAAGTGCATAAAATTGAAATCTAGACACAGCTAATCACATGGTAATTGGATGTTTGGAAGGGAAAAGGGTTAACCGAATCCGGTTCGCATTCATCCGTTAGTCATAGATGCAACGATCCTGTATAATTATAGCTTGCGACTTGCATTTATTAACATGCTAACAAGGATCGCGATAAGTAATAGTTGGCGCTCCCTCTGACTGCTCCTATTTTCCTTAATCATCACCTTTGAGCAATTATCTCACCAATTTAACCTTTAATTGGAACCTAAGCGCAACCCTAGGATCTGTTGAGTCGCGCATCGTTTCTTTATTTTTTATCTGAAATATGTATGTACATAATATGTATGTACATATGTATATTCGTAATAAATCCTTTTTTATCAAGTTTCAGGTATTGTTCTTCTCTATTTTTATTCTTATTTCAATCTTCCTCTCTTCACGTTTTGTTTGATAGCTGAGTTGTTATGACAGATTGCCTTTGTGGCTCCACAAGACGTGCGTACATTTTATATTTTATCGTATCTTCAATGAGGCATCTTTTTTTAGTGTTCTAAATATGTAGTTCAAATTAATGTCTATTAATCATACATTAGCTGTCGATTGAAATTTATGCTTAAAGATTCGCTTATCATTTTCGCATTACTGCAAGCGATGATGAGAAAATCTCGCTAAAATATCAAGCGGCACCATCATAGAGCAGCATTAGTATCTCGTTTTAAAACCAATAAAAATGAATAAAAACCTCTCCACGATGAGCGCTGTTAAAGCAACCGTGGCGTATACCTATCTACCAGAGTACTCACGTAAAGAAATAAAACTCGCACGACATAAACCTCTCTCATGCAACAGTATTTTTCGAAAGCAAGCGTCTGCAAATTAAACAAACGATCCCCACCGAATGGAACTTGATCCAAAAACTACGTATCTGTGTGGCACGCGACTCGTGCACATCGTGTAGGTTCGGTAAATTTCGGATGCACTAAGTGGTTGACCTGTATGTTGTGTATGTTGCCCTCCGGCACGTTGTATGTGCAGACTTCCTTATAAGAAAACAGCGATCACACGACACAATCTTCAAGCATACGACCGACTACCAACTTCGTGAGACGTCTGTGCTGCGCAGATGTACCTACTACTACTTTGAACCTGTTTTTGTCGTTTTTGCCCGTAAGATGTAGGCACCGACGATCGACACAACTCGACATTGATACGAATATAAACTGGGGAAATGTTCTTCATTTACCCCAGGCGTTAGCAGAATGTAGGGGTAAATGCTCTTTCTTTCTCTTTTGAAGGAATCATGCCGGGTTCTCTTTAAGATGTGTTGATAAACTTTTTAATGTTGTTTATGGCAATGGTACGAGTATATTCGTAGCCGTATACCGAAGCCATCTTCAGGCGATCGCATAGCATACAAACAAGATCAAAAGAGATCGTGGGATTTTTTTTTGTCCGTTGAGTTGCCTTTACCTGCGTAGAGAATATTGAGCTTGAGCCGGTGCGAGCGCGTAAGACGTATTCGTACGTACTCATCATGAAGTACAAAATCAGAAGATCGAGGACGAAGGGATTCATTAAGGGATACGTATTCTTAGAGTTAGCATCTTGCTCAAAATTGAGCTCTAGAAAAAAGATAGTACATACTCGTACATATAATCGAAATAAAAAGTGCTGTACGGAAATTGTAATCAAGTTCGTAGTAAATTAAAATGATGGCGTTAGGATCGGAAAGACTTCATCATATCCCAGCTGTAGGAAGTTACATGAAGCATATACCTATAGCGCCGGCCAATCATTTATCCTTGGACGGACCAAGGCACAATAAACGATATGTCTACGCAAATAAGCCCTACGGTGGAATCGAGACAAATCCGTCGGTAATACGACGAAACGCCCGCGAAAGAAATCGAGTGAAACAAGTGAACAACGGATTTGTCAGTTTGCGACAGCATATTCCTCAGGCCATTGTGGCAGATTTGAGCAACGGAAAACGTACTGGGGGGAGTAAAAAACTTAGCAAAGTCGACACTTTACGAATGGCTGTTGAATATATTCGTCGACTTAAGAATCTACTCGACGATGACAGTAATGACGCAGCGAGTTCTATGTCATATGGTAGTCAAAGTTCAATAGAGGAGTCTTCAGAACCACAACAACAACAACAACAACAACAATCAGATGCCATGAACTCTGTGACGTTCTATGACCCACATCAGAGCTACGAGAATTATTACGTGACACCTTCGGCTTACGAAGATACGGCTTTGATATCACCAACATCGTCAACCTACAGTGATGGATATTATTCGTCAGCAGAACAAGTTTCCAAGACACCAATTAAATTCGAAAGTTCTTTCGATGATTACAAAAATTCAACGGAGGATGAAGAACTTTTGGATTATATCTCACTTTGGCAAGAGGATATGTAGGCAGGAAGGCGTTGCAGATACTTTACATTTGCACGGAACTCTAGTCAAGTTGAAATACCGAATTATGGCCATCGATACTAATTACCTCTTGTTAAGGAATTTTTTTTAAATTTGTTGAATTGTTAATTTTTGTTTAATTTTTACCTTTAATTGAATTATGTAAATATGTACAAATATGTGAAATAGATAAGTTTATTATTATTATTATTTTTTTTTTAATGGAAGACAATGATTTAAAAATTAGTTTAAGGATTTTTTTTTTTTAAATAAAATTATAAAACGAGCTATGGTTGAATATTTGAATTTTAAAATTTTCTATTGTATGATAGATTTCTTTGTTAGTTTAGAATCTTTTCACTTTTGAGTGATATTGAAAAAAAAAGGAAAAAACAAATTGTAAGTTCGGCAGCAATCTTCAAGAAATGAGCTGAAATCGGTCCAACCACCTGTCTTTACATTTTGCGTTAAAAAGTTAATTGAATGGCATGCATCATATTGTGGTTCGGATTTGCGTTCCCATTCGCCTTTGCATAAATTATGTGTAAATAATATTCTGCGATTTAAGTTGAATACTCTGGCAGTTTAATGTAAATTTTCGTCTCTGAAGGCTAAGCTTGGATAAGATTTTGATATGGTATCAGCACGTTATGTGGGAGGTTATTTATTTATTGATTTTTTTGTGAACAGCTCTAAATAAATTTGCAGTACGATACTGGTGGTGTAATCACTGCTCGCTTATCAACATTGTTTGTGTCGAAGTGGTTGAATTTTTTTTTTCACTAAACTTTTACCTACTGATCTAACTTTGACTCAGATCAGATCTTGAATATGTATGTATTTGGCGAAATTCTTATCCTTCAAGCAAATTTTGATTCTGAGTGCAATGAATGCATTATGGAATGGTTTATGATTGTATTTAATATAATGTTGAGTTGACTAATCAACAGAGCGAAGACTGTTTCGTTCCGTTGAGTAAAGGCTCAAGCGATGCGAGGAACTGAAACAATTTCCAATCGATTAAGTAATTTTCCATACAATGAAAAACTACGATTGAGTTTTGGACAAACGACTGGGCAGTATAATCATAGTTCATGGAAGCCTATACGGCGTTGTGGGAGTTACTTACTCATACTATGTACGTCAACATTTACACAAAACAATACGAAACCGGCATCAAGAAATTGTATAAGTACAGCGCTTAATTGATCCTTGGAATAAGTAGCGCGAAAAATTACATAACATACACATAATGTTACATATTTCTCCCACATTGCATCTGTCTTTCTTTTGCATCGCTTGTGGAGCTTGATAAATTTGCCAACCTTAGAACCATTCTGTAAGCCACTCTATTTTGGATTTTCTCGTTAGTGGGGCCAATTGTTTATTGATATATTTGCATTTAAGTGATTCAACTATTACACAGTTTGTCCGACAGCTCAATGCGCGTTAAAGCAATTCGCATTGGTTTGTTTCACTTCACCTATTCGATTCCCGTTCACTTTCTACTTCTACCGTAGAATCCGTAGAAAGGTAGTTGCACTATCAAACAGCTGTCTTTTATTTGTCAATAAAAATTTGTGTAGCTATGTACATTCGTTCGAGGCAAAAAAGCAAAGTTTCTTTAAAAAGTGATTTAAATAAAAAATAAAGCACGCAAAATAATAATGGATACGATAGCTCTATTTTTGGAAGCAGAAGATGAGCGGTTTTCTCAGAGAAGAGTACGAGAGAGGTTAAGACGAGCAGCGGACCATTTCATGGAAATTCCGGATGAAATGTGTTTTTAAAAACTTTTTTATTATTTTTGATTTTCATAAAGTTTAATATTGCATATGTTTATTAAAAATTTTCGGCTTAATAAAGCAGCCTCTTTATACGAACAAATGGAAATGGATCCAAATACAAAATCCTTTTCAATTTCATCAAAACTGTTTGCCACAGGAAACTATATATTAGCATGGTGTGAGAAAGGATTTTAATACTTGCATAGCCCAATCAACGTTTTCCAAGGTGTTAACGGGAGTACATCACATCCTCGAAAGAAAGTTATGTCCGAAGTGGATGGCAATAACTAATGAAAAAGAGACGAAGCTAAGCTTTATTTTTACGAAAAATGTGGAATCCCAGGAGTGATCATGTGTGTTGATGGTACTCACTTCTTCCCAAAACTTTTTCACCTGTTCTGGTGGCATAGTACTTATATTTTTAGTAAGTCTGGTGATTCCTTCATAGAGTTTACCATTGCTCTAAACTGTATTCTGTTTGTCGTTTTTTTTTTCCTGTAATATGTAAACAAATAACAAATTTGTTGGTTTTTGTTTTTAATATCACTTACATTTTTGTAGAAATTCTCACGACTGTCAGCAGCCAAGCCAAGCATATGAAATCCGCAATGATTTTGATGCGAATGAGAAATGTCATTCGATAGTTTTCTATGATACAGTGGAACTTATTTACATTACCGACACGGGGAACTGTTCACTTTGTAGATTTGACGATGCCGAAATATTTTTTTTCAGTGAATAATCCCGCCCGGCGGATTCCACGATAAGGGTGATAGTATTTTCACAATATACGAAATTAGTTCCACCTATCAGTAGTTGTTGCAATTTCTCGTGCCGCCTTTGTCTTTATACAGTGTAAGAAGAAAACTCTCCCTCCATTGGCAACGCATCCGACCGCCTGGCGTTTCCTCTCCGTGCGTAGCGAATGGTACTACGCGGTAATTCTCCGTTAGCAAGCGTCCGTGACCGTCCTCAATAGACATATGAGCACATATATCGCGAACTGAATTTTTTGCTAGCTTTTGCTTCGTTGTGCGGTAATATTAAAAATATTAGCTCGTTAGCCAGACACAGACCTGTGTAGTTTCCTTTCCGATTTGAGCATCAAAATCCCTGAGATATTAACACCGTATTCCAGATGGGGTCCTTCAGCCGTATCAAAAAACGAAACGATATTAAATCTAGTGAATACTGGACATATGAACTCGCTGAAAGGGGAACCACGATTGACTAGCGTGCTCAAGCAGAGGGCGAACAAAAGGAATATAGGATAATCTGTACGCATAAGTGTTGAAAAATTCTTTGGACCAACGTTTGATATATAATAGCTAAGGCATGAGTTGGTTTTAAGGATTAAAAGGATTTAAAAAAAAAAACAAAGTTGCGCTACACGGTGAAGCATGATATAAGCTTGACATTTGGCGTTGTTAATCTACTAGCAATTTTTGTGGCACCAAATAGAAAAGCTATCAAGCTAACCTCTAAAAAAAGTTTGGTGATTTCTGGTGAAGAAATAATTCCAAATAATTTAATATCATGAGCGTAGAACGAGAAGAAGTAGGGTGTAATAACCCTATCAATATCGTATATGGTGATGAAGAATATCTCAGGACATATCTGACTGTCTTGTGGAACACCAGAGGTCCCAAAGACTGAGAGGGTGTACCATTAATTGATAGATATCCATTTTTGTAATATGGATTCATATAAAAGCTTAGAGAAATCAATCAGTTCCAATAACTTTCGTTGCCCTTTTCTGACTACTAGAGGCGAAGATATACTCGTAGGTACAAATGGAAAAGTTTAACAATGTGACGAAAATTCGTTGCTGTATTCTTTTAATCCTATTTTATATTTGGATTATGAAAGAGTTTTCCTAAGTTTGTGGAATTTTTCCTTGTATTTTTTCCTTTTTAAGGTATACGGCGTGGGTCTGGGCCTGTTAAAAATTCGTCATTAATTTTTTTTAAATTTTCTTCAATACGTGTAGGATCAATGGTTTGAAAGAGAAAGGGGCAAAGGAAAAGTTAAGAAGGTCAGCATATATGCACATGTAAATGGTCGAAAATGTTGGCAGAAAATTTGGCGATTATAGGCGGATGGGTTGATGATTTGCTTTCGAAAGACGGGAAGATGGGAGACTTTGGATTACCTTATATAGGCGAAGAATCAAAAAAAGACTTCAATTATGTAGAGAGTGGTATAAAGCTGTTTATGAAAGTAACTATGAAGATAGCTCAAATAGTCGGAAAATGAAGAAAAACTCCCCATAACTTGTTCCTTTGGACTTAAGTTTGGACTTAAGCTGTAGTTCCAACAAGACGGCACTACATACCATACAAGCGGCGTAACGCTCGAAGTTTTGAAGGAGAAATTTAGCGACTGGGTCATCTCACCGTGACCGTTCATCAATTGGCCGCCGCGATCATGCGATTTGGCATCACTCGATTATTTTCTCTGGGGCTACATCAAGACCTTAGTCTACGCTAATAAGCCAACCACTGTGGATGAGCTCGAGGCCAACATTCGACACGCTATTGCCGGAATAACGCCGCACATATTGGACCGAGTCATCAAAAATGTAACCGACCGCTTGAAGCACTGCCAACGAAGCCGAGGCGTCAATTTGAATGATGTGGTATTCCACATATAATGGCATGAACGTAGCTTCAAAATAAAGCCAGAACCCACGGTTGTTGTTTTATTTAAATTCTTTTTCCTATCGCTCTTATCTGGTCACCCTTCATATTAAGCAGTGTCCCTTACGTTGCTCCATCGCAGCATTTAAATTTTTCAAATACAGTGGCGATCACTAAGATGAGGCCATACATTTTGCAATCGATTTTCACTCTTTATACCTGTTTGAAATTTTGCACCCCCAAACTTTTACTACCTGTGACCATGTACATATTTTCTCAACAGGATGTCATAAAGTTAAAGAGTAAATAAGAAACGACCGTTCGAATTTCCCAAGATCAAACAATGAACTTCTTGAAAAACGTATAAAAAGATGCGCCACTAGGATGAGGCCACATGCAAAATCTTCGAAAGAAAGGAACAAATTAATAAAATGTTTAATGGTTTTAAAACATTCATTTATTATTTTCTTCTACATTAATAATGAGTATGCCCGCCATTTTTCGATGACATTTATAAGACCGTTTGGAATAGAATCACAGGGTTTTTTTTTAAATAATCAAGAGAAATTTGGGCCCAGGCATTACGAATAGCTTCGATTAAAGTGTCCTTGCCTTCAAATTGTCTGCCGCCTTCATACACTTTACGAGATAACCATGCCAAACATTTTCCAGTGAATAGGGCGGTCATGGCAAAAGTTCCACGTCTTCTGTTTGAATCCAACTTCTAACAACCCTGAAAGTGTGGAAGGGGAAATTTTCTTGTTGGAATATCCAAGGCAGCGGTCCGGAAATGTTTTTTACTTTTGGAAAAGACCGTTCCAGCAAACTTTTGAAGTTGATTCCGTTCATTGCTGTGGACAAAAACTCCAACTCGATGGTGCCATAGTAGGTAGGTAATACCTCCCCACATCATTACACCTGATGTACGGCTTTGATGTCTTGCCAAAACAAGGTCCTCCTTTCTTAGATAATGGAAATCAAAGTTGTAACCAAGTTTTACAATCAAGTTTAAACTGTTTTTCATCCGAAAAGACAACGCGTTTCCATTAACTGCTCCAAGGGAGGTGTTCTCCTGCAAAATTCATTCATTCATTGCTCCTTGTGTACTAGCCTCAAACAGGTTTCTTTTTAAGTTTTCTTCTCTGTATAGTACCACTTTTTCGTATTATCATTCGGATCGTTACTATGATGGCTGATACTTTTCTGTTGGCCCTTATTCCACTCGCTGGTAGAGTAGAATTTAAGGAAAGACGTAGAATTAATCGCTTTTCTCTCAAAGTTGTTGCTGCTGCCGTGCGTCCTTTTTGATTTTTCCCATAATGTTGTGGATCCGCAAGATAACTGTTTACGACAGTCTTACTTCTATTAAGCCTCATTGCAATTTCTCGGTCTGAGAGTCCTAAATCAATGAAAGTATATATTTTTCCGCTTTCTGTCGCTGCCAAAGTCTTTCCGGAACCCTTTTTTTCTTAAACTAAATAAAAACAGTTCTTTTCATCACTTTTTTAAATATTCTTAACAAAACTTTGAAAAAAATTGCTGATCTGAACTCCTGCAACGAAATATTCGCAATGGAGTCATCCTAGTGGCGCATCTTTTTATACGTTTTTCAAGAAGTTCATTGTTTGATCTTGGGAAATTCCAACGGTCGTTTCTTATTTATTCTTTAATTTTATGACTGAGTTGAGAAAATATGTACCTGTTCTTCGGTAGTAAAAGTTTGCGGGTACAAAATTTCAAACACGTATAAAGAGCTAAAATCGATCATGGCCTCATCCTAGCGATCGCCAGTGTATACATGTATATAAACTATAATATAATTATATACGTGCGAGTACATTACAAATTTACTATTTATACAAAATTCCGTAGGAAAAGCAAATTGTGGATTTCTTCTACAAAGTCTTCCCGCTTTTTATGACAACAACTCCAACTTTTTTAATATCACCACCAATCGAAAAAATTACAATCCTTTCGAATGATAAGGATCTTTCAAGTATCGGCGACGAGTATTACCGTGCACCTAATAACCCCATTTCATTATTTTATGTGCCATTCCGGTTGAACGTAAAAGGGTGTTTTATTTATTCTTCTACAGATTCCGATCTCAGATACAAATTGTTTGTCCGAAGGCGATATATTTGTTGTTAAGGACCCTGTGAAATTATAGCAAAACAATAATTTCACAGCATGTAGATTAATTAAAATAACCATAGTATTAATAGTCGAGTAAAAAAAATTGATCCTTAACAGTGTGGAGGATACACCTCACCGTCGCATTGAAGGGAATCTCCCTTCCTCGAATTTAGAGAATTCTACTTTGAGTTCTGAGTTCGGCTTCAAGTACGCATACCTGTTAAGAATTTCCCGATATACTGATAGATACGATTAGAGTTCGATGTAGTTGTTTCTTAGCTTTACGACCGCAATCATAATTCTTTGGCCTTTCTTCTTAAAAGGTTGTCTTATGACACTAATGCTATTTATTCATCACAGTTGTAAAAGGACACCATCATGAGTGAAAGAAAAAAAATATGAAAAGGATTTTTAGAGAAAGTTATATCCATTTGAGGACTGGGTAATTTATTTCTCTATTTGGAATTTCTTATAACGTGTGCGGTGTCCTTAAGCAGTTTACCACTTTTCAATGATTAGAGGTTAATAATCTCTGCATGCTATCGCACTAAAAGCAATAAATTTTAAAAATACGAATTGTTGAAGGGCGTTCATGGATCTCAAGGTGAAAGTAATCAGATTATGATAATAATTTTTATTTTAAATACTTAAAAGTGAGTTAACGAGTACTTGCTACGGCAATTATGACAGAAAACTGGATTAATGGCACTGTGTGATATAACTGGAGCAACGAGCACGAATTAGCCCAAAACTCTGATAAGTAAAATTTAACTGGTGTTACTGCTGCTCGTAGCTGCTGAGACAAGATAGATGAAGTCCTTAGCCAGCTCGAACGTATAACTGCCAGTGGTAATATTCTGCCCCAGACGTCCATTTTCTGATGTGAGTGGCCGAGGGGGTAGTGGATTGGCTTCCAAATCGGAAGGTTTGGTGTTCGAATCCCAGCCTTGCCCGAAAGACATTCATTTTTTCAAATAACGAAAATCAAGTAAGATGAGTAGTTGACTAGAAATCAACAAGAAGCCAACTTCCACTAAGAATTTAGTCTCCCCATTAAATGTTGGATGCCATCCATGGAGCGATGTTAACCAACTTTCTGTGATCAGAGCTCGACAACATCGATGCATCCGAGCTGTAGTTCCAGCAAGACTGTGAGCTCAAACACCTTCCTTTCTCTCTCTATCCCATTTTCCAAAAGAACTTAACACATGTTGAGGCATTATAAGTGTATTCATACTAACTGTAGTGTTAAGTTCTTTAAAACAAAAAAAAAACGTATAACATTATGTTTTGCCCTCGTTTAGCGTCAGGCCTACTTTAGCCGCTTCCGCCTCAAATGCAAGAAAGCTTCATTGACAGTTCGCTGTGTTTGCCCAATTTACATCAATCCCATCCACATACTCAAGTAATTGTGCGGAATTTAAAAAAAATCTTGCCTATTTTGTTAGCCGGGGAGTTTTGCACAATTTTTTCTAGGGTGATGTCAAAAAAATCAGATGACTTCGCGTCCCGCTGTCTAAAACCTTTTTCTGACATTGTAGGTCGATCTGAGATTCAGTGGTCTTTTCTAAAATTTGCCGTATTGTAAATATTTGATTCAAAGTGGGCTTTCCTGGCCTGAATACGGTTTACTGGTATACACCAACCAGATTATTCAAGTCTGGTTTCAGACGCTCACAAAATACGGCAGAAAAGATCTTATAGGCATTGTTCAGGAAACCAGTCAAAAAATCTACTTTTTGTCGATTGGAAAAAAAACTATGGTGAGATTCAATACTATGGACATGCTTTGCTCTTAAAGATGTGCTAGTGCATGTTCCTTACTAGGTCATCTCCAGTTGCTTTAAGATCCAATCTTTGCCAGCAGCTCTAGCTGTAGCTTCTACTTTGTCAAGGGGGACGGAACTCTTTGTTATCTTCCTCCAGGGTGAATGGTTCACCCTGTTTGGCAATGGAATTTTGATCAGAATCGCCGACTTCCATTATGATACTTCCTCGGTCATTTGCTTCTCGTGTTCTTTCTTATTCTCTCCAAGATGCCTGTGTTCTAATTTTGATGCAATTATTACGATCAACAAGTACACCAATAATTCAAATGCTAGCTCGCCCAATAGGCAGATCCTATCATCAGCCCTGTGAAAGCTTTGAAATGTACGGGTGGCCGTGGTGTAGTGGTACTAGCAATCGCTTCTCACTCGGAGGGTCAAGGTTCGAATCCTACCCATGACAAGTCTTTCAAGTTTTTCATTTGTGTGATTGGAACTCAAACAGAAAAATTCGGCGAATGAAGACATAACACTGACACGTGGATTTGGCTGTTGTAGAGTGTCAAGCACAAAAAAGTAAAAGGGTATCTAACCCCTTAGGCGCACGTAAATTATAAAAAAAAAAACAATGTACAAAATGAAGTTTACTGAAATTTCTTCCTCCCACCGTTCTTGAACCGGTATGTACTTATTAATTTCGTAGTAATACTCGCTGCTTTTGACTGAATAATTTATCCAAACGAAATGCACAAATTGGCCAAAAGAGTAAAATAAATAGGTCTTAAGATAAATTCGCTCCACAGCTAAACTCAAAATTATCGGAAGACTGCATAAGAAAGTTAAAACATTCTGTACCTAGAAGTATGATTTCGGTTCGAATTGGATTAGAGGAAACCAAAACCGAGTTCAGGTTGAAGATCAGTTAATCAACTACGCATACAATAGTTGAAAGAAGACCGGCATTATCACTCAGAATCTAATGATATTGTGGCTGAATCGGAAACTTTAAACATCGAATTCGGAATTGGCGATGGATACGTCATTTGGACACATCTGTGTACTTATCCAAATAGAAACAAGTGTGATGCGGTCGAAGTAAACCTGGTTCATTAGAGTGGTCAAGGAAGCCATGACATTGCGTACAAGCTAAGAAACTGAAACCGTTTCCATGCCATGCTGTGCAGGGATTGTTTATGCTCTTTGCTCTCGAGAGGTCACAAGGTTTAATTGTGTTAGGTGTATTCTACTGCGTTTAACTAAGTCCTGACGAATCTGCTTTCGAAAAGGTCTGGCTGTAATCAGGAAGGAAGGGGAAAAAGTCGTTGATACGTTCTTTGATCCTAAATTGTTTATCTATCTAAAAGCTGTATACATTAGACAGATGAATCTGGGCTGGTGCTTTCGCCAAGAAAAATACCAGGATTGGTGTTCACTCAAACTTCCTGTTCTAGCTTTTTCTCAGAAGATGGGTTGCATAAGGAATACATCACTCGTTGCCTGGTATAACACTCAATAAATTTCCAAACGAATTTCCAAAGTATGATACATCTCGGGACACCGCTTAAAGCGTAATCGCTTTCAGGGCCAACTGGCTAGTTGTTTTATCATTACTACGATATAATGTTATTTCACAGAGAAAAACGATGTGGCATAAATTGGCTAAGGAGTGTCAATGAATTAAAAGAATTGGAAGGAGGTACATCAGTGCAAGGTGATATACGTTATGATTCCGTTATGTTACTGAAGAGAAACTACACCTGAGCTGCCTTTTGTTTTGTTAACAGTATAATGAGATTTGAATTCGTACCGCGTCGCTAGATTTTGGTTGAATTTGCAGACATTAGAACGATTCTAGAGGACGCCCTATTTTGGATTATTTTATTAGTGAGGCCATAGTTTGCTTATATTTTTGCTTTTGAGTGATCCAATCAATTTTCTTTCGATCCCTTCTCGATTGAAACTTAATGCTCTATTGGTCTTTGCTCAGGATTTTTCGACGACCTTCGTTAAACACAGCCAAATCCGCTGATTTTTTTACGCTTGAAGCTTATCCACTAACAATTCTTAAATGGGTAGACTTACGCTAACGGGAGTACTTCCTATTAAACTATGTTTTGTCACACCTGCTGACATTAGTAACTTTCCTTTTTTCTTGTCGCAAAATACTCCGGAGTTTTCGCACTATTTAAAGCATTCCATGCCAATTCTATATGCGTTAACGACAAAGCTTAAGTATTTAAATTTTTTGCACTTTGGTAGGATAAATAGATTTCAGAAATTGGGTTTTTGAGTTCGGAAAATACCTGCTAATGCAGAAATTCGGTCTCAGTACGACTAATTCGTAAACCGTTTTCCTCCAGCGCTTTGAATCCATTATTAAGAGTTGCCTGAAGGGATATCAAGTCGTTGCTTATGACTGCGTTACCTTCATCGAAACACAGAAAAGTCATTCCGAACTCTCTGATTCAATAGAGA
The DNA here is from genome assembly GCA_949129095.1 of Volucella bombylans. Classification (NCBI taxonomy): domain Eukaryota; kingdom Metazoa; phylum Arthropoda; class Insecta; order Diptera; family Syrphidae; genus Volucella; species Volucella bombylans. The sequence continues at coordinate 58,311,609 of OX422143.1, forward strand.
ATCTTACTCTGCATTCAAAGTCAATGGACTTTGCATAGTGGTTTACTCGAACTTTCATTTCGAAACCTCCGGTTATTCCCGTGTACATTTAAATTTCATTCAAATCATTCTTATATGCGTCTCGGGTGCGTTTTGAAATCATAGCCCCATCCAAATTCGACGACAACACTTTTTCGAAATCGATGAAAATAATATGCAAATTTCTTACAAGATGAAAGGTATTTTGACTTAGCGCCCAGGATTCGCTTGCGGTCAGCCACATCAACAAAACTTCTTTCACCTATCGATGTATTTCGAGTTAAATGGCAATATTAAGTACTAGACTAAGATGCCATAAAAATATTATATATGTTAATTAAATATTTAAATATTAGAGAACAGATACTTTTTTATGCACAATCCAACACATATTTTACAAGTATATCTATATAAAAGAACCTACAAAGATATACAAGTACTTTTCAAACTAAGGAAACATAATCAAAGTATCCAGATCCTCGTGCCCAAAGAGAAATCATCTGGAAATCTGTCCATTGAACTGGCATCTTAACCATCAAAAATATGATTTCCGGCCTTAAGATTCAGCCGATGGCTTTAACGTATTTCCTACTCCCTTTTGGACATCAGATATTCGAACGAGGAAAAAAATGAAGTCTCCCAATATATCGAGAACGGTGCAAAGACAAACACGCTGTGTGTGAAGAAAATGCCAACAAGCCGTGTCGTGATGTTCAATTGATTGTAATGTATGCAACTTTTTGCCATTCCGCAGATTTTATGATTTATTAAGGAAATCAGCAGGGAAATATATTCCATGGCCACATGACAGCATCATGTTCGAAGGAAAAACAAAAAAAAAAACACAGAAAAGGAAATAAACACTTTAAAAAAAAGGACCAACGAATACTTCTAATGAACTATAAAAGTATCAACGCCTTGGTAATCGCAACTTTGATGATAAGAAGAAGTGGGACGCTCGGAAGACCTTTGATACCATTGTTCTTTGACAATTTGTGGCCTAATAAAATTGTCACCACCATGATCAAGCAATTCATCAAGGACTTTCTAAAGAGCAGAAAAAAAATTGCAATCCAGACCTTAGTCTCAATGAAAATGGGCTGTACCCTGGCATTAGGGAACGCCCCTATAATAAAGGGGCTAATACGGGCTTAAGGATTATTTGTTTTACGTTTTTTTTTTTTAAGTTTTTTGTGTTTTTATCCATCCGCTCTGATCACTGTATAGCACTGGCATAAACGTCGTTCTTGTCTTTTGCCCAGCAAAAAAGGATGTTCCATTTTGCGATACCACGATCGATTGCAGGTGTAATCCTCAGCACAGGATTTAAATTTGTACAGGTGAAATTGAGTTCTACCTTCTTTTTTAAGTTTTATTGGTGTGGGTTTTTTTTTGTTTTAGTTTTAGTTTGATTTCACTGTGTTCATCGTCCTTTTGGGTTACGTTTGCACACGCACAGCAGGTGGTCATGTTGTTGAGGTTTCGCGAAATGAAGGTACCATCAGCTATCGGCGCTATTATTGTACCAGAGAGTATGTGGTGAGGACATTAAATGAAAAAAAGAACACTGGCAATCATACTTCATCACGTTGGTCGTGTGGCGGACCTAATGTCATTTGTCCTGTAATTTTGACAATTCATCAGAATTAGAGGGGAAATAGATGAAATGACTTCATCGTTGGCATTTTCAATCGAAATTGGCGGCATCTTTAATGTAATTGTGGAATTAGAACACATATTGGATGGGAGGTGTAGAAGCATCTGGGATATGTTTTGTTAAAAATGTCCCTTAAATGCTTGCATTTGATTCACCTTTTACAAGTCTTTTTGAATTTAACAAGTCTTGTTATATTTGGCTTACCGAGACAAAGCCGCCCTAAGCTTTTCCGATCTTGAACAAGCCGATTTCACGGGATTTTCTCGATCCTTGATCCGGTGATTCTACTACAGTTGGAATTGGTATTCAAACATCTTTAGGTTAGGTTAGGTTTGCGGGTTGATGGATAATTTTTCACCGTATAGCTTCATTATTCATTATACTTCAACACACTAAAAATTATATAGATTCATTGTGACAACGAAGTGTTACAGTCTGATTGTTACAGATTTCTGTCGGTTCTTGAACTCCAGAGATGTGTGCAAGCTTATGGATGCAATACCTACTCAATGTTCTATGTATGAGATTACTAGAGTTGGGGCAATGACTCCATCCCTGAGTCTTTATGTTCAAAGACTAATTAATGGCCACCACTGAATATCAGTAAACTACGACATTTCGCCATCCGGCTAAAATAGCCGCAGTGTCAGTCTAGCCTTCAGAAAAAGTCTAGATGCTTTGGCCGATCAGTTCTGAGCCGATGGCATATTGATTGCGATCCTAATCGAATGCGTCGATTTTAGCATTTGTCTGTGGGCAGAAACCCAGCTGAGGTGACCATAATATTGAAAAATCATAAAAGCAATATTTTTTAAAGAGGGACTAGCGTCCCTGGGAAGAAGGCAAATTTCAGCAAGATGAAAATCAAATCCGACGACGTCGTGAAGTCCCTACACGTACGCTGAGAAGCTCCTAGGATTATTCCATGTGCAGAATCGGGAACTAAAAGCCGATACACGGAGATTATTTAAGGGGCCTAGAAGGCAATACGGGCAGCATTTTCTGGTGTCCTTTAACAAAGACTGCTTACCATACCACGAAAAATTGAAAGGTATTCTGAGGTGCAGCATGGGTAGGTTGCTGGTTTAGCCATCGACCAAGGGAAAGGACGAAGATGAATTATTAAAGTAACTAGTTAGAAAGTCAAAAAGGGCTTCATGGCAGAAGTACTGCGAATCTATCGCGTTAACACACGAGGTTCTTTTAAAGAAAGCAAGTTTTCCTAGCTAACTCAAGAAGAGTGAGCAAACAGGGGCATATAACAGCAACAGATTTCAGTCCAATAAGTCTGTCATCATTTATGCTTAAAACCCCTCTAGGGTTGGATATTTACATTAGGAATAGATGCAGTAAGATACTTTTTGACAGAGTCACAGCATGCATATATGAAAGGAAAATCTGTAGAAACCGCCCTGCACGAGGTGGTGGGGAAAATAGAGAAGAACCTACACTTCGGAGAGTTTACGAGGCGGCTTTCCTCGACATTGAAGGAGCCTTCAATAACGTGGAGTACACCGCTATTAAAAATGGTCTAGTAGACGCTAACATCGAACACGGAATTACAAACTGGGTGTGCAACATGCTTGCAAGTAGGAAAATAAACTGTTCCATTGGGCAAAGCTCGGTAAGAATGTTCGTAACCAGGGGAAACCCTCAGGGTGGAGTCATATTCCCGGCAGCATTAGACACCTTTTTGCACATAACACCACCTGTTTTACAGATCAAAAAACTGGTTGGCAACAGTGCGGTACGACTCACTAATCTGAGTTGCTTCAAGAGCAGTAATTTCGGCCATGGCACGGTACTAACGGAGCTACATCCGGGAAATCAAATTCTAACGGATGAAATTCCTTCCCTGGCCAACTTCGACATCCAGTACTATATAAGACTACCAGACGCGAGCAGTGTCTTCCAATCAGAGGTCCAGGCTGTCCTCAGGGATATCTACATCGATAACCAGGCCCCACCCAAGGCAATGGAATCAACCAACGTCAACTCTGATACAGTCAGGGGCTGTCGCATAGTACTTCAGGCACTATGCAGTCACAACCGGGTAAGACTGTGCTGGGTGCCAGCACACAGCGGTAATAAAGGAAATGAACAAGCGCACGAGCTTGCAAGAAAAGGAGAGCTACTTGACAATAGTGAGGTTGCCAACAACAAACCACCCCTTTTCATAGGAAAAATCACAAAGACTTCCAGCCTAAGGTGGTCAAGTCTTGAATGACACAGAGTATCCAAAGCTCTTTGGCCACTTTGTGACAGCAAAAGATCTAGGAAGTTAATAAAACTAAACAGGTATAAGCTGAGGACAGTAATGGGGATCCTGATAGCGCACTGTCTCCTGCGGCAACACGCAAAGAGACTCAAATTGTCAAATACGTGTATCTGCGGATTCTGTGGTGATCTGCAAGCTGTTGCGGACATAACACATACGAGGGGCGTTCAACATATTATCGGTATCGGGGTGAAGTTGTGGTTGTATATATAAATGGACTTATTTATCAAGTAATACTATTATTTTAGTGCATTCATGTAAAATTTCATATAAATGTGATTATTAATTCGCGTTTTATCTCTAGTTAAACAGAATCATAATGGCAACTGAGACGATGATGGTGAAAATTGAGCATCGCGCTGTAATTAAATTTCTCACTAAGCAATGGAACAGTCAAAAAACTATTCATGAAGAAATGGTGGCTGTTTACCAGGGTTCCGCACCTTCATTATCAACTGTGCAAAAGTGAGTTCAAGAGAGGCAGAGAGAGCATTGAAGACGACCCCCGCTCCGGCGCCCCGGCTACTGCTTGTACGGGAGAAAGCATCAAAGAAGTCGAAAAACTTGTTCTTGAGGATGCCCGAATAAAGGTGAAAATGATGGCAGAGATCACCAAGCTTTCAATTGGTACCATTCACACCATTCTTCATGACCATCTTAACCTTTCAAAGGTCAGTGCAAGGTGGGTGCCACGAATGCTCACAGCGCCTCAGAAAAAAGTGAGAATCGCATGCTGTAGAGAGCTTTAGGAGATGTGTAGTGAGAACGCGGACGGTGTTATGAATCGAATTGTTACTGGGGACGAAACATGGGTCCACCACTATGACCCTGAAAGCAAACAAGAGTCCATGCAGTGGCATAAAAAATGAACAGACCCCCCGAAGAAGTTCAAAGTCACTCCGTCTGCCGGGAAGTCCACGGCCACAGTTTTTTGGGACTCAAAGGGAATCTTGCTCATTGAGTACAAAAAAAAAGTTAAACCATCAACGCCACATCCTACGCTTCCACTTTGCATAATTTGCGGGAGGAAATTAAAAAGAAAAGACGGGGTAAACTCGCAGCGGGTGTGTTGCTTCTTCATGACAACGCTCCTGTTCACACGGGGCGAGTTTCCACGGCTGCTGCGCGAGATTGTGGTTTCGAAGAAATCCAACACCCATCCTATAGTCCAGACCTTGCCCCTAGTGATTATTTCCTGTTTCCGGATTTGAAAAAATGTCTTCGTGGAAAAAGATTTTCGGGTGATGAAGAACTCAAGTCGGCAATAAATGGGTATTTTGCAGAGAAAGAGGAAATTTATTTTTTTGAGGGTTTAAAAAAGCTTATCTCAAGATGTAACAAATGCGTTGATGTTAGGGGAGATTGTATTGAAAAATAAAAACAATTTAAATTGAATTCGCATTTTCCTTCATATCGATACCGAGAATATATTGAACGCCCCTCGTATACTGTGTGAATTCAAGGTAATATGTCAGAGTCGAAGAACAATTTTATGGAAATACTTTTTCGAAAACCAAGAGCAAATAGACGGCACGAATTTCAAAGGCCTTCTTGGCTTTTGCAAGAAAATTGGGTGTTTTATCAAAGCGATTATTTAGGTTTTTGTTATTTGAAGACAAATTCAATTGGTTCCACAGGGACCGCGATGTGCCATTATCCCTGTCCATTATCCCTGTTTAACCAAACTTAACCTAACCTAACCTTGGGCGTTAAGTATCCACTCTCCTCTCACTCTCTATCGACTTGCCCCTTTTGTATATGGGTAGTTCTCATTCAATTGGAATATTGAAATTATATTATACATAAAATATTGAGATTAATTTGTATTTTTTTTTCAGTGATTTTCATAGTACTTAATTATTAGATTTTAATGGAATAGTCGTCCAAAAATAAACGTGTTTTAGATGAATTATGAAGGTATTTTAAAAATCTGAGAGTGAGGGAATGACGACTGAAGTGAGGGAATGACCTTTACAAGTAATTGGTGAATATTTCATCAATAAAATATTGTTTATTTTTCATGGAGAATCTTGTTAATTATTATCAAAATATTTCTATAATACTACAAGGAACTATTATCATCAAAATCACAAAGTAGTACTAATATTGCAAATAGAAAAACTAACTTTAATTATAATGGCATTAATCACTATGCAATAGCAATAATTAACGATGAATGGACAATTAACAAAAATATTGTACTTCACCACCTTGGAACTTAACTATTTCCAAATTCAGTCTGAAATTTAATGAAATAATGACACTAATGATTCATCTTTCCAATCTTGTTATTTGAGTCTAATCTTAAATTCTTATAACTTGGGACGATCTATTTGCTGTACGGAATAACATCCTCCTTTGATTAATATTGGGAGATCGATTTTCTGCATAACATATTTCCAGGGGTACAACTGTTCATTCTTGATTATTGGCCATCTAAAGGATTTGATTCCCCTTTTCATACACTTCACTAAAGTGCCTTCCTCAGAAACTAAAATTATTTCCATGGATTACATATTTGCAAGTATTTCGGTCTTTTACGTTCGCTCAAGTCACCCAAAATGGTCAGAATCTACAGAACGTTGCTAAGCTTATTTTATATTCAACTGATGTCAGAAATTTCTTGTGCATATTTTTCATAGTGTCACTTAACAGACGTTTCTGTTTTACTTGTCTCTTTGATCTGATAAAATCTTTCTTTCCTGGGCACATCCTTGAATTCTCATGTTTCTTCAGAAAATCTGTAACGTCTTTTTTAATTTTTATCAGTTTAACATTTACTTTCCTACAGCCCCTCTTTTTGTACGTGTCATGCTTGAAAAACAGTTTTGATAAGTGCATCAATTTATACTCCTTTAAAAGGTTGCGTCTAAGAGTTTCAAAGTATTTCTTCTTCACATTATCTGTTTTTTAGATACCTCTCCTTTAGTTGTTTAGTAATAACTTCCGAAAAAGGAAGCTTATTTTTCACTACCTCAGGAACTCGAACATTCTTTAAGAGTGCTGATACCTTAGTTTCATTTTTGCATAATGTATTGCTCTATGTCTTCTTAATTGCCTAGTTCTCTGAGCAGCTACCATGCCTCCAATATTATTTTGAATAACTGGTTCTATAATAGATCCTGGGCTAGAGGCGGTGTTTCATCAAATAGTCTTGCTAGATTCTTATGTACTTTAGCTCTGTGGTCTCTGTATGTTTGGCTATTTTCCTTCCAATTTCTTCTGTTTAGTCTTCTTTCTCTGGAACTCATGATAGATACAGATTTCACTTTTCCTTTCTCTTTCCTTTTAAGGTATTTAAGTTGTTTTTCTAAACTTTCAGGATCGCATTTCATTTTTTCACTACGCATCCTATCATACACCTTCTGTTTTAACTTAGCTTCTGCATCAGATAACTTCTTTTTTCTTGACATTATTTGGAATTTTGGAATTTGTATATTAATTTTGCACATCCCTGGTGATGAGTGGCTGTGTTGAAAAAAACTCAAAAACTGTCATGCAAATACTGCTCCAAATATAATTAGATGGATTACTCTCTTATTCAAATTCCATTTTCATCTTTCAAATTAAGAATACGGGTATTGGCACGTGCTTCTGACCGAAATCGTACACTGAGTTTAACTCCGTGAAAATAAATTACATCATAAAGGATATAATTCGTGCGCACATGCACTTTTCGAAATAATTGCAATGATTGCAGGAGCAAAATAACAAGCACCGTCTTATCTGCATTTGTAATTCGATCCACGCGTTCAGATACGAGTACAATAACAAAATAAAAACCTTAAAATTATTATTTCAAATCTATAATTATGTGTATGTAGTTGCGTACTGAAATCAGATAAGAAATCTTCACGGAGCAGTTAGGAGGACACGTTCATTTTCATTGAAAACAGACACACTTAAGGGGGACTTGTAATTAGCGTTGCTTTAGCAGCGGATAATCTTGTGTCATTGCAGCTGGTCGAGCTATGACCATGGCTTCATTTGATTATGTAATTTACTAATCACCATCTTGTCACTTATAAACAAAGGAACTCTGATGAAAGAAATATTATAAAACGAAATCAATGAGGTTGATGAAATTAAATAGATCTTTCAAGCTTATTGGCTGTTACTCGCTACTCGTTTTCCAAGATACCTAGTTAAGGACGCTTAACAATGTACTAAATGTTTAATCCGCAAGTTAATGTACTTTATCTGGAATTTGTGGTCGAAAATAAAGCACAAATCTTACAGCACCTAAAGAAGAATAATTAATGAGAGTCGTCCGCTTACTGCAGATGAACAGTTACCATTCAAAGATCTTTGTCAATTTAAAAAGAGACGATTTAATGATAGCACAAGAGTGATAATCGGTTCAACCTGTTGGGCAAATACTCCGCAAGGATGACATATCTGCAAGTTTGCGACTATCCAGTCGTCGTGGAAAATTCGCCACATTACTTATGACACTTTCTATGTATTAGTATCATACAGTGCATGATACCCTACTGATATTCACTACTTACTACCAGTTTCATTCACACTATCTATTAGATCACGCTCCTTCCTCTACACTATTGCTAAACATACAGCGCTGGGCATTGGTAGGCCTATGTAGGTCATTACCAAATACATCAGTCATCACCCTCCAAACTAAAACCTAAAAGTTATCTTCAGTACATATGACCACTTAACTTCAGTATGAACTGTTGAAGTTAGTTTTGAAGTTTTGAAGTCTTGTACGATATGCAAAGCATACAAATTCCACTACATGTGGAGTTAGATAGTTTTCATTTTTGAACTTGAACACTTTCATCGGAATATACTTTACAGATAAAGTGTCGAATTCTTCTGAACAAATCAATACTTCCTGCGGAATGTAATCCTTAATTAGCTTTAACTCGAAATGTATGGACATCCAGAATACTAGAGCAATGTACTAAAGTTGGTTGATGTTTTTTTGATTATGTGACTGCCAAATCTTTTTGGTTATATTGTTAAAAAGTTTGCTAGGTGTGATGACATTTCGCCCCTCTAACTGTGTCCCCAAAATGCACTCATTTCCTAACATGGCGTTAAAATCACAAAGGATGATCATAACATTGTGCTTACGATGCTCATACAACTAGTCGAGGAACTCGTGAGGAAATTCGTCCTTATCTTGTCAAATAAATCCGTGATGTGAATTGTATTCAGGCGTTTGCTCAGATACCGGAAGCTCAAGTATATGCACTGACTCAGCTCTCTATAGCAATCACTATATTAGATGTCAAAGTTTTCTATCCTTGTTTTGACCTGTCCATCCAATCGCACTTCTTCGATGGCACTGATATCTGATTTCTTACTGATTTCTGGCTGTTACGGGTTTGAACATTCCACTTTTTGTTTTTTTTTTAAAGAGCTTAGTACTCAAGTGGGTATGAATACACTTAAAGTGCCTGAGCACGTGTTAAGTTTTTTGGACAATGTTGGTGTTGCGTTGCGTAACAGAAACTCGTTCAACGTTTGTCGTTGGCGAGGGTCGTAAATAGTGAGTCTATCTATATGGGGAGGTGATTGTTGCTTCAGAACATAAAGTGTTTTACGTGGTAATAACTGACCCTAGTTAAGCCAAAACTTGGAAGCCAAGTTCCTTGAGAAAATAATGGCACAAGTGCGCTTTAAACTCACCCGGCACCATATCTATTTCAGATGCTTAAAAAAATTCCATATTACCTAAACAGCGGATATGTCAAAGTAGCTCAAATGAGCTCTGGAGCTGTTTTCAACATTGCCATTGACTTCATCTTGAGAGCTTACTCGCAAAAACGTCCATATTTACCCTTTTGGACTGAAGTTAACCAAGCATATTGCAGAAGGTTGGTGATGGTTAAGCTTTGAGCGATTCTAAAGCTAACCTCCAGTTACTTCATCAGTTTTTTTCTATTTTTGTTGTCTACCAGAACCGTTGTTGGATGTAGAAAAATGTTGTTTTTATAATTGTTACTAAAACTGTTCCATTTTTAAGAATGTCTTCAATATTTCTGAAAAGTTCTTTCATTTTGCCGGCAGTAGCTATTCACAAACAAATTCTTTTGAAATTTAGCTTCTTAAGGTGCCATATTGCACACCCTCTCTTTAAGCGAATTTCTCCTCATCAAATTGACAGGACATCTGCTGCTTCTATTCGAGTTTGCCAGAAAAAATCCTTTTCACAAACAAAATGTCACACAATGAGGGATTTGTAAATATTACAGCACTCAGCATGCGCCACAAACTGACATTATCGGTTTTACGCCACTGTTCCTAGGTAAACCAATTGCTGAACCAAGTATCAAGTACAAGTATTTGCGGAACACTTTTCTAGGCAAATCTGTTGGCCAGTGCCGGCTGTTGTTTTATAAATTTCATTCGCTTCGGCTTTTCCGAAATATGTACATGCAAAGAACTCTGCTGGACATATGTACACATCGATGTCATGCTTTCGCCATACAATGCAAAGGCGTGAATTGTTGATTACCTGTGAATGACAAAAAGGACTAAAGTCATTATTTGGCAATTTTCATGAATAGGACGATGCCAACTGTCAATTGTCATGGATGCTATTGTTCTGAGGTCATTTGAAATGTGTTAGACTTCTGAATGTTAAGCCGAATTAAGGAAGAATTTTATTGAAAAACCTTAAGCTTACGAAGACTGAAATTAATTTACAAATCCCTACAGATTTCACAACTTTCATAAATGATTCTTGATAATTAAATGATCACGAAGGATGAAATGAGCAGTTGGCCAGAGTGTATCTTGGGACATTCCAAAGTGTGCTGGGTCAATCACTTAAGAATTTGATAACCATTATATTGTATCTGTTCAAGTACAATGTCCCAAGTGGAAATTCATTAGGACTATTGTGAAAATAAAAAAAGGACACTTTAGATCTATTGTTGCCAACCACTTCAGGCGCACTTGAGTTGGGACCTTTTGTGTGCTGGAAAAGAATGATTAATTGAATTTTTCACTCTTTTGGCGGTAGTGACTGAAAGGATAGATTTCTTAGAATGTTCGGGGGTAGTTTTACGAGTAGCATCACCATTAGTCGATTTCTGAAGCAAACTGCCTCGGATATAATCTGATGTATAAAGGCTTAGAGAAACTCATTAAGTCATGGACCTTCAGGCTAAGGCGTGGAAATGTATGCTTTTGTAAAATCAAAATTATATCTTTTTTCAACAGTTATTAGGCAAATTTTTGTATGAACTGAATAGTTTAGGGTAATTCATGTTAACATATTTTCTCCCCAAATGTAAACAAATCCTTGCTATCAGCAAGAAAATGGTCCCTAACATACTTTTTAACTCATGAGTGGGCGAATGTCGGAAAATAGTCCCTAAAGGTTAAAAAAACATAATGGTAAGGTTAGGTTACAGTGCCAGCCTGCATAAATTGCAAAAACTGCTATAATAGATTTGGCATGTCGGCCAAATATGTAAAGGCCTGTGATGATGCCCACTAGAATGCAGATATAAGATCTTCCAGAGAAAAGGCAGCTTTATCCAGCATATGGTATACATATATTTAGAACGCAAAAGTGACATTTCTTTGTCGTCAGTTAAACAATAATCTCAACCAATCCTACCTGCTCTGGATTATAACAATGATGCAGCCTTCGAAAATATAATAAAATACATTGAATTAATTTTCTTTGCAAACTTAAGGGTTGAAAGTGTGCCCTGTTTAGGGACTAGTTTACATCGAAGCAGATTTCAGGCTAGTTGCAGTATAACCCACCATATGCTTACCATAAACTGCAAGAACAAGAAAGAAGAATGGGGATAAGTTTAAGGGTATTCTTTTACATAAGCAGCCTAATTCTTGCACCTATTCTAGGGATGCAGTCTTTCTGTTTGTTTCAGACTGCCGCCAAACTTTTGCAATAAACTCGTACATTAGTCCAGTTCTAACGATTAAAGTGTAAGGCCAAACAGTGATCTAAGATTGAAGTATTTACTTTATTCTCTATATCTCTTTTGCATGTGGATAAAGCCAAGCCATCTGGACTTAATAAACATATCTTTGAGCTAAGGATCCGAATAGCTTTGTACTTAAAATTTCTTGGGACGTCACTCCTATACATTACAACGCTGCTGTTATCGTCTTTTCTTCGACATAAGTACCTTCAATGTCAGCGAAGCCCAGCATATCATATTGTCTAATTGCAGTGCAGTTAGTTAGGTAGTTAGAGCAGGTTAAAATTAGACTCTGACAGAACTATTAGGTGCCAATCAGCCTTCCTAAGATTTTTGAAGAGGAAAATCACAAATTGGTAGAACTACAACCACTAGGATAAATATCGGTGTTTCTGCCTTAGGTATACAGATACGTTGACCTCCTTATTCCTTAGCCCTTTGGGATGACTTTCAGCCATTTTGTTAAATTTGTAACTCTTCGAATCAAAAATTCAATCTAGTCCTAAAGACTTAAATGAATCGAAGGTGTTGAAAACCCTATTAGTTTTTTTTTTTCTGGAAAACAGACCATCTAGAGCGAAACGCGGTCTTTCTGAATGAATCTGCGTATATGGTCATGTTCCTGGGGCCTTACAACTTGACCCGGAAGCTAAAAACCTAGATTGAAGGCTAGCAATTCATAAAGTCTCGAAATTTTTTTATGCTCGCGGAGATGGGCCTCCACCACTTTCTTCAACTGTTCGAAGTTCAGTTTTGACTTTTTTTTAGAAACTTCTCACAGAACTCCCACCACAGACGCTTTTCTATGGATTTAAGGACTGTTGAAAAACATTCGACTTTTCGTTCTTAGATCTAGAATTATGAAATTCCACCAAGTTGATTTAAGCTTGGATTTGAAGCCTTAATAAAACTGTCTTTGAAGGCTTTATTCAATTCAATTTTTTGGTGATAATCTTTAAAGTTTTACATTTCGATCTAATTATCTGCGAAGCCTTATAGGTTTATCTGCAGAAGATTATCTTTGTTATTATTTTTTTATAAGATGTAGTTAGTTCAGTTTTTTATATGTAAATATCTTAAGTATATTTAATTGTACTATAATTGTACTATACTAAATCGAGAAAAAATTATTTCGCAGTTTTTAGATGCTGATTCCCGCGATTGGCTAGTAGGTCTAGGTTTTACGTATAGGTAAAAAAGGTCGGACTTTCCCTTGAAATGATATAACCTTCATTGGCGTATTAGTTGTTTTTTAACAGGTAGGCTGAATATAAACTAAAAACTAAGTATCCTTAACCATGTACGTACAGTATATTGTCGCATACAAGGGTGATGCTGGTGACCAATTATCAGTTTTAAGTTACAAAGATGTTCTTACGCCCTTTATTTTAAAGGCACTTGACTATCGTTAACTCAACGCTTTGCTGACAGTCAGACTCGCCGACTTGTAGGATATGGACTCAAACCCCAACTACATGGGAATTTCTGTGTGTGTTCAGTCTTTTTTTATTTGAACATTTGTAGTTAGCCTTGGATGGGCAATTGAGAGAGCCGGTACGTGCGAAAGCGTTACGTGCTATTTAAGGACCTTTTCTGTCATGCATTGTTAATCGTTTCTATTTACATCCAGAGATGTGGAGGTAAAAAGAGGTTCTTCAAACTTCAGTGATCCTAGTTATCAATTCGCCCCTAAACTATTTGGTCGTTGGACACAGAGCAAAAGGTATGCTTTCGCGAAGCTTTTACCCACTTTATTTCTCTCTCTCTTGGACAATGGCTGTGTTTTGGAAGCATTAAAATCTACTCTCTTAGTGGTTCCCAAATTATTAATAGCATATCTGTTAATATTAGAATTTAATGAGCTTAATATACGCTGGCGTTAATTGATGAAAATTAAAAAGCGTATCGGAGACAGAACGCAGCCCTGTGACACACCAGCTATGGTAAGAAGAAGAGATGTTCTTTTTCAGCTTGGACATTTAATCAAATTACTCTTGACGATAGCCCTTATTGTTTATTCAGTTGTTGAGAAATTTGTTCATTTTCCCATTCCTGATAGTGGATGTTTTTATCGACTGATTTCTGAATGATGAAGAAGACTGTTCTACATGTACCCTGAACTACTCTTACTTCTTCTACACCCAAATGTATAGTTGAAGGCTTTATTCATTCTTTGTCGATTATTTATGGATTACTTCGGCAGACTACTGGGTACTTTTCTGAAATTGAACCGACACGACTTCCATATACATGGTGCGCGTTTTTAACAACTTACTACAGATTTGTCCAGAGAGACTTACATGTATTATAGCATTACCGGGCTATATTTTTTTTTAGACAATTACTTCAGTTTCCCATTCAAAGCTCCCAGAGCTCTGCCTTGTTGCCTTATATGTAGTTTCAGTTCTATGCACTTTCAAGCTATAATCTTCAGCATCTCTGGTGGACTTTCCTCAGCATCGCGACGGCGTAGCTAGTTTTTATTTTTTGTAGAATTTTATATTGATTTGAGATTTTCATTTTTGTGCTTCGGAAAACAATACGTTGTCAATACGTTTTTATCAATTTATTTCTAACTTTCAATTAAATGCGTTTGACTGATCATCTCTTGCAACTTTAGTCAATTTTTTTTTAATGGCTCTATCCGAATCAGAAATTCTACCTTACACAAGTTTTAGTGATGGTCTCCGATAGAATTGAAGGAAATGTGTCCAACTGACTGGAAAATTTATATGATCACGCCTAATACTTTACTTGAAATACTTGAAATTTTCAAAATTCTCACGGTAAATTTCAAGCATCGGTGTTATCCTTCAATCAAAAGAAATATTAAAGACTCAGAAATTCCCAGGTGTAGGAGTGAATTGATTTTAAAGATCAATCAACTAAACACAGTCAATTGATCCATTATGAATATGCATTGGTTGTAAAATTCCATTCATGTAGTTCGATAGAAGGGGTGAATTTTAAAATTGAATTGATTTTGTTAACCCTTAACCAAGATAGGTGGATTGAATGATTTAAATTATCTCCAAAGTGCCTTGGTCTTCACAACTTATTTTACATAAATTTGAAACAGGATGCGATTATGTAGTTTTTCGAAAAAGGATTTGTGAATTTACGAGTAGATAGGCGGCAAG
The DNA here is from genome assembly GCA_949129095.1 of Volucella bombylans. Classification (NCBI taxonomy): domain Eukaryota; kingdom Metazoa; phylum Arthropoda; class Insecta; order Diptera; family Syrphidae; genus Volucella; species Volucella bombylans. The sequence goes on from OX422143.1 coordinate 58,326,630, forward strand.
AGGAATGCAGTTCGTGTGGGTGATAAATAATTTTTGTTCAGAGAGTATTCATTTGGTTTCCAATATTTATATATTCGGTGTTACGCCTTTCGAGTTAGAAAATGCATTAGGAAAGCCCCTCATACACTGCAATATTGTGTTGAATGTAGCACTACACTTTTTACAACATTGGTGCAAAGTAAAAATGTTATTTTTATGTCATTTTTATGATGTCCGAAAGGACATCATTGAGCTATGCAGGCAACGAGATGTTCTTTATCAAAAGTGGACGAACAAAAAATATTATACGAGACCGAGTAAAAGAAACTGCGCAATCTAGTCAATCAAAAAATCTCTGGAGCCAACGATCACTTCTACAAAGAAAACAAGATACGATCCCAAAAAGTTGTGGGAGCTAATAAACAGGATTTTTGGAAGGATATTTAGACGACCCCATTCGAAAAAACTTTACATGCAGCAGAAACACACTTACACTACGCGTAAGTAGGCATTTTATATCATACATAAAATATATACGCTTACAACATAAGACATTCATTACTTCGAAACTCAATGTATTTCAGAAAAATTCATGTCCATGCCTAAATGGCCAGAAGGTATCACAGCGAAAGATCTTAAATCAAATATGAATATTATTTCCGTTATATCATAAGAAAAATGATAAATCTTAGTTTCTATACAGCACTTAAAAAACTTAAAAAAATCAGTGGTTAGACCAATATGTAAAGGAGATTGTAAAGCTCACCTTACGAATTATCGTTGTATTGTAAAGATCATGGAGCAAATATACTCGTATTGTAGCAGATCGAATTAGGGATTTCATCGGAAAGTACATATTTCGAAGTAAGCAAACAAGCATATGGCTTCCAGAAAGGTAGAAGAGACTAATCAGCACCTTGAGAACTTTGCGAGCTTACTGGTTAACTGAAGAACACAAAGAACATTTTATTTAAAAGTAAAAAATTAGTATAGAAATGAACAAGCAGCGCAGTTTGGAGTTCCACAAGGTTCAAATCTAAGTCCTCTGCTTTTCATACTGTATACGAATGAAAGGTTTTAGAGTTTAGGGTTAGGGTTAGGTAAGAGTGGCTGTTGGAAATACCACCCCACTTAGGCCTATTGGCCAATTACGATTCCACGTGGATCTATGATCCTCTTACTACTGGAACCAGTTTGAGCTGTTAACGTCTAATTTTTCTAGAACGTTAAGGTCGTTGTAGAAGAAAGCTCCTAGATGAAGCTTTGTTCTCTGGAAGAGAACTGGGCCTGTGCAGAGTAGGTGGAGGATTGTCTCCTCCTCTTCCTAGTCCATGCAGCTTCTACAGAAGTCATTAGTAAAAGCGCCAAGCCTTCTTGCGTGCTTGCCTATGAGGCAGTGTCCAGTAATGACATCTATTATGGCGCTGAGATGTTTCCTATCTAAAAGGATCAGACACTGAGAGCGACTCAGATCCAGCCTTGGCCAGATCTGTTTGGTCGCTAGACATGTTTGCCCAGCAGTCCACCTAAGGTCTGTTCTTTTATTGGAATCCAGCTTTAGTGTTAGTTTGCACGTAGCGATTGGTATACTTATACTACCTTTGTCCGGTAGGATAGGTAGAGTGGTTCCAATTTTGCCGAGTTCATCGGCTCTGCAGTTCCCTGGAATGTCTCTGTGGCCCGGCACCCAACAAAGGTGAATGTTAAACTGCTCTACCATCTCCATGAGAAATGGTCGGCATTCAAGCGCCGTTTTAGAATTTAATGAGACCGAGTCAAGGGACTTGATAGCGACCTAACTATCCCAATCTTTTGCAGATATCACGTTTTCTTCAGCCAGGACAGAGCTTCTTTAATCGCCAAAATTTCCGCCTGGAACACGCCACAGTGATTTGGAAGGCGGAAAGAGGGGCTTAGATTTAGCTTATCTGAGAAAACACCGCCACCAACTCCGTTATCGGTTTTAGATCCATCTGTGTAGAGATGGATTGACTTGTCCTCCCAGAATGATCTAGAGGGGAAGCTTACATGGAAGTTTTTGTCAAACCAAAGTTCAGGTATGGTGTAATCGATGTTCTCTGTGAGGATTCCTAATGTATTAAGAATATTGGCTTGGCCAAATGAATTATTTGTCCACTGTTTAGCCGCTTTAAGGCGAATAGCTGCAGTCGCAGCTACTTGCCTGCTAAAAATGTAGAGGGGTGTCAAGTGAAGCAGAATATCTAATGCCGCAGAGGGGGTAGACCGCAAGGCTCCGCTTGTGCATAGACATGCTGTTCTTTCGACTCTGCTTAGTTTAATGCGGTTGACTGCATTTTCCAAGGCCGTCCACCAGACAACCACCCCGGATATCGACGCTCCGAGATCCAAGGTTGTGTTATCAGGTATTAAAGGAGGAGGAGGTTGCTTATCAGCATCCAGCTCATCCTTTTTGTATACCCTTAAATGTATGGATTCGAATCCAAACCAAATCATGACTTTCGTCTGCTCCAGAGGATTAAGGGATTCCTTATTGATCACGATTAACGCGCATCTATAAGAGCCCCTTGGTTCCTCCAGTTTCGCGACTTTCCAGTCATGAGTCGGAAGAGTCGGGTTACTGAGCCGGATGATTTCCAGAATACTTTCTGTAGAGGAGGGTTCGGCTGGAATCCAGGTACGAGTTCGAGGTCTGCTAAGAATGTCTTCCTTAGATACGACCTCGAGTTTTGCACCTGGCCAAATTTCTCCTAAACCATCGATGGCCTTGGTGAAGAGATCGGGAGATCTCTGGTTGGAACATGCGATGAGCTTGACATGGCCTTGGTGCCAGCCAGCGTCGCTTGTGATAGGAGGTGGTCCGGGGTATTGCCGCAAGAAGTGGCTCGAAAGCTTCAGCTTGACCAGCTGCCACCGTTCCGGTGTAATGAAACCGTGATCACCAATGCGTCCTTTAGGACTTCATTGTAAGACCTCAGAGATGTGCTGTCGGGTGGCCCAGGGGTTGTAAAACTATATGTTTTGGGCCTCTTGGAAACCGGTACGGTTTCCTCCAACGATCTCTGGCGCTTATAGGAGTCTTTTGACGTTTTGGGAGCAGTGCAAGCAGTGGGTAATCCGTCTTTTAGGATGTTTTCTGCCTTTATTTCCGCACTTCTCTCAACCTCCGGAATGGATACGAAGGTTTTGATAATGCGTGAAGCATTTCGGCGTCTTATATGGAGCTTGCCGATGCGGCTAAGCTCCAGATTCTTCCTTGGAGGGAGGTGTTTTGGTAGCAGTAACAAGTCCGTGGCCTGCCACAAACTCGCTCCTGCTAGGGGTGGAGGAAATGATAGGACCATTGCTTGTCATAGTCTTAACACTCCCTGAATTTTTATTTTTAGGCTCGTTGCCTTTAGAGGATGGTGCACCATGGCCTGCCAAAGTTTTGCCACCTCTCGACAACGCAGGAGCCTTGCCGGTAGTTGGTGTAGTCACCGTTCTACCGCCCGGTATTAAAGGAGTACCGGCCTCGGATTTTGTTTTAGAGGTTTTATCCATAAATGGTCCCACGAGTAGCGGAGAAAGGGGTAGCCATCTGTACAGAGATCCACTGTATACAGATAAGGCTAGCTTATCCGGAGGTCGCCAGGTATCCGGATACTCCGTTCGCGACTGAGCTATTTTTGGAGATGCTGGGCCCTCAGCCAGGTTGATCTTCAGCACGGGTCGTATGACACTTTAATCCAGCCCAGGGGAAGAAGGGAGTGATTTGGGTGTTGGGGAGGGGGAACTGAGCCTCCTTTGGTTTCAGGACTGGTATGGAAAATTTCTTCTCGAGATTCGTTGACCCTACTCAGCCTCTACAACTCGACAAGTTCGATGCTCGCGGTAGAAGTTTTAGAGTTTAAAAAAGAGCACTTTGTTTGCCAATGCAGGTGACATACCGACGCTATTTCTCATTAGTTGGTGGAAGCAGCCGTAAGCTGAAGCTGGTCCAAAATGAGTTTTACGAAATCTGCAAATAGTGTCATGGCAATCAACGCATCAAAAACAAAACTCATTTCTATTCGAAGTCCCAGTAGCCAGCGACACTAATCGTACTAAAAACTTTTGGATTTGCCAACGCATTTTATAAAGAAGGTATTGAGCTTGTTGACGCGTACAAATTTCTAGTCTACGATATGCTCCCATAAATGATCTGCGTGATAAGTTGATTGGGTCTCTGTATGCGTTGGCCGTTTGTCCGTAGTACAAGTTCACGGTGTATGTACGAAAGCAAGTGTACTATGCCCTAATAGAGTCAAGACAAATAAGTTATTATCTAGAAGTCTATCGTAGTTTTGAAATTTATGAAAACTAAAAAGCAATTTCTTTAACTCAAATTAAATTGAACATTATTAAATATAATAATCATCTGTTTTTGCGAAATTATTTTCGTTTTGTTTTTTAAGATATATTTTTTGAATTTTTATTTCAAAATACAACAAAATTCATTTTACGCTTGAACACTTTAGGCTTATAGAGTTGTTTCTCCATACTTTGTACAGCATTCCGAACGCAGCCTTTTCTCCTCCTTAGATATTCAAAATTCTCTACCCTCTCTGCTTGTTTTCCAGAAGTGTTTACTTGGTTAGATGAGGAAGTTCCAAGGCTGATTGTTTTTGTTTTTGCCGTATCGATCTTTAGCCCAACGATTTCAGCTTCTCTCTCCACACTTGTTGTCATTTGACAGAGATCCATGATCCTATGGGAAAGTAAGCCTACGTCTTTCGCGTAGTCGAGATGTTTGGGGTGTGATTGCAGAGTTCATCGAATTCCTCTATTCGCAGTCGACAAAGCTGCATGCAGTACATCCCTTATCACCAACACGAACAGTATTAGTGATAGTATACAGCCCTGCCTAACCCTACTTTGTATTCCAAACTCCTCCGACAACCTTCCTTTAGGTCACATCTGGATCCATCCTATCTAGTCTTGATAATAGCAATCAGTTTATCTAGGATGCCCCTCCTGCGCAACTTCTTGCGCAAATCCAGCCAAATAAATTCTCTATTGATACCGCCTTTTCGAAGTCGATGAACAGCAGGTGAAGTGATCATCCCGAACGCACTGTTCGATGATGTCCGCACGGTGTTGCTGTGGTCTGCACAGGAAAATCCAGTGCGGAATCATGCTTGTTCGGCGTCAAGTGTGTCTTAGAGTTGGTCTTTTATTCGCTCCAGGACTATTTTTGCAAGTACCTTGGCTACTGGCGAAAACGCGGTTTAAAACCGCAGAAAAGTGATTCTTCCACCTTTTGAGCTGGTCCTCATCCGAAACTAGCAGAGATCCGTCAGTGTCTTTTACCAGGTGTTCTTAAGAGCTTTGGACACCTGTGAGCTGGTTGGTAATTCTGTAGATGGTCTTACTGTCGGCCTTTTCTGCTACTGCCCCAGTAGCAATCAATAGTTTCCCCAATAGGCAGACAAATGCCTCGAAGTTATACCTGAATACGTTTTCTCAGACTAAACGATATCCTGCGTCCTTTGCCGATGACAGCAGGTACTTGTTTTTTCGCCCATTCAGATCCATAAACGCCGCTTCTGTTCTCAGACTTGCGAATACTTTTTTTTTTTTTTTTTTTTTTTATTATTATTATTATTTATTTCACTTAAATTACGTATAAATATAATATAAAAACAAATCCATATAAAATTCAGTACGTTAAGAATTTACAAAGTAAAGTAAGAAAAAAAAATAAATAAATCTGGTGGCATTCGATATTTTATCCCGAGTGAGTTCAAATAGTGTTGAATGCCACTTTAAAAGGAACAATACAATAAGATGGGGTGGGGTTTTGAACAAAAAATAGAGATAAAAGAAAACAAATTTTAGCAATTTAATTCATTTAACATTATGTCAATATGTTATCACTTCATAAATGATGCAAAATTTATGTAAACAATATACTAATATCAAAAGTTTAAATAAAAAGTTAGATCAAAATATTAGAAGTAAGAGAGTTTAAACTATAATAATCATGAGAGAACAGCCAATTTTTTACGCGCTTTAGAAAACATTTGGACATGTGAACACTTCTGATTTCTTCCGGGAGGACATTAAATAAACGATTACATATAACTGAATAAGAATTTCTATATGCGGTGGTTCGATAGTTTGGCACTTGTAACATATTAAGCGAGTTATTACGTAGGTTATAGTTATAGGTACTTTAGTTATAGGTACTTTACAAATAGGTAGCTCACTGTGGTCTACCGATAATGGCTGTATCATCTGACTAGAATTAAAGTTGTACAGATTTTTGAAAGATTATGTTTTTGGTATTTGTTTGTGAGTTTCGCACAATACTCTCAAGTACGATGTTTAAAAAACCGTATGACATGAGATCATAGGTCTCTGTAAAATGCCGCACAAGTCCAGAACGGATGCTGAATCCGGAAATGGCTTTGAGTGTCTTTTCTCGAATATGCTGTCCCAGTTTTTATAATTATTACGGTAGGAAACAATTATGGGCGATGTTAAGAACAGGAGACGCATTTTGCAACGTCGCTTTATATGCTTTCTGTGTCTTTAAATGCACCAGACGGTATACATCGCCAAGCCACGGGCTTTGCACCGCTGGTCGGCCAAAATCTAGAACATCAGAGGCAGCATCTGTTACGGTTTGTTGGTAGCTTTGCCACTGCGTTTGTGATGGTCGGCACCTGACACTTGATCGGCAAAAGCTCTAGTGGTTTCATGCGATTGCAGCCTCCTGACGTCAAGCTCTCACACAGTAGTTATTCAATATCTTACGGGTATAAGCGTACGTACCGGGGTCAACAAGGTAATGGTTCGAGTCAATTTTAGCCCCTTGGAATGTTCGAACATCCAGAATACTCGATGAGCTTCTTGTGCCGATTGAAATCAATCCTATCATGAGCGGAATTTTCTGCACAGGCAAAAGGGACTGCCAGCTCGAAAATTTCTCTGAGTGAATGTAAATGTATAGACGGAATAGGTTTTAAAGTAAAATCGCATCACCATCTCCAGAGAAAGCCTTTTAATAGTGGGTCAACGATAACTGTATACTTCCCTGGTGGACTGTAACCTATATGCATGGAACAGACCTGTTTGACTGAAAGCTCGTATTAGAGGGCTAGTAAGAGTTTCTCAGAAGTAGGACGTTCGACTAAAGATTAGCTTTAAAGAGGTGAATTGTGCCGTCCGTGATTGAAATACTTGTAACTTTAACATATTCAGAGTTCAGCTCCATAAAGTTTTTCAAAGCAAACATTCTATCAATGTAAACATTCTATCAACCGAACGCAATCATTGTAGTCTGTCATATTAAAGATAAATTGTTGTAGGTATCCCGGTCCAACAGGCATTCAACAATCAAAGCTCTCGATTGAACTTTCTTATGTGAAATTAATGACTACCATTCAACCATCTAGGTATTGTAGGTAGTTAGAAAACAGTAAAGTGTGTCTTCCCTTAGGAGTTTAATTCTTAATGCTGGACCCAGTTGAGTTAGCACACTCTTAAATGCCTTTATCTGTAATACTTTCATTGTATGTACGAGCGTATTTACTTTCACATTTAACTTCGACTCCAGACAATCCTCCACAGCTCATTTGCATCTCTTACGACATCGAAACTTTTCCATTTTTCAGCTAAAACACAATTATTTACAGCAGTAACTTGTAGATATTATCCATAAATACGCTGATATGATACTATATAGCATGCAGAAAAAAGTAGAAATACATTTTATACATGAGAACCCTGCGATGTCATAATCTTGCATAACAATCACTTCCAGGAAGCAGTCCAATGCACCTTCGATATTCCCTTAGTCTGTGAGAGAGTTCATTGTTCCCACAACAACTGCAACTGCGATCGATGTTTGCAAACAAACCAAACTGCAGACAAAACAACAAAGAACTGAACTACAATCAGAGCAAACTAAAAGATACTCCCTTTCGCATAAAATTGACTTCTTTATCGATACTCCTTCCGCTGCATCCTGCCTGCATCCTCTACCAACAAATATTCATCCTGATCTTGAGTCACAACTTCTTTTTTTTGTTCCCAAGGAAAAATTTGAATTACAATCGATGCGAGTATTTCTTTACTCATTCGAAGGGTTCCGATTACGATTCTCTAACTAAATCAGGAGAGTTAAATTTGTTTTTCTTCTTTTCCATATCGTGTTTGGTAATTTACAGTTCTGAACAAGCAGATATATTTCATCTCCTTATGTAGGCTCGTTTTCGATTTAATGTGCATTTGTGCTAACCTCCAGCGAATTTGTCACCGCCATCAGGTTATTCCAACTCCAATCAATTGGTGGACCAATTTCCGTCGGAATCGCTGCATCTCGAACAAAGAGCCTTTAATCATGCCGCGTAAAATCAGACCGCTCCGAATGTTTGAGTACAGATCTCTGCGCCTTCTGATTTGCATAAGGTCTCGCATAAGCAGGAAGCTGTAAGCTGTAAGACAAGACTACCTGTGCGACAGATTGGTATCAATTGGTGTAATCAAAGTAGCAGTACATAGAATGCAATATACGGATATGTCTTTGGATCTCTGAACACTGACTCGGGAAGTCGTAAAGCATTGGTGATATTAGTGAGGGGGAAATTACTCATCGGATAGTAATCGATTGGTCATTGAGAGAAAATTGCTGTAAATACTTTGAATTCTGGTGAAGACTGTTGCTTCAGATATGTCTTCCTGAATCTTATTTACATGAAGTTACAAGTTAAAAAGGTTAAAGAGATTGATAATAAGATTAGGTTCACATCGCTGAGGCAAAGACTCAATAGATTCTTAGCTGATCAATTGCAGTAGGAAAATGATAAGAAATTGTAAACATTTAGAATTTGCATTTGCTATGCGGTAACTTTACTTCTTTGAAAGAAAAGTGCCAGTGCTTTAATAGTGTTTCACCGCTCAGTTAGCTTCTATTTTCAAGAAGCAGTTAACACTACGACCTCTGGCATCTTTTGTGTAGTGTTGATTATATCACTCGTCAAAGCTTTAGTAACGTTCTCAGTTGTCAGAGTACTTTTCCGCTTTTGTAGCAGGAAGCTGCACACTCACACATACCATACTGTGTTATGTGGTTCGCCAATCCGTAAATAAAGCCGGCTCTTAGCTTCGCAAGAGAGATTGACAATCCCTTGTAACAACATTAGGCTTCATCTTTGACCCAACAGTTAACAATATCAGACATTTAATGTAAAATATTATGATGACATGATTTGGTCTCTACTAACATTAGAATTTATAAAGCATGAAGTCGGATACCATATTGCTAATGTCTAACTCAGGGACATTTAAATGAAACATCAAGTGATTGGTTCCTTGAGTCTTACTTTGTTTTTATTAAAATTTGCAAGGCGACCAATAAGCATTATTTTTTCTAAATGTGCCGATTCCAGTTTATCTCATCGTGTTTAGGTTCAACCTTTTCTCATAGTATAAAGCATTAAGACTATCTTAAACGGGTTTGTTGACATATTACTTGACCTCATACTTTGTGTTCCTCTATGTCAGTAACTATAGTAACTATGGCATCAACTCAACATATTCAATGCTGAGTTCGTAAGGTACGTTATTTATGACAACAAAATATATAAACAGCGACAAAACACAACTTTGCTGACATCCCTTGGCGGTAGATATTATCAAAGAGATCTTTACATATATTTTTGTAATCTTTCGGCTTTCAATTATTGCCTTAACCCATCTATTAAATGATCAGATTTGAGTTGAAGTGTTGAACTTGTGCAATCTGCAATCGAACTGACTAACATAACACCCCATAGCTGGTATCTGTTATGGATTGTGGTAACAGATGAGATCACCAACTACTCTGTTGCTTGCTTTAACGGCTTCATGTCGCCTGCGATAGATGGAATATTTCTTCAGAAATGGCTTCAAAACCGATCCAGGATGAGACGATGTTGCGTTTTTGGAGGAAGCAAAGTTGGATTTCACTCCTCGTTAGGAAAACTTACACCACTTACGACGCGAAGATGTACGCAATCTTGATGGCAATGAACTACAATATATTGCGAAAAAATGCTGGAAGGTGAAGGTGTATTGAAAGTCTCTTCGTTTGTAGCGATACCCAAACTACGCTCAAGGACTGGCTGAATCCTCTTAACATTTCCAAGCTAATGGGAGAAAATAAGGGATCTCTGAACGGAGTGGAAAGGCTCAACCCACTGAGTCTTTTTTGGGTCGGAGATCACAATGGGACAACAAATAGCCGTTACTCACTGTTGGGTTTCATGTAAGCATAACTGAAGATGGCATGACTATCCTGGACAACGACAGGCTAAGCGAATGCTTTCCAACGTCTTTAAAAGATAATCAACTTTCTTTCTGTCGCACAGTAGAAATGACTACATTCTTCTATAACAAAAAAGGAAAAAATAGTGATTCAATCATACTCGTAGCTCTATGAGCAGAAGAGGAAAGACAAACACCGGCTTCTCAGGAGGAAAACGAAGGTGCGCGCAATAAAATAAATTGAAAGATGCTACTCCAGGAATGAGAAATGGAAAGATTTACCAAGGGGTAAAATAAAACAAGCCACGGACACAGCCCCCGGGACGAACAAGATAGCCATATCTAAGCTTAGGTCCAACAAAGCTCAGTCTCCTCAAGAAAAGAGACCCTGTGAACTGCGCCAACAACAGAGGCACCAGTCTTGTTAACATCGCCTACAAGGTCCTATCCGCCGTATTGCGTTAACGCCTAATTACTTTTCTCAACAACCTGATTGGTTGTGGCTTTAGGCCAGGAAAGTCCACAATCGACGCATATTCACACTTCGGAAGATCTTGGAAGAAACCTATGAGCTCAAAATCGATGCACATCACCAATTCATCAATTTTAAGGCCGCATTTGACAGCATTTATAGAGACGAGATATAGAGAGGAATGTCTAGTTTTGGCACCTCTGCTAAACTTATTCGTTTGCGTAGAACGACGATGGAGAATGCACGCTGCTCCATTAAGATTGATAAAGAACTCACCGAGACATTTGATGTAAAAAAAGGATTTAGACAAGGTGATGCGCTGTCATACGATTTCTTTAACATTATTCTTGAAAGAGTAGTACAAAACTCACGTGCCAACACAAAAGGCACAATATTTCAGAAGACATACGAGTAATCGGAAGCAGCGTGATGTCAGTGGCGCTTTCGCGAGTACCAATTTCGTGTATAAAGAGAAGGGTGAGTATCTCCGAGATCCTAACTCCTTCAAGGATTTTGAATCCTTATAGTCAGTATTGGGTTTGAAGATTCCACTCTGCAAGAAACCACACGAACTATTTATTTTCTTATCACATAACCAGAGGTGGTAGCAACATTATTCGAACTTCAGAAAGCAAATGGGATTCGGTTCAAATATGGTCATGTTACAGAGTAGGTAAGATGACATCAGAGAATGACTCTCACGAACGGATTCACATTGAAAGAAGTTCTGCTGTTCTATATTTTTTACATAATAGATACTCGCACAAGCCGTGTTGGATCCACTTGAGTATCACCGCTTTCTAACTGATCATTTTCTTATTAGTTATTTCATTTTAGTACGGTACTACACTGTAAGTGGCATGGTATATTTGTTCTCAACTTGTTCTCGGTAATTTTGAAACACCAACCCAACATAACAATTAAGTTTTTTTAAATTATTACAGCCTGTCTTGAATTACAAATTCGTTCAGAAAAAAATTCCAGTTGAAAATTTCTACAACACCAATAAACAACAAAAAAATGTGTGGAATGATTGGAATGATCACATCACCGGGTGGCTTTATCGCATGATCTATGACTGATAGGTGTTAAGAAGGCGGCTTCTGATCCTTAATCAACACTGAGTTCTTTTCGTTTACTGCTTCTCACCGCCAATTCACGTCAATCCACTGATTGGCATTCGGCAACAACTCAACAATTTAGCTGAAATAACGAGATCCGAAATGAATTTTTGAAATCCTTCGTTCAATCCGTTAACAAGATAAAGAGATACTCGTACCTGCAATCGGACACTCAGTTAACACTTTAGCACGCAACATTCCTTTTATCCTTTGGCAATCGCGTTCCATCTTAATTTCACTTCATAAAGGGATGTACCAAGCAGATTTCTCTTTCAGTTTCAATTTCACTGACAGTTGTTGCGTGTGCGAAGCGCCACAAGGTACATACATATATAAATACTCGCACAAGTACACTTTGAAGATCCTTGAAGCGCCGCTGCTTGTTAACATGTTATTCCACGTAATAGAGACCTTCAAAGGATCACACCCGGTTAGATACTATATGGAGGAAGTGTGAGAAAAACGCATTCCCACGAATTCAAATCCATATCGTTAAGCTGAACGTCTTGTCGCGAAACCTTCATTCAGAAATTCTGACAACTGGTCCGTTCGCATATTTACATATCCCTAGGCAAACGAATTCCAGATCCCAGCCAGCTTCGAAGAGCACAATTGTTGAGCTCTTCCTTTGATTTAATCACCACAAACTTGAGTAATGTAACAATTTGCAGTGATCTTCCTACAAAGCGCAATTAAAGAATTCGCCATTTTTCCGTCGTCGTGTTTTGTTGTGTCGTCGAGCTTTCAAAAGTCATCTCGCTCGTATGTAGAATTGCCAAGGATTTGCCCGTCGGCTTAATTGGTCCAGCGTCCGACATCATTCCCAATGGTACGAATAAATACGTACATGCGTACCTCAGCCCCTGTGTGAATGTGAGTAACTTTCAGAGTTAATGGCACTCCATCACTTTTCGGGGGTCTCCAAAATCAAAAGTGAATCAGTCTGTTGACTTGGTCACATTACAGGTTAATGCACAAATTAATCAGCCGACAGTTCCTTGGGAGAGGTGAGCGCACCTAAGTGGAGTGTGTTTTCGGACCAGTTACGGCAATGCAGCTACCAATGTTGAGGTCTGAAGACCGAAGACCCCAAGCTATTCCATACGCCGCAGTGGGAATTCTTCTCAAGTCTGCACTTGGTGCAATCTTTTCTTTTATGGATTTTTTTATTTTTTTCTTAAAGTCCAGCTAATGCAATTATATACTGAAATTGTTTTTCTTTTAGTTAATTTGGACATTAAATGTGTAAGCAGAAAGTCAGCACGCCGCACCAACCGCCGCTGGTGCCACTGCCGCCGCCAGAGGATTAAAGACCCAGATTTAGTGGCGAAGGCATTCAGATGGATTAATGTGCACGCTTCTGTTGGGCCTGGAATTAAAGGAGCGTAATTGTGGCACAGAATTCCACATGGTGGACTACGTCAGTTGCGGGTTTCTGATGGAAATAAATTGTGAGAAAAAAATATGCTGAATGCGGGTAATCAACAGATAGGTAGTTTAGGTTTACAGCGTTTATTATGGCAGGGATCTGATATTAGTCTTTCAACCTTTCAGCGTGTACGACTTAATGATAATGCTACCTACCTACTAGAGGTTACTCGTGGTAAATTTGCCATTACACATATATTGTTTACAATTAGCTCAACAATTTTTATTTCCTTACCGATGCATGAGGTTTTTCCTACTCAGAATGTACAAAGGATGTGTTAATTTGTAGGAAAAACTGCGTTTGTCGAAAAGTGGTAGTCATGGTACAAGATTCAATTAAACAATATATATACTTTAAAATGCTTAGAAGCCTTGAACTGAACTACTTACTTACTTACATAGATGGGGTGATCTAGGCTTGAACCAACAAGCCTCTCTAAGTGGTTGAGGTTCTTTCCACTTGTTCGAGCCATCTAAGGTGAAGTTTTCCCTTTTGGAAGAAATCAAATTCTCTTCAAGCTCAGAGCGTTTATTTTCCTTCGCTCTATATTTTCTAGCCATCTTTGGTGACTGATACTTATTCTTCATCTCTTCCTTCAAAGATAAGGGGCCAAAAACTACTCTAAGAATCGTGTAGATATTTTTTATCAGAGTTAATGGGGAGGCCGATGTAGACCAAATTCCTAACTACTTCAAGGCTATAGTGCTGTCTATTGTGAAGATCTATATGATTTGCAGACATTGTGAGTCGCTTCATGTTGACGTCATATGCCTGGTTTTGTCCCTATTCACAGCTTAACTACAATAATTTTCACAGCTTCTGTTTCAATTTTTGCACAATGCATCAGTAACAGTGTCCTGCTTTGCACCTCGAAAGGAAGAGGCTTAGCACAAAGTATGGTGTACTTACGAAATCTTTTTTTACGTCAAATGCCTCGGTGGTTTCATTATCGAATTTTATGAAGTAGCGTTCTATCTCTGTCGTCATCCTACACAGATGGACGAATTTGACATGTATGACCTGGATCAAAATAAATGTCATATGCGGTGGGTATCAATTTAAAGTCTCTAAGTTTTTTCTCACAATCTGCCGTAAATTGAATATCTTGTCGATATTGGACTTATCAGGCCTCAAACAAAACTAATAAGAACCTATAGATTGTTGATATAGGGTTACAAGCCTGTGACTCTACTATAACGTTGCCACTTTATATCTATCTTGTCAAGTCTGTCTTTTACACATTTTAGGTGAACTCCGGAGTGTTATTTCTGCAAAAGAACATTTCCATGGACTCAAACGAGTACTTCTCTTCTTCTTATATTCTCTTTCTGAGGGGCGATGTACCTCCCTTGCTCAAAGAATTTGTGAGCATGCATTCTTGGAAACGCTGCGTTGTATTTTGTATGCCCCTTTATTTGCTGTATGAACTTTTCAGATTTGGTTATGGCGGTCGGGAGAAACTTAAGATATCATGCGCCCCTGAAGATTATTGCGTAGGTAGTTCAGCTCTACATTTCTACAAACTTTTTTTGTTCTGGATTTGCTGAGTTCCGGCCATAGTTCTCTTGAAGCCTCGTAGGTTGGAAAGTTTTTCCACCTTTCATTGGCTTTTATTTGTATAGAGTGGAGGTTTGATACATTGATCTGCCAGTTAACTTTCTATGGAGGATCCTTTTCGAGCTAGCTCTCTGCATGTTCACTGCTTGCTACTCCTTTGTGGCCAGAGACCCAGTATAGCGTAATCTTATATTACACACAAAGAGTCTTAAGATCGATTTGATTTCATCAAGGCCATCTGATGACAGTTTGGCTGTCAGTAAATATAGTACTATCCTTGTGGGATGTTGTCTTTATTGCCACAAGTTTGGTTGCTTCAGCTACAAGTAATTTCTCAGCCTGGAAAGCACTGCTGTAATCCGGCAGGCGTCGTGAGCGTAGTAAGTTCAATTGATCGGCGGTTTCTGTATCAATCAAAATGAATTTAGTTCCTTTCTCCTTCCCCTCTGCTTGGGAAAATGCTGTCGAATGGTGTTTCAAAATCGTGATGGGCTATTATGCAGTCCGTATTGGAGCGTATACCGAGTTCCTTTGCCCTTTTTGCTGCAGATCCTTGCATGTATAGATTTATAGTCCGTTGACGTCATTCTTATGACATGAGTCATGTCTATAAATGCAATCCTATATACTTTTGTCATTAGCCTAAAGTTGCTAGTATTATTCCCACCTTACTAACCTGTCGTAGGTTAAGATCCGTCTGACGATTGCCATGTACATACATTGGATAGTCTTAGGGTCAAATCACGGTTTTCTCCCAAACATACCGCTCTTTACACGTTCTTCGACATTGACGGGTTATTAGTTTCGTTGCAAAATGAATTTCAGCATTTCCTAAGCTCCTATTTATTGCGGAAAGGATGACATTGTTGAATGCTCCTTCGAGGAGAAGGAAGGAAGGGTGGCCGTGGGTCAAGTGGCAGTGGACTGGCTTCCAAATCGGAAGGTTCGGAGTTCGAATCCCAGCCTCACCCGAAAGACATATTCATTTTTTCAGTTGACGAAAATCAAGTAAGATGAGTAGTTGACTAGAAATCAACAACAAGCCAACCTTCACTAAGAATTTATCCCCATTAAATGTTGGATGCCACCCATGGAGCGAAATAACCACTGAGCCCAATCATCTTTCTTTCTCTCTCTATCCCATATGACCGCTAATGTGTGCTCTTTGTCCTGAAGACTGAATGTGGGGCCGTTTCTGTGTCTTTGCCTTTTGCATAGGCATGCTGGGTTGAGCATAAGTTTTCTGGGTGCAGATTACTTCAAATATGAGTGGCAAGCAGTTTTTCTAAAATTTTGTGTGATTCTCAGTATGCTGTTAGGCTTATGGGTCTGAGGTATTTTAGATAGGTATGGTTCGGCTTTTTTGCCTGGGAATGAAAACTAACTTTCCTATAGCATTTTGGCACATATTCATACTTGACGCTATTAAAATAGTCATTTTAGGAACCGTATCGACGTAACATCCCCCATTGTGGAGGGCCACGTTCTTCACAGTATAGTGGAAGTAGCTCATCATAGGGGTTTGAGCTCGCTGTTGGTTTGCTTGAATGTCCTTTTCCTCCGTCACCATGTCTATCTCGATAACCTGATTATATACCGAAAATATTCTTATACGACCGAATATATGGAAGCAGGTCAATGTGGTCGTCATTGGATTTGCTTTTGAGGTGCCCATGGATTCCATGTTAGGATTTCCTCGTATACACTGAAGTTCACAGAACTTTTGATGGTGCAAGCCCGAGTGTTCAGTTACATTTGCCTGGTCAGTCTCAGCATATTGCACAATGTTAATGGTGGTTATCCTCAGTGACTCCCCTCCTCATTTATCAACCCTGCATGGGACAAGATATGGTCACAAGTTTACACTAGTGACATTATCATTCACGAATAGAAAAAGATGCAAAGCAAGTTTATTTTATTTTACTTTTACTAGCAGAATGTAAGAGGTCTTCGCTCTAAAACCAATGCTGTTCTATGCTAATCGCATGCTCTTCCCTTGCATATTTACGCCCTGACTGAAACCAATCAGATTCCCGACATAAAGAAGCAGGAATTATTCCCCAAGTTAGCGGTATATCCAAATATATGTCAAGCAATTAGACCTTATTTCCACAACAGATTCGAGACTGACTCAGGAGTTACCTCAGTCTCATTTGTCCCCTATCTCTCCCAACAATTGATTACTACCAATCTCCCCTTCTTCTCTCGTTTTTTAATAACTCTTCTGTTCAGTCCACTCCCCCCAAAATTCTCTCCTAAGACTTTCATAAAGCAAACTTTCACAAAATCAATGACTATCTTAGATCGCTCTTTAACTTTCACAACCTAACTATATATGATACCCCATCTATTTTTTATAGAGCAATATTTAATTCCTTTTCCCGTTGCATTCCGGTTTCCCGGATTAAAATATCATCTACTAGTCCTCCCTGGTATAATCTCAAGCTTCGTTCCTTACGAAATAAGAGAAACATCGAATCAAATCTTTTTCCCACTATTCGAACTATCTTGGTACTTATCTTCATTTCAGCGAACTTTATGATTCCCTTTAACAGCGCCACCTTAACAATGCGCAAGTTAACCTTATAAACAACCCTAAGTCCTTTTCGAATTTGTTAACTACTTCAGAAACTCTGATGGTTACGCTCCTTCCCTCCACTCACCATTGCCAACCTATTTGCCATCTTTTTTAAGCAATCCTTCACTAATGACTCCTTTGTACGAGATCCATCCTATCTTAATTGCCTGCTGAACTTCTCCAATTGCCCACTTCTCTCTCACACCTTGTACCCGTCTTATATCGAATATAAGTAACACCAACTTAATGACGAATTCACAGGCGGCCCAGATGGCCTCCCTGCCATTTTTCTTCAAAAATGTTACTCCTCTCTTTCTCTTCATCCCTTCTAATCACTTTCACAAGGAGAATTTCCTCAGGCTTGGAAAACTTCCTTCATAAGCCCGATCCAGAGAATACGATCAAACAATGAAATAACCAACCATCGCTAAAATCTTTCATATGCCCAAACTCTTCGAAAGTACTCGTATTTCGTATGAAGCTCTAAGCTTCCAATGGAAATCACTTATTTCCCCTAGACAACATGGCTTCCTGAAGGGAAGGTCAACCACCACAAATCTCGTTGAATTCGAATCCTTTGCCCACTCTACCCTAGAGAATGGTAATGAAATCGATGTAGTTGCCACAGATTTTAGCAAGGTCTTCGGTAAAATCTGTCATCGATTAATGCTCTTCAAATTGTCTGTCCTCGTCTTTGAACCCATACTGTTAAAATGCATATTATCTTACTTGGAAAACCGTTTTTACAGTCAACCCAACTTTAGGTCAACCCACTCGGCTCCAATTTTGAGCACCTTTGGAGTTCCATAAGGCAGCCAAATCGGTCCTCTTCTCTTTACATTAACCATAAATGATCTCGATACAATAATCAGACACTCGTCTGTCTTCTGTCTCCCTTTACACCGACGATACCAAATTTTTCAAAACCATTTCCTCACCCCATGACTCCTTCATCCTTCAACAAGACCTTGATGACCTCGATCTGGTGCCTCAAAAATTGTTTAGAACTTAATATCGTCAAATGCCAATCCATCACTTGGGTGTCAAATGAGCAAAAAAGTCTTATAGCAGCATGGTTTTCAAGTGGATATTGGTTCACTAAATTATGAGGAAGAGAAATTACAACTAAAGATTATGGAACTTTGTTAGTAGCCCAGAGTTCCACTTGCTCGATATACTTCACAAATTTGTTAAATTTTTTTTTTTTACTAAAGAATGCGAATGAACATGGTATTCCACTTTTCAGTATCGATTTTTTATTTTCAGTCCCTACCATACGATATTCTGCGAAGGGATCTATGAAATGAGTTCCTACAGTCGTCTTATGAGATATATTTTTTTTAGTTCATCATATCCGTGAGGGCAAGTTCTAGAGCTCATCTCAAAAGTTTGCGTCCTACAGATAGACAGCACACATTACCTCTGAAATTCTTTAAAAGGCGACCGCTAGTCTCATAACTCGTACATGAAAAGTATTTAAGCCTTCCAAAAAAGGTATACCATATGTCCTTGCTGAATTGGAGAAAGTAATATAGACTTCATCCTTGCTTGGACAATTCTCATATTTTCGAGCTAATTGCCACTAATTTTCTGAACCTAATACTTATCTATTAAGCAATCGAATCTCGTTGTGCTCGTTATCTCGGAACAATGCTCAAAGGAGTTTCTAGATGAACGACTTAATTTCTATTATACCATCCATTGACAATCGGTAAATGAAAAATAAATAGTAATAAAAATCCCGTCAGAGTCGAATAATGAAAACTTGGAAACGATTAGAGTAAGGAGGACCCCACGTAGAATTAAACACATCTCACAACACATTCCTAAGGATTTACACAATATCTTTTGTAAGCTGGACATGGCCATGTGGCTGAATTCAAGTAATCACTATAGTCAAGTAATCGGCAGGATATTTAAACATAACCCAAATCGGCGCGCACAAAAGGATTGGCGAAAGGTGTGTAGAAGGTATCCTTTTCACACTTGATACCACTGTATCAATCGGATTGCCGCCTACACCAATGTAATGATTCATAATTTATCACCCAGTAAGGACCTTTTATATGTTCTTTCTTTCTCAGAGTTTACCGACGGGGTTGACCATAAAACTAGTCTTTATTTATTCGTACCGTTGCACCTGAGGTGTTAATGTGACCTTATAATGAGTGACATCGTCGACGATATACAATACCCTAAGACTTTACCCATAACGATGTATAGGTACATACTTATATAGTGACGGACGAATTCACAGATTAACCGAAGAAAAAATTCCCTTAAACCTGACCAAACTGGCAAGATTATGGCATCATACGAGTACATGCAAAAGGCGTCAATTAAATTGAAGTAGGGTAAGGGAAACTCCATGCTTTTCTTATTTAACGGTGAGTGGTGCATTCCTGTGTTCACATGATGACCATCTAAACGAATTGCGGCATGAAAAGTGCGCCGCAACATGATGGCATTTCTTTCCTGCTGTTTCATTGGAGCCCACTTGCACCGCTGCATTGGCTATGCCTCGATGATAAGGATCCGGAATTACCATAATTAGCGGTGACACACTTCTACGGATCTTGGTTCGATTGCTACACAATTATTAGGCTCGATAAATCAAAAGGTTTCCTGGTAAGGCTGGTTTCACATTGAGACCGAAGTGAAGTACCCAGTCACGCACTTGGGAGTAAGCTGATTGCTGGCGATGTGTCAGTAATTTAAAATCTACAAAGTGCCTGGTACTTCTTATGAGAATGCTAAGGTAACTAAGTTAAGAGTTTCGGAGTTCAAAGTGTTTCCCGGTTTTCTTTATTAGTATATGTAAATGTTTGTCGATGTTTTAAATGAACAAAATGTGAATAAGGTGACTGGTCCCTGCAAATGCTGCAAAGGAACAAATCAAAGATTCACAATTTCTTAAAAAAATTTCTTATTAAAAGACTTTTACGAGTACGTCTGTTGAGACAAACTAAAAATAAATTGCCAGATATTGAAAGACTTCGCGTGCTTTATGTGCTTCGACATGTTTTACCATGTACTCGTATTAAACTCATAAAAAATATTATCATATCAGGACTCTCGGGATTGTTATTCCTCTTATCTCATCATGGATATTTATATATTTATTACTGTTCATCCACCTACCTACCATTGAAAGCTGTGATTAATAGAAATACGAGTAACTCCCATCTAACCTCACTGCGTGATAGGTGATAGTCTTTTCGACTGTCTGTGACTGAATGTGAAGGAGCTTCACCATATAAAATCAACTATATCGGTAGAGGGAACGCCTTATATGAGCTTCTCGTATTAAGAAGAAAAGTCTATGAAAACTTGTATACTCAACGCTTTAACGTTGAAACTTCCGAACAACGAACGTTACTCGAATCAATATTAACTTGTTGTGGCCATGTTATTAATTTTAATATACAAAGCCGCGCACAAACACGACATGCTGTAAGGAAATACATTTTCATAAGGGGCTACCCCAAACTTCGTCGTATCGGAAAAGGGTTCAGATGAATTCTGCAGCAACTATTGCAATCATCTGAATGAGGATGGCAAAAGGCTATCAGATACGCTGCAACTAGCATCCTGGGTTTCATCCGAACTCTTTTAACTAAGACTCGAACTTAAAGTGAAATTTGGGCTGAGCAGGTAATAGAATAGGTAATAGCCATTGGACTAACTGCTACTTGGTCTTAACGATTTGCCTGGATTAGTTGGAAGCCACTGGACTGATATGATAATGGACACCCACATTTTGAAAATATGATATGCATGATTTACTACGAAAGTTAAAGAAGTCAATGTGTGGACAGCGTCTTCCTTCTACAAAATAGCTGATGGCGTTGCCAGGGATTCGGTAGTTGAAAAGAAGTGGTGAGTTGACTGGTATTTCAAACCATCCAAGTAGTTAGGAATAAGTGGCTGAGGAGCAAGGAAGACTACATTGAAATAAAAGCATCTGTGATTTCGGATCTTTAAGCGCTTTCACATTACTAGCGATCGGAAAGACTTGTTTTTATGTGCCGAACTCACTCTCTCCATCAACACTTGGGCAATTTTGCAACCAAGATGTAGTTGTTGCCGACATAAGCATAAATTCGTCGATGCGTCTGCTTATTATCACTATGATTCGTTATTGTCACCACCAAAGACGCTAGCCGAACTCGTTGAATATTGTGATTCCAGGAAGATGGAACTTGTAATATTTTGCGACGCTAATGCTCAGAATACTTTTCGGGGCACTAGTGTCCGATTTTTAACGTAAACCACCTGTCATTTAAACTTATATTTACGGGATGCCCATACATCCATGGGGACAAGGATACGCCTTGCCCTGCTCTCCATCATTCCATTGATACCAATTCGAAACTGTGTTGCCGGCACAAGTTCCACCCTTGGTATGAGTCGACGCCGACCTAAAACCTCTTACTGCTCTTAGGGTGGCAGCACCAAGTACTTATTGCAACTCTATATTGGGTCAACCAATGGAAGACCCTTCCCGCGACTTTGGGTTTAAACCACAGCCACCATGACGGTCCCACAAAGGGGCCTACCTCTTCAAGTCAGGCCCGGACCGAGATCCGGAGGGCTCCTGACTCCCATGGTACCGTGATTTAAGTCCTGGTTGGGACTACCGGTGGTCCAGCCGTCAACAAGACCTATGACCGGCAACTTGTGACTGTTCAAATCGTAGCAACTTTCGGTAGCGCCATCTGAAGATGTTTACGATGAGGCCAGTACTTTGCTCTGCCCCCATTTATTATTAGACAAAGTCATTGATGGATGAAGCCTTGATAATTGGGCGGGAGCCCACATTTTGGGGCATTAGCAAATGCAATGTGAAAGGCAATCATCTCCTGGATTTTAGACTATCGTCTGACAGCGGTTTTCAACAATGTTAGTTCACAGCCAAATTTTGTTGCTAGGGTAAGACAGCAAGTATTCGACTTAACGGTCTCTCATCGATATGCTAAGATCATTGCTGACTGAAAAGTACTACCGGGGATCGTAATGATGTCAAACTATAAGTGCATCGAATTTTGAATCGAATACATGGTCTCGACCTTGTTGAAGTGGAGGAACCCGAAGAAACCAACTGTACACAATTTAAGGAGGAGCTCGACAAATCCAGCAGTGCTCCCTCTAAACTTAGAACAAAACAAAAGCTAGATTAAATTTGATCGAAAGTACGGATTCTCCGTCTCATACTTGAGGCTCACTTGCAGCTCCTTAATAGAAGCTGATTGTGAGCTGAATAATACCATAGCTGGTATATCCCATTGGTTGTGGCGACGGGTGAGGCCACTAAACTTGCTATTGCTTCCTTTGATGGCTTTAAGTCGCCTGGCATCGAGTTATGTTACAAAAAGGTACAGATCAGCTGCTGGTAACTCTGAAGAGAATCTTCACTGGTAGCCTAGCACTGGCATACAAACCGAAACCCTGGTGAACAGTGAGAACAGCATTTATAAGCGTAGAGAGAAAAGTCGAGATCCATGTACTCGTACATCTTGCGAGATTGTGATGAACCAGTGGAGGGGGTGCAGCATCTACATCTGTAATGACAGCCAATCTTCTCTTAGAACCTTGTTGAACTCTCTTATGATTTTTAAGGTAGTACCTATCTGGGTACTCCCAGGTCATGATGGGATCACGGGAAATTAAATCGCCGAAGAACTTGCTAGGAAAATCTCAAAGGAAAGTTTCTTAGAACTTGAACCATTGGCAGCTGGGTTTCATATGAGTGCATCTGCAGATGCATTGACTCCACATTGCACGTAGAATAAACGAATGACTTCTTTCTAAGAAGTCACCGGCCTTGCTGCTGTCCCTCAGCAGGAAAGGCTGTAGGTTGCTTGCAGGTGTCGTGACGGGGCACTACACTTTTTCTAAGTGCTTATATATATGTTCTGGGCATAACTGATACACCATCCTGCGATGTATGCTGTGAAAGTGCTGACGACACCGCAGAGAGTCTGTCTGCTTCGTCAGACTTATTAGATTTTAATTTCAGTATTGCTATCGGGACTCTTTTATTGTCAGGTGGATGGAATTGCTGCCTATCATTATCTAGGCTGACTTACTCCTTCAGGTTTCAAAGACCCAAGTTTGACACCAAAAGACTAGGGCCAAGAGGCAGAAACGATCAGCAGCGCTGTGCTAAAAATCGCGTTGTCCCAAAGTCTGAAATGGGTTGAAATATACTCGAGTCCCTCTACCGGAGGTAGTTTATCCTCACACAGGATCATCAAACGGCTGACAGATGGTTATAAAGAGTGTTTATATAGAAGGCGCCGGGTTTCCGATTGGGATAACTGGCAAACTAACTATCATTTTCTTAATATTTTTTATTCTCAGTAAAATCTAATAAACCAACACGTACAAGGTTGCTCAAATAGAAGTTTCTTTTTAAAATAAAATTAAATGAACAAAAGTCAATTATCTTCACTATTTTATGGCTTCATTAGAAAGAGCGAACTTTCTCATTAATTATGGGATAAGATTTCATTCATGTGACTACCTCGGCTAGCTTCGCAGTAGCGCATCCTGTAAACCCAATTTTCGATTTGTGGATTGTTTCTGGGTCTCTCTCATGAATGGCTCGCATGATATTCACTTTAATGGCTTCAATAATTTCTGGGCTGGCCGCATATCATTGGTTTTTAGGGGCACCCTATAAAAAAAAGTCTTATGGGGTCAAATAGCAACTTCGGGGTAGCCAACTAATATCAAAGAGGCAGCTGATAACACGGTTATCGAAATTAGCACGCAAAAGATCGATTGTTTGATGAGCATGGTGCATCATCGTGCCGAAACCAAAGATCAGGCAAGTCCATGTTCACAATTTCAGCCCACAAAAGTTCGGTAATATTGGCTCGATAGCGCTCATCGTTGAAATGACAGCATTTTCGAAATAAAATGGTACAATGTACCAAACTGTCACTCCCTGTGGATCCATTGGCTTTTCGACAATCGCCTGCGGATTTTCCAATCACCAGATGTGGTAATTCGAGCTGCTTTATGACCCAAACTGAGAAACGATAACGAAGTGGATGGTCGTTTGCCTACAATTACCGTGAAATGTTGAGTTGTTGATATCGATGACGAGTCGATGTTACTAGCACAGTAGTCACATTCTCATCGGTATATGGTATACCGTAAGACTATGACGACCGTGAGAGTTGTTCGGAAGCAAGCCAGTCTCATGAACGTTTTGCACAAACTTATGTACAGCAGGCGCAGTGTGTGCTTCATTTCGGCGAAAACCTATTTTCAATACACGCACTGTTTGGGCAACACAGCACTCACTTTTGAAATAAGAAATAAGTTTGCAATATCTCTTAACGTTGTTTAAACATAAAGCGATTCATTTCGCCTCGCGGAGGTATGATGCTGACTAACAGTCAAGATTTCGAGCGGGGGAGAGCTATCAGTGTCAAAATAACATGTGATTCAAAAAGAAACTCGTATTTGGACCACCCGTTACAGAACTACATCGCCACAACCTTCCCAATTCGTGGAATATTATTTCCGAAAAGTGTTGAGCTACACAAATTTATCGAGCACTTCGTCGATTTTGTGGATCGAGTCAATATGCTATTCGCCATGCTGTGAACAATTTTATAAGCCATAGCCGATATGTTGAGATATTGCGGATACATGGCCCCAGATGCTCGATAAAGTGCCCAAGAATTATAGCGATAGGAAATCTTTCGTAACTGTCAGACACATTTTTCATATGTTCGGAATAGTCTTTAAACGTTAAATGGTGAATGGTGAAGAAACCCAAGGTCGTGTATTTTTATTTCAATTTATTTTCCGGACTATCTTAAAAACACCTTTTTGTTTTCGGGGAAATTAGGTGAAAAATTTTGAAGCATACATTGATTTCTGATGAGGAAACGGGAGTAGCACTTCTACGCTTTCTTGAAACAAGACGAGTTAACCACCGTTTGATCCAAAACTTTAATCAGGTCTCTCAGTAGGAATGTCGAAGAAATTCCTTTCCTCAACTCATTAATAATTATTTTCAGCATTTCAAAAACAAAGGTAGCCTTGAAAGTATCATCTGGAAAGATAGTGGCACGGAATAAGACGTACGCAGACACATATTGAAAGCTAAGGTGCCTTTCGGTATACGAGTACTCCCAAAAATATGAGGAAGCAGTGCAATCAAATAAAAACCAAGCCGTGCCTGTTTTGCTCAAACGTGATGTCGATGCTCTTATATACATATGTATATGGTTGCAGTGACTGAAAACTGACAGCCAATGTTACTAATAAGCTGCATACTTCTACAAATCTCTGTCTGAGAAACATTCGGAGAGTATTTTGGGCAAGTCATATCTCCAAGGAAGAATTGTATAAGAGGACGGGCAAAGAAAATATACACGCAATTATGTAAAGGCAACAATTTTTCGCATCATATGTTAGTATGGAAATTATATTGCACTCTGAAACTCTATATACCACTGACAAGAAAGACAAAGTATTGACGGGATTCTCAGTTGGAAAATAGGAGTATATATAATACAGTGTCAATACATGATTTTCTCAGTTACAGTTGCGTTGACATGTGTGTATATATCCAGAATGTTTCAATGGTTACTTAATCCATGTTTTGAACAGTTAGTATTTTTTCACTCCGTCGCACTCCAGAACTTTGGGTCATACATACCTCTATATACATGTATGTACTCGCACTTGTAAACTTTCATATAATCGAATATGAGTTCCGTTGGTGTAAGTACCATTGAAGATGAATTCTATGTGCGCCTTCGACTTTTTTTAGTTGATTCCTGTGGATCACCTGTTCAATGGGCCCTTGCATTTAGGTATGATTTTACGGATTAAACTTCGGTTAAATTGCGTAGTTTGACTGTACCACAAATGTGTATCTCTTTTAAATGTAAAAGATAAGTCTTATTTAAGCTAACAAGTCTGAAGCCTTACATCCACGGAATTAAACTTATACAATCTGAAATGCTACATACATTTAGCAAACGTTTTGTAAATTCGTGCCATTTGTAATAATTTTGAAACTTTCAATACAGAGAGCACCACAGGTTATCCACATCATGAATGCGAGGAAAACAACTGCATCCCTAAACTTCCAATAAAGTAAGAGTTTTGTGGTTAAAAATGATCCTTTTTTTTCAAGACCAAAGGTCTCAGAGTCAAATTATCATAATTTGATTTAGTGCAGCTCTGCACAAACACAAGAAATTAATTAGTCTTAAGGCACATGCCGTGCTTGCTCTGCTTATTTATGCTAAAACGATACACCAAGTGTATCATAAATATAAGTATTTATGTATGCGTGTAAAGCATGTAGTAGTTTCTCATATGAGCTAAGCATGCGTAGCCACCAACTACGTTTTATTGGCATGACATTCCGTTGATTCAACCGCAACCGCATTGACTTAAGCCAAAAGGCACGATCTCTGCGTTTAAATTGAAATCAATCAAAACCAGTTACATGTTTATTCGGAGCTAACGGTAATAAATTATTAAATTAACAGCACACACACACTTAGAGGCACACGGATCAAAATCTGTGCCACAAAAATTACGCAACTTCACCGATTTTACGGTTTCGTTTGACCAAAAATGAAATTCTGCCACACGCCTCTTGTCTTAAGCCTTAAATGCCAGCAACACCGAAACACTCAGAAAACAAGAACAACAACAGCAGCACCACAAATGCAAAAGAACACATCCGTATCTTAGAGGATGGCGTCGTCCACTTCATCGTCGTCGTACGTCAGGTGTGAACAATTCTGCTTCGTGCACCTGTAGACGTGTAACCAAATTTCCACGCGACCATCGATCTGTAAATCGTGTTTGGCGAACACCCTCTCAAAAGAAGATACAAAAACATAAGAACCCAGAAAGAACAAAAAACCAAAAAACAAAAGCAACAGCAAATCCACCAGTATCTCTACCGCAAAAATATTGAGATACTACGTTTGCGTATGGGTATCCTCATATTCGTACTTAAAAAGATAAATTCTTTGCGAACCGCAAATACGAGTACGAGCGAGTAATCGTAAGAAAACTTTTTAACTGTGGCACACGCAAAGGAACATATCCCAAATGAAAAATGAGAGCCTTTCATTTAAGCATCCTCCCCCTCTCACCATATCTTTCAGATACGAAGCCAAATACGAATTTTAATACCGCCGCGCGTCATTGCGCACGATCTGTGAATATATGTATGTATGTCTATACCTATGCATATGAAGATGCCCGCATGCGGATCAAGAAAGAATTCGCGCATCCGTGAAATTTTCATATCCAGCAGATTGCAAGTACATAAATTGCATTTTGACACAAACACACACACACACACAAAAACACGCATGCATACTAATCAACTCGAACTTGGTTTGAAGTGCTTGGCAATTTCACTCGCAAGGTTACTAATTAGCCGATGGTTCCACCATCAACCGACCGCCCAATGGTCTGATGGACAAACAGTTTGCCGATATCGTATTAGCGAATATTTTGCTCCTGCACAACATCGACAACGAAAGAGAGAGTACTCGTTTATGGGAAGGAAGACGCGTGTCATGTGATATGGTACATCGACAAGATATTATCCGGCCAGCACCAAGTATTCTTTTTCGCGTATCTACTCGTATATTTATACTCGTACGAGTATATAATGCCACATGCCGAAAGATACGCGTACAAAAATAAAGATGAAATCCGGCATACTAGCAGCCGCCTCTGAAGTACCCACTGAAGATGTCGGTGGTTCGAGGAGTTTAATTAAAATTGCCAGGCGCTCAGCCAGTTTGGTGACGCTTCACGCAGTGTCAACTGGCGCGAGACCTAGTTTATAACAAAAATATTATTACGCAGAATGCAGCACTTCATCCGACCACTCGGCCAATTAATAATGTCCCGAAGGTATCATTAATCGGGACTACGCTATAACTCATTCCATTGCCGGATCGATTGCTTATTAAGGCGTGCAATCTGTTTGCAAAATTTAACGCAATATCAAGCAGCACAGTTTTTTTTTTGTTTTTAAATACTTTTGCAATTGTGTAAGTCTTCGTTTCTCTCTTTCTGGGCCTAGGTGGTGGTCATTTTACTAATTAATGATCAACGGACATGGTTAATGATTATACGCATGGGAAATCGTGAAATTAGTTGGTGAAATTTTAATTACTCCGTGATTAATGCGCTGGAAAATAGTCTTTGGTGGATCGTTATAAAGGAAAACCCTTACCTTAACTATGCCTATTTGATTGCATTGAGAACGCTGAACACGTAAGCAATCTCCCCACAATCGGCGATCGACCATCGACAATCGACGAGCAACGATCTTTATGGGAGAACAGTCGACGACTAATAATCCTTGGGATTGTAAGGCTAAACATTTGATGTGGAAGAGCAGATTTTTATCATGACAAGAGACTTTTTTGCTGGCACAAAATTTTACATACGCCAGAGTATAGTCACGCGAATGCAGATAACAAGTTAAGTCAGTCCTTTTTGGAGATTAGAAATGGTAAAGAATTCCCAAAATTAAACGATATTTATAACTCAGTTTGGAATCAGTTCGAAAGGAAGTTGACACAAAATATTCGGCGACATCGCTCTGGCCTTATTGCCCTTGAAAATCGTGACCGAAAACCATAAATCTTATATTCAACAAAGGTTGATGTATTGTACAAGTAAACAAAAACAAAGTCAACCTTTTGCATCGTACTGCTAAAGTGCAGAATAAGGGCAGACATTTTTTTGTTGTTTTTAAGAGTAAATGAGTGCATTCTCTGCTTAGCCTCCAAGGATCGTTTATTTATTGTAGATAGCCTAACCTACACAAGAAATCTCTGCTTTAAATTGGGTACTGTGGATTTATAAAGGAAGAGACAAGGCATATTGGAATGAGCTTTGACTAAAATTAATGTTTCCAGGATACAAAAGTACTACCCTAGGTGTTTTTCCCCACAATTTTTATTAAGTTCAGGATAGATTCCATCAACTCCAGCGGCTTATAAAAGCTTGGAGATGGCGATGGCTAGTTTCAGCTTGAGAATGATGGAAGCTAGAGAATATGTAGGGGCTATAAGTGACAGGTCACCCTTTAATAACATCTTAATATGTTGGGTGCGAGTTTTGTTCGACTTTGCTTTGGAAATCTCCATAATCCGATTTGCTATCACGTCTGGATCAATATTAGGTTGGTGTGATGGGAAAGAGTTTAATCCCCCAAGATTCCGGATGAGACTACAAGCCTTTCAAGTTGTTCGGGTTTAGTCCAGGTTTACAATCACTCTCCAGAAATTCTTGATACAGTCGGTCAGTATCAGTACTCCCGCCGATAACCGTATGGGATGTGCTTCTTTGCTGTAGATATTACGATGCAAAGAAAGCGTCCATAGTTCTTAGCAGTCGGAGGGATCCAGCGGACACCTGAGTTGAGATCTTCGGAAAAATCTCGCCATGACGGCTTCTGAAAGTTCCACTTCGAGTAAAATCGGGTAAGGCCCGTCTAGACACTTGTTGTTCACGTTCTGGGCAATTGTATGAAATGAAGCACAGATCTGAGTGGAGGGTTCCTCTCTCTTCACCTGAATGGTCAACTTGAGCAAATGTCTCACAAAATTTAATTCATCTGTACTGCCCTTCAACATAATAATAGTCCCTAATATCTCAGAATAACCACTGAGAGATCCCTAACCTTTAAACAGCACTGCCGCATCCATCCTTGCTTACAGCAGGCAACAATCTGCTACAAAAACTTTCATCTCTCTTCATCCAGCATAGGTTTATTCAACTGCTGAATACGGAGAATCCATGCACACACAACGCGCCTAGTCTCTGGAACAATAAGGTCCACTCTTACTCAATAGCTCCCAGTTTTAAGCAACATTGCCCCACCATCCCTTAGGCCAAGGACACACTCTTTAGAGAATTTACCAAAATTAGAAACAACCTGAACCAGATATACTCCAACGAAAAGGTCTCATATTGGTTTAAATCTCGAAATCCACCTCGGAGGACAGCAACTAGGCTGCAGGTGTTAAGCTTTTACATCAATGAAGAATGGGAAAAAGACTGGAGAAATTTTGTCCCAAATATCAGCAGTATACTTCATACTGTTACAGAACTTGAATATGTCACGCCGACTCACCACTTCAGTATTCAAATGGCACCGCAAAAAATCCTTTAGAATTACTGGAGATAAACAGGTGCATTTGAAGTTGAATAAAAAATTACGATAAGAAAACCTAAGAATGACCCTGTGCTTCAAATCCAAAGGCTTTTTCATTGAGTGTCATAGAACTTACTGATTTATTTTATAATGTCTTCTTAAGGTTGTGGCTAGTGAAATATTCCACATACACGGGCTGCCCGTCACAAAGCAATAAATTAACATTAATTTCAATTTACGAGTACGTACGAATAGATACATATTTAGGCATTTAGAGTCGTCTAGAAAACTGTCGGTAAATACAAGCCTCTGATAACATCCTTAGTAAGTACTCCAAAACTACTTCGCAGAAAGTATGTTGTTCCGTTGAAGCTTAAGTGAGCTTAGGTATCACTCGTATAGAATAAGCTGTTGATATTGTTACCACTAGTTGACATATGTATGTTGATTTAAAGTGGAATTGGATCTATAATTTTAGAAACGGAGGGTATTCTGCTACTTAATCTTATACTGTGATGTATAAGGCGTAAACAATGTCTGCGTGAAATCTTCTTCGGTTTTCTGGAACGTCTTCTGCTCTCTCTAATTCATCTGCAGTGTCCTTGAGTTGTTGTTCTAGTTGTTCTACTTACCAGGATAAGCGGATTTTATTGCATGGCGTTCTTCGCAGTCCTTAGCCAGCATTGAGCGGCAAAGTTTAGTCAGCTTGCGCCGGATTCTTGACTCTAGATCATTTGCTCCTAAATCATTCCTAATCATTTTCTATCACTATTTTCACAACGAATAATCCAACGAAATTGTAAGTAGCCTTACACCCCTTCCAGCTTTTAATCTAATACATACAGGGTGACCCAAATTTCATACAAGATTTGACTTTTGCGCCATTTATTCTGTAAAGTGTTGCCAACGAAAGAAAAAAACAGTTTCGCTACACGAAAGCACAACGCGTTTTCACTGTTGAGCAATATTTTAATATAATAATGAAGATTTGGCAACTACAGTTCGCAATTTTCCTACAAATATGGTCGGAATCAGATTGAAATTGATAAGCTGTGAAGAGATCAATTCAAAAATTCAGGAAGACTAGATCAATTAGTGATCTTAGGCACTCTGGCCGTCCTTCAACAACTCATTCAACACAAAACATCGAAGCAGTTCGTGAAAGTGTTGTTGAGAGTCCAGGATCACCAATTCGGAAGCGTGGAATTGAACATTTCGAGAAGTTCTCTACAGGGTATTCTCATGAAGATTTCCATCTTCATGCATTTAAAGTAGAATTGACTCAAGAACTGAATCCTACTGACCACGCGGAGAGAAGAGAGTTCGTTTAATGGATTATGGAGCAACAACAAGTGAATGCTGATTTTGCAAACAAAATTATTTTCAGCGATGAGAGTTATTTTCATCTTGATGGCTTTGTTAATCGTTAAAATTTTCGAATTTTGGGTTCAGAAAATTCACGAGTGATTGTTGAGAAACAAATACTTCCACAACGATGCACTTTTTGGTGCGGGTTTTGGGATGGAGCATTCTTCTTTGAAAATGCCGCTCATCAGGCAATAATAGATAATGTTGCTCGCTGTCACGAGCCAGTTTTTTGTATCCTAAATTGCAAGACGTGTGGACGACATGTGGTTGCAATAAGATAGTGCTACATGCCATACAGTCCAAGAAACAATTCAAAAACTGAATGAGTCATTTTCCGGTGGTGCAATTTCCCGTTTTGGTGGTCAGATCATGTGACAAGATCATGCGATTTATCGCCGTTGGACTTTTGTCTTTGGATATTTTTCAAGTAAAAGTTTTATGCCAACAAGCATACGACCACCCCCGCCTTGATGGAGCAAATTGAGCGCTGTATCAATGAAATTCAGCCAAATTTATGGAAAACTGTCATGGAAAATACCAGCAAAGCCGTGGAAGTCATTTACCTGATATAATATTCCATACAGAACCCTATACTCTATATCATACTTTATGAAAGTTACAATTTTGGGACACCCTTTATGTGATATTAATATAATACAATGCTAATAACCGAAATTTTGAAATTCTTTCTTAAGCCGTACAACCCGCTTATTGCATGCCCTGCTGACATATTCACTTCCTAGTTATTGTAACCTGCAAACATTCAAAACCAACGTACGTAGGTATCAAACTTCCTTTCGATATTTTGCCTTTTATCTATATATGTGAGGCATAGCGCAGGCTATGTACAATACATCGGATTTTTTTTTTTATTTATTTCTTTTTTGTTTTTTTGAGTGATACAGATTTTGATAGAGATAGCTGTAAAACTTGTCAAATATATGTACATGACATTTTTGCTTGATATATTTTGGCAAATCAAAAACTAAACAAAGCTTGTGTGTCCTTAAAAGCTATTTCTAAAAAGTTTTGTTCGACAAATGTGCAGAGCGCTTAATCGAATTTTGGTTGCACAAAATAGGCCGTCAAAGCAAGTTATTAGATGAAATATTGAAAAATGACTATCCACCAATATGGTACTAGGCAAAATCCGTCCAGTTCTTTTAGATCTCCCACTGGGTGCGCAAAAGAAAAAAAATTTAGCAGCTTATTGTGCTGGTGGTATCATAGATTCTTAGGTTTTCAAAAATGGAGGTTGAGTTCGTGTAATGACCAATGGAGATCTTTACAGAGTCATGATGCACGAAAAATTCATAGCATTGATTCGGACGAGATGTGGCTAACAGGAAGCTTCAATCCAATAATTTAGTGAGATCACAATTTAGTGGGAAAGTGAAGAGACGTAATTATCAGTTGGTCTCCGATATATGACTACTTTCCCACTATTTTCTTTCTGTGGACTGGCAAGATAGATTTGTAAAACGTAGCCTAGATGGTCATATATTTGAAATTGTGTACAAACATAAAATGTCAACAAATTTTTAATCCACCCAAAAATGAACATTTTCAAAAAAAACTTGCTGAATATTACTTTAAAGCATCTTTTTCAAGAATCAAGAATCTGGGCCAACTTTGTGGCAACTTTATATCAGTATTCGTAGCTCAAGATAATCCTGGTGGAATGGCTGCCGCTTATTATTATAATATTATTTTAATATTAGATATTAAATAATTACGGCCGTGGTCAACCCTGGATAGACTTACTGAAATTTAAAACAAACACACAAACTTAAATTTAAAACTATATTTAAGTTAAAATTAAAACTATATTTAAGTTTTAAATTTAAGTTTAACTAAAAAAAAATTTGTGGAAGATTGGGAACCCTATGGAAGAGTGTAGGAATGAAGGACGACGTTTCGAGGACTAGGCTTATGTTGAATTCGGTTGAAGTCAAACTGCTTTATCATGTTTTTGGTAGCAGTCATAATCGGTGCGCTGAAAATTAAGATGGAAATTGGATGTAGATCTACGGTTAAGTTGTTTCAATATGGCCCCAAAGATAAAGTTCCCTATGGTGTACAGCAGCCGAATACCATAATTAAATGACATAGGGTATCTATTTACTACAAATGCTCTACATTCTTGTTATGTGTTTATCACATTTATCTTGCAAATATTTTGAAACCAGGCAACTGAACTCCAAGCGGTTTTTTGATAACATAGAATGCCAAAAATCTGGCACATTTTCATATTGTCATTTAAAGGCTTGTACAATATTACTTGTCGATCATTGAAAAGAAGTGACGTCAAAAATATTTGTAATACATATTTTGTTTTTCAATGCATTTGAGAACAGATCATTTACACACTCGTAACGGACAAGTCGCCACCACTGCGAACCGCAAAATGTTCTTGTTCGTTATTCAGGCTATAGTTTGGCCAATGTTTCTGTAATAATATTTCTCATTTTTTTCTACTACTACTTTTGAACCGTATATTCAAGTTTTTAAGACGCAGATACTCGCCCTCACCTTTTTGGTCTTCATCGAACTGAGGGTATCTTTGTGGTAGTCAGACAAAACCCCAAACAATTGGAAGTGACACTTCTGACAATTTACTCTTACAGCACCCAGTACTCATTGCAACTCTACATTGGGTCAACCAAAGGAAGACCCTTCCCACGATTGGGTTTAAACCACAGCCACCATGACTCTCCCACAAGGGGGCCTACCTCTTCAAGTCAGGCCCGGACCGAGATCCAGGGGCTTCTGACTCTATGATTTAAGTCCTGGTGGGGACTACCGAATCGTAGAAACCTTCGGTAGCGTCGTCTGAAGATGACTACGATAAGACCAGTACTTTCCCCTGCCCCCGTTCATTATTATACAACGTCATTAATATCGACAGTCAACTGACATATTATTGCAGATGGTAAAATTTTAATCACAGGGAATCGTATCATGTAGTCTAAAACCTCTGTCAACCATAACGCCGAATGTAAACCCAACCCAATGTTCCGCTTGAACACCCCCAACTCATTGTTGGGCAGGCGGTTTCTATGATTCATTGGACAGGGAACCCACTAATAATTTAATTATGCCGCTGGGCCATAAGGTCGTAAAGAGGCCACCCAATTATATCTTATTTTAACAATCGCTAATATTAGTGATTCCATTCATACAAATCCAAATCGTATCAGAGAATAATTCAAACATGCCACGCGGGAAGAATGGAAGCCTGCAAAGATGAACATGGATAACTTATAATATAGTCGCATTCGTTGCTGAGAATATGGAAAGACTACTTCTACAGACCGCATAACGGCGATGATCGTCAAAATACCGCTATCAGATAGAAACAACCACTCTCCCAGGACAAAAACGATAGCGAATTCCACTCCCCTGATATAGACGAAGTTAATGTAGCAACATCGAAGTTTAAGTCTAATAAAGCGGCTATGCGGACACACTGACTACTGAGCTCTTGTATTTGAGGGGTTGGAGACGACCTGGTTGAAAGCCTGTACCTGTTCATCTGTAAGGTGAGAGGAAAGCATAATAATAAGAATAAGTCTCTCAAACAACAACTACAAGTTTTTTTCTGCTGCGTTAAGTAAACGTATTAAGCCATTAACGGACAATCTGGCGGCTCCATACCTATGCGGTTTCAGGCCATGAAAGTCCACGATTGATCAAATATTGACACTATGGCAGATTTTGGAAAAACGCAGAAATTTCAGATCGATACGATACGATACGCCGTGACTAGTTTTGACATTCCTTCCTGATATATCTTACGCCAGTAATAATTCCGCTTAAGACTAACTTTATTCTTTATCTTGATTACATATATAGGGTTTTTTCCAATAAGGACTTGACAATTTTTTTTAAATAAAACGCAAACCATTTGAGATATTTCAAAAACTTTATTATCGGCTTGAAGTACAATCAAAACATTTATGAATGAAACTCGACTTCGTTCATATGGCCACCGCGGGTACGTTTGCGGCGCTCGATGCGTTGGATCCAATTTTCAACGACTCGACCACACATTTCGGTAGAAACGGCCGCTATGTCGCGTTCAATGTTGGCTCTGACCTCTTCCAACGTCGTCGGCGTATTGGCATAAACCAATGACTTAACGTAGCCCCACAGAAAATAGTCAAGCGGCGTTAAATCGCACGAACGAAGCGGCCAATCGACTGGCCCATTTCTTGAGATAACACGCTCACCATACTTACTCTTCAATAAATCGATTGTAGCGTGTGCTGTGTCGTCCAAGTCCATATCTTCCAATTCGGGCCAAAAATAATCGGTGATCATGGCGCGATAACGCTGACCATTCACAGTAACGTGACGATCGTTATCGTCGACGAAAAAATATGGCCCAATAACGCCGCCGGCATGCAAACCGCACCAAACAGTTATTTTTTGTGGATGAAGTGGTGATTCATGAAGCACATGTGGATTTTCACCCTACCAATAACGCATATTTTGCTTATTGACGAATCCATTGAGCCAAAAATGAGCTTCGTCAGTGAAGATGATTTTGCGATGAAATTCATCAACTTGGCGCATCTTATCCAGAACCCAATCGGAGAACGTACGTCACTTCAAATAGTCCATCGGCTTCAATTCTTGAGTCAGCTTGATCTTGTATGGGTGTAAACCAAGATCCTTACGCAAAATACGCCATAATGTGGTCTGAGCGATTTTCTCCTTTACTAAACTTAAAGGAATCCCGGAAAACTGCTGTGCCGGTAGGCTTGTAAATGTTTATTTTATTTTGAATATTATTTTCTTTAATCCTAGGATTGTTATCATCTAATAGTGTTTTTGTTTTGTGTTTAAATATCAAATCATTAGGGGATACTGACTTAGTGGTACCTGGCATGGTACGATATTTGAGTAAAAATCGATCGACTATCTTTTGCAACGGAACTGTGTTGCTCGAGGGGCTCTCATGTAACATCTTCTTTAAAGCATTTTTAACTATCTGTACTCCTCTTTTAACTAACCCATTTGACAGAGGGTGGTACGCAGGAATTTTAAGACATTATATATTATTAGACTCACAAAAGTTCAGAAACGCTTCAGAAGTGAAAGGGGGTCCATTATCTGGCACTAAAGTTTTTGGCAGCCCATAATACGAAAATAGTCCTCAACGTGAGTATTAGACAAACCGCCGACGTGTTCCTCATTAGTTTAACATCGATCCATTTGCTATAGCTATCCACTAAAATTAGGAAATGCTTTTCTTTAAAGAAGTCGGGCATTTTATAAGTCGAACATATTTTGTTGTTGGAGAAAGAGCAGACCCCACATCTATTAACGTAATCTTCAATGTCGTTTTCTATGCCATCCCACCAAAAATACTGACGTGCTGGGATCTTCATTCGAACTATGCTGATGTGAGTATCATGCAAAATTTCTAAAACGCTAAAAACTAAAACGGAAGGAATAATGAGTCTATTCGCATAATAAAGGCATCCGTTCTCAAAATTTATCTCATTACGCCGGCGAAAATAGGACTTTAAATGCATAGGAGCATTTCTTGGGCACTCAGTTTTACTTAATTGCTTAACTTCCTGGAGCGTTGTGTCCTTTACTGTTTCCTGCTCAACAATTTCCATGTTTATGTGATCCCTCACAAATGGCTGCAATCTGTTTACGCTTATATTCTCTAACCCTGTTGGACTAGGAAGGGGCAATCTAGACATAGCGTCCGAATTTGTCATCAATATCCCCTTACGATATTTTAAGGTATATTGATACATACTTAGGAATATAGCCCATCTTTGTATTCTAGCCGCTGCAACGGGGGGGAAGGACTTCGTGGGACTAAACATTTCCTTCAATGGTTGAGCATCTGAATAAATCGTAAACTTTTTCCCATATATGTATTTGTGAAACTTTTTGACACTGAACACAATCGCTAAGGCTTCTCTTTGAAGCTGTGCATAATTTTGTTCTGCAGGACTTAGGGTGCTCGATACAAACATGACCGGACGTTCAACCCCATCACATGCGATAGTATACCTCCCAGCTGGCATCACAGTGAAGGACAATCTGTTTATTTGGATCGTAGTGAATAAGTCAATTATTTTCTAATAAAAGCTCCTTACTACTTTTAAAAGCAATATCACACTTATTTGACCACAAAAATCTGACATTTTTCTTCGTAAGGTCATATAATACCTTGAATTCCGATGATAAATTAGGAATGAATTTGGAATAGTAATTAATAAGCCCCAAGTATAATCTTAACTGCTCCAGATCTAGGGCATTAAGAGCATTCTTGAAAGCGTCTATCTTTTCTTGATTGGGCTTAATACCCTCTTTTCAAATTACGTGACCCAAATACTGGATTTCCTCTTTAAGGAACTGACATTTTTTTAAATTGACTATAACATTATATTTAGCTAGTCGTTTGAAAACCATTTCTACGATTTCTAGACACCCCTTTAAATCCCTGCCACCTATCAAAATATCATCAATAAACACTTTAGTTTTCCGAATTCCTCTTAAAATTTCATCCATAGTGACTTGAAAAATGGCTGGTGCAGACTTTACACCAAAAATTAGTCTCCGGTGCCTAAATAATCCTTAGTCAAGAGTTCTTGACAATCTTTTTCTACTTCTAGCTGCCGAAAAGCCCCCTGCAAATCAAGAACACAAAAACATCCTCAACCAGACAGATCAGCAAAAATATCTTCAGGTTTGTTCAATGGGTAGTAATCGTCTTTCACATACCAGTTGATCCTGGTTTTTTAACTACCACAATCAGGAAGGCCCAATTGCTGTGATGTACGGGATAAATCGGCGACCAACCTATCTAATTCCTTTTCTACAACCTCTGTCATACCAAAAGACATACCATAGGGCTTACAAAAATAGGAGTACTATTTTCCTCACAGACAATACGAGCCTTAAACCTTTGAATCGGTGTTGTTGTTTTTTTTGTTAAACACGTCTTTATATTTACCTAGTAATGATGTACAAGGGTTTTCTTGCTTCAAGCTTCCTTCCATACTATTCACAAAATGATTTCTCCACCCAACAAAGAGATTGTCTAGCCACTAGCACCCTAAAAGAGGAGTAAAATATTTCTTGCTTTCTATAAGTGTCAAGTTTAGCTCAACATCCGCATCATTTTTCGCGGTTCTTACTAAAATCGAGATGTACCCAATAATATCTATCTGCCCCCGGAAATCACATGTAATGACTGTTCTAGTTTTAGTATCTCGCGACCCTTGAAAAACTTGCTATATATATCTTTATGGATCAGCGACGTACATGCTCCCGTATAAACCTCAAAACTCAGCAGTTTTCCGTCACAAAATAAATATATATGCAAAGGGATATTTTCCAACTTGAAAGAACTAACCTCATTCATGTATGTATATTCCATAATTTTTATTATCACTTCCAATCCTAAGATAATTTATATAATTAACTTCATCGGTGTTATCCTCACTTCCTGAATCATAATTTCTATCTAAGTGACGTATATTTGTGTTAGTAGGTCTATTACTTTTACTAAATTTTGAGGTTTTCCTTTTAAAAATAACTTTTCTACTAAAACAATCTCTAGCAAAATGCCTAAATTTTTGACAACAAAAAAATTTAATATTAATTTCTCTACCGTAATTGCTATAATTACTGTGTTGATTGTTGTTACGCTGTGGCTGCTGCTGCTGTTGACGCTCTACTCTGCTACTCTGAGAAGTCTCTTCCTTGCGGTCCATGTAAGCTCTTTGTGAGTGGAATGTACTATTTACCATCTGACTAGCGGTTGTCGTCGTCCCCATGACATTCAGCACTTGCTGAATCATCACCATGTTAAGTGCCGTTTCACAACTCTCTTCAAATGATTTAGGTGGTGCATTGATTAGTTTTGACTGTATTTTTTTGTTGTGCATTCCCATTAGGAAACGGTCTTCCATTTGCACATGAATCAGCTAATGACTTCAGCACTACTAAGTAATCGGAAATGGTTTCGTCATTATCCTGATTTCGATTCGGAAATTTAGTTAGTTTAGTTTTAGTAAGAGAGGGAGAGAAGAAAAGAGAGGGTGGAATGAATATACTTAATACATATCACTTCCAAGATCGTCAGGTTTTGCAAGATGACTCTGGAGAATTCTCTCTGCTCGATCAAGGTCATTATCGGATTAGCTGAAACTTTCAATGTCAAGAAAGGTTTTAGATAAGGCTAAATGTCAGATGGCTTTTTTAAGATTGATCTAGAAAGAATCGTGCAAAAATCAGTGGTCAACATGAGGCACGATCATTTTCAAGTCTTCACAATTACTTACGTACGCGAATGACACATGATGTGATTACAAACCACCCTCCTGGCCAAAACGTTATTGACAGTTACAACTTCAATGTAGTTAACTCCTTCGTCCA
This sequence comes from Volucella bombylans, assembly GCA_949129095.1. Lineage (NCBI taxonomy): Eukaryota > Metazoa > Arthropoda > Insecta > Diptera > Syrphidae > Volucella > Volucella bombylans. Next base: position 58,366,974 of record OX422143.1, read on the forward strand.
CATTGGCTCCGCCGTTACCGGTAGCAACGACATCAGGGCTGAAATCAGACGCAGGATTACGCTGGTCTCAGGAATCAATTAAGTAACATAACCCTCTTTCGTAAAACCAAACTGGCTTTATACAGGACCGTTATCATCCCGATCCGAAGAAGCACTTGATCGTTTCAAGAGAGAAACACTGCCGTGATTTTCGATCCCGTTTGTATTGACAGAGAATGGAGGAGGATATTCAACCACGACCTGTATGAGCTGTACAGCTACATTCATCTAGTCAGATGTTTACGGATCCAACGTCTGAGATGGCTGAGCCATGTAGAGTAGATGGACATCACAAGTCCGACCCAATGAGTCTTCGATTCTAATTCCGAGGCACGACGCAACTGAGTAAGACCAAATCTAAGGTGGTGCACGTAAGTGGAAGAGGGCTTCAAGCAATTTAGAGTGCGACACTGTTGTGAGCAGCTAGCGAGATATTGCGCTAGATGGAGGGGATCGTGGATTGAAGCCCAGTTTCACCCCGGACTGTAGTACCATCTAAGTATGTTATAATAGTAAGTCTGGTCCGGGAGATTTATGTCGGTGCGGCACTATCCATGATTTTATTTACATGCGCGTTAATAGTTTGGTTATTATTATACAGCTGTTCAGGATCACAGCATGAAGATGGTGACACATTGTATTGGATCAATCGTGTTGCCGAATGTAATGTCATGGCAGTCACTGCGATGTGGAAATCCCTTTGATGTGTTAAACTGAGTACTGAATTTAAATGCATAACATATGTATTACAAACATATTTTATTGTGGATCATGTCGTCTTTTATGATAATAATATTTATTGGATTAAGATTTGGGCGACTAGTTTGCTAAAGCCCGTCATCACTTAGAGACAACCAATAGAGTCGCCCATTAATTTATTTAAGAAATTTAACTCTTATTTTGGTAACACAAATGCCTGAAAATAAAACAACCATATTTTCACCTCGCCTCGTTAGTACCTCTGACAGAAACTGAATGCAGTGTTCTGCAGTTCAAGCTTGTAGAAATTTCATAAAATTGTCTTTGGCTATACTGTACCACATAAAATCTCAATCAATGCGTATGTACATTCGTTAGCGGTGAATAAATATAACACATCGTAGTTTGAAATCTGAAGCATTTAATTAATATTCCAACACTTTACAAGACCAAAATAATTATTCATCCATTTTTTTTTTATTTATTTATAATGTAAAAATTCCTGTCCGATTTTCCCGCCATGAGAACTGGAGCAGCATATAAATTTAGGCCAAGGAATGTGTTATTTCAAGAATAGTTCACATAAATCACTGCAGCATGGTATTCTATCTGCAAGACTTAAATTTTATCCCTGTAACGAAGTTGTCCCATACAATCTGATGAAGCAATTTGTAATGATAATCATCGCAATGATAGCATAAATCTTTATCCCTGTACGTTCGGGCTGTTTTGCCAAATATCCTTGCCCTTCTTACATCTCTTAGGTTAAGTGCTTGGCTTGCGAGGATACTTGCTAAATTGTTAACATGGCCCTTTTCGGTGGGTTTTTGTTTCAGTTTCTGTTTCAGTATCTGGTTGCTGTTGGTCTTGTTGTGTCAGCTAAAAAAGAGCAGAAACAAGAAATGGGCGATGAACTCAATCCGTGTCGACGGAGGCGATAAAAATCAAAAACATTACACGCAATCAAGATAAATTGACACCAGATAAGCATCTGACGTCGATTTCATTCCGATTTTAATTTTCTTTTTTTTTTTGGGAATTTTTTGTTTAAGCGGTTTGATTTGATGGTGAAGCTCAAATACAAGCATACTTTCCAAGGACTTGTTTTAATATTCCAGTCAATTCAAGAGGAAAAAGGATTTATCCGATTCAGTAGCACCATGTACTGTTGTCGGTATATCAAACAGAGAGTCCTAATCCGATTATTTACCTGTCATCGGGTTCCTTTTAGTTGACTATTGTATTAAGTGCTCGTAAATGTTTTTTTTTTTTTTTTTTTTTGTAATGCCGCAAAGTACAAGGATCATCAATAATCCCTTTAGGTAGAAATGTGACACTCGAAATTTTCAGTTCAGTTTGCGTTTGATTTTGATGTGGCGATTTGCAATTGAAAAGCGAAAGGTCATATGTAAGTAGGAAAGTGCAGATTCGTGGCTTTGCATACTTGCTCGAAAAATCAGTAGATACACACGGGATTTGGAATTCTTTAATTATGAATAGACTCAGTATTCTTTGCAAACAGTACAGTACATATTTACAATCGAAATACAATCGTTTTCGGGATACCACGTATTTTGATTGAATGATTGATGACTCATGGATGTGGCTGTTTCAATTGAAACCATTGCTTTTATGAGGAATAAAGAAGGCGACGCGTCATTTACATGAACGACTTTTGACCACCGCATATGTCCACCGAGATTAGTTGTATAAAAACTAGTCAATAGTTTTTGAGGAGACAGTGGAAATTATACACGAGTGTCTACAACTTAATATTAGCGATACTCTAAATTCGATACAGCGATACAGCCTAAATTCTATACTCAAATATACTGACGGCTGATTCCCTTGAAATATAATCCCTAGACTGCAGCCCCACATTCCAGTCCTAGATATATAAGTCTAATAGTTTACTTCTATATTTGTAGCTTTAAATCATAACCCTCGCCATACATATCTAGCCATTGAAAAGTAAATGCAAAATTGTTATTTTGTTAGAACTTACTCGTAGGATTAAAATTTCTCAGATCAACGAATTCGTTTTATTCTTTGATAATCTTAATGTAGTCTGCACTTTTGACTTCTTTTCTCCCCTATGAGGTAGGTGAAAGGTTGGCTATCCATCTGTATAGAAGAAATGCAACCAAAAAGTATTTTAACGAGTTTCAGGTATGGTTTCGAAAGGCGTGTCCATTATGCCAAAATGTTTATTATGTTAATATTATATATTACTAAACTCCCACCTAGACAGATATTATTGTAATCTACATATATGTTTCCAATATCCAGGGAGATCATTTTGTTTTCAATCAAATGCTCGCTCGCTATATGGCTCTACTCGTACCAACGTAAAAAGTTTACAAATGGAATATACTGTTGGAAACTATGATAGGCGTCTTCTTGTAAGCCATCAGATTTGCCCTTCTGGTATGTTTATACTCATCGGTCGTGATAACATAAGAGAGTTCGGTCGGACCACTTCAAGCCTACCCGATGCTAGAAGAGGCCTTAGAAAAGACGATCAAATTGCGCTTTGTTTAATATCGTACTCGAGCTTTGTGTAAGGAAAATCAACGCTAAGATACAAATTTTTGAAAAGTGACTGCAGCCGTTGAAAAGGGAAGCACAACATCCACTTATCGGGGACAACACTACTATGCACAGACTTACTTCTGATGCAGCACAGACTGTTTTCGACATTGGCTCCATTATTTTTTCAGATTATAACACCAGCACAGTGTCACATATAGCAATTGCCGCTTTTATCGGCCAACAAAAATTGAGAGACTAAGCTGACTTTCGAAAAACCAAACAAATATTTTAACTACAGCTGTAATTTACCATAAATAGCTGCTGAGCCAGTAGACAGCTCCTGTGCCCTTACAAACAGCATGTGGAACTAGTACCGTCGGATCACGTATAAGGATTCTGGGTCAAGTATATGAAACAAGTTAAGAGTACCTTACTAGAAAAAGAAGTATTGGAGGATCATGAGTAGGAAAAAACTATCTTCTGGGTCTGCGAATTCAGCGATATTTGAAAGCTCGATCCATTTGGCATAAATACTCGTATATTTGGTCAAAAACATAGAAGTAAATGTGCAGTGAATACCGATGCCAGGGTCAAGATAATTTTCAAATTGACTCAGAAGGCGAACCATCGTTGATGTACTAAGTCTAGCGAAAAGCTTAAATGCAATGTTTCTATGATCAACTAGGAGGTAAAATACATTGTCCTAAACTTCGGCAGAGGTCTCCGTTTAATAACTTACTAAATAGACTTCTTATATGTGAAATATTTCAGAGCAATTTCGCTTAGCGATTTCTTAAGTCTTTTCACAATGAATAACTGTAAATTGTTTCTAACTATCGCCATATTTTTTTCTAGAACGCAGTAATAGTGTAATGCACTCGACAAGTTTTCATGCAGAGCTCCATCTCTTATGCAAAACAGATTCATCAAGCACTTGTAAACTCATCTCAATAAGAGCCAACGAAAGGAGGACAAAAGGGAAATTCCAATCTCGTACCCCCATCCATTGTTGTCAAATATCCGTACCGCATAAATAACAATAAATGTATCTTTAAACACCGCATTTAAAAATATATTCATTGCATCACTACAAGAGAGTGCATCTTCTCTGAGACAACTCAATTCAATGCAACGTGCGACTGTGGACATGAAGGTGGCCGTAGAGGTGGAGGAGGTGGTGGCGTTGTGTGCCGGCCAGCATCAACGCTACATGTGAGTGTTAAGTTCAACACTGCTACGAATCCATTCAGTTGTCCATTCAATTCGTATGCCTACTTCCATTGAATCAGTAGGGACCTGTCTTCACTTCGATGCTCACCCGAATTCGGCATGTATCTGAGAAGAGCTGTGAGATCTTGCATGTTCGAAAATCGATTTTTATTGTCCTGTCAATAAAATTCAGGCTGCCGCATTCTGTGCATCAAATCGAAATCAAGTCAAGTGCAGTCGTTTTAGCTTGTGTACACCTCGTACATTTCCATGCCCATACATAGGAACTGGATGACGCCGTAGTTCCGCCGTCGATGTTATTGACGACAACAAGTCGACGAAGACGGCTACCAGTATACACGTACTATATGTAGGTACATAAGCACGATACGAAAACATCAATCCATTCAGAAGTTTCTTTACATAGAGCGTTAAGATTTTCTGTATTTTATGAGTATACACCTTGTAATCCCTGGGACGTGTAAATTCAAAGAAAAGTAGAATCCCATGCCGGGGGAAATGAGGGATTTCAGTGTCCCGAAGATAAAATCCAGAAGTCCAACCTTATTCAAATTGAGGTCAATGTTGTGACTCCAATGAGATTGACGAGTCGTGTAAAAGATGAAAGGTTCCTTTGAATTTCAGATTTATGCTGTCCGACTTGACATAAAGCACTTCACTGGACGTGCACATCATAAATCACATCATCGCTCATGAAATGAAAACCTTTTGATAAGTCAATCAAGTTATCGTGGTCTGTGAGCTCTGGGGATGGGTACGAGATGCTGGTGGCACTGGAATATAATACGCGTTTGGGACTTGTATTTTGGTCCCTGAGATGGCTACATAGACATGACAGATTCACTCACTTCCGTTTAGCACGTCAACAATGGTTCATTCAGTCTGTTGTTGAATATTTACGAAGATGTCTTACTACTGAAAAAAGTGTTGGTAAACTTAAATTGTAGATTCCCATAGGAAGTGATTTCAAAAATGCCTGTTGTAGGTTTTTTAAATCGTATTTACCTCCGATCATATATGATTACCCAAACTTCTATGAAGTTTGAATCATGTAAGAACTTAAACCTACATCAAATTGGTCTTCAGAAATATTTCCTCATATTTAAATTGTTTTTCTAAGCTTTCAATCAAAGTGAAACTATTAATTTCTCTGCACTTACGGTGCCTTAGATAGGAGTGGTTTTGCCGTAAGAGTTTTCATTGAACTTAAACGCTCGGTGCTTGGTGATACTTAACGCGATTCTTATGCAGATGTTATTCCTCAACTTTCTGCCGATCTATCAAATCCAGCATCTTTTGTCGCCTTCGGCTTAAAGATATCTTTGCTTTGTCAAGAGACAAGAGCCTTGCCTATTTGCAATGACAATTCACCGAATCCTCATTCCTTTATAAAGTATCCCCGAGTGTGCTTGTTAATGAACGTTAGGTGGTTGGTAACAACTAACAAAAGAGCCAATATGCAAAAGCTCCCACTCCTAAATTTGGAGTGGCTTTAGCAGATCAAATCACTACGAAATATATATTTAGAAAACCCCTTTGGCTACTTTGGCCTCACCCGAGAATAGGAGTATAATAGATGCTTCATTCCATTTTGTCAGAAACGGGACACGACTAAGCTTTACTAGGTCATATAGTGCTTAAAGGCGTCACCATCCAATTCTCCAAAAAACCTAGGTATAGTACTTGGGTGTCATCCTGGGTAGAAAAATTCTTTGGACTAAACATGTTTCGTCGAAAGTCCCTAAGGCGCTGTCGACTTTCCGGCAGTACAAAGCAGCTATTGGGCCTGTCACCGAGAAGGGTCTTTTGTATCTTCACGGCTATGATAAGGCCAATATCCTCTGCGTCGGTTGTCTAGTGGAACAAGCTCTCACGAAAATAATTTATCGCTGCTTTTAACAAACACCAAAGAACGGTCTGACTCGGCTGCATGGCGGAATTTCCTAGCACGCCAGGTTCCATTCTAGACGCATTAATGGATCTCCGTTCCTTTGATATTGAAATCATTGGCTGCACTCTAAAAACTATTTCCATTTAAAAAGAAGTGGTCATTGGTACAACACACTCTGGAATGTTGCTGCCCTTGCCCGCCGACTCTGGTCTTATAGACATCGAAATCGACTTTTCGTGTGCCAAAGACTGATATCGGTCAGGATCTGAGCCAGGAAAGGAATGCTGTCGGGTCTTCACGGATGGCTTCAAACCTGATTTAGGATGCGGCGGTGCTGGTGTCTTTCTGGAGGACAATAACGTTAGATTCCACTCCTCATTAGGACAACTTGCGTCTGTCTTCAAAGAAGGAGATACCGGTATATGCAATCCTGATGGCAACGAATTATATTGTGATGCATCGGTGGAGACGGTGCAGCATTGGCATTGGTAGCGACAGCCAAGCTGCGTTTAAAGCATTCCTGAGCCTCCTTACAATTTCCAAGCTAATTCACGTATTCAAGACTTCGCTAAACGCAGTCGGAAGGCTGAGTTACTTGATTTTTGAATTAGTTTTTTTTTGTTTTTTTTTTTATAATTTACGCGCGCCTAAGGGGTTAGATACCCTTTTACTGTTGCCAGGGCGCGGGTGGAAAGGTAGAAGAAAGAGAAAGGAAAACTGTTTTGTAGTGGTTTGAAACTCAGGTGCTTTTGGTTTCGATATTCGCTCTCCAGGGGGTGGGAGTCCGAATAGGACGGAGAGTTTTTGCTTCACTCAGAGTGATTCGAATTATAATTCACAGTATTTTTTCCTGTGATTGAAACTCTACAACAGCCAAATCTACGTGTCAGTGTTATGCCTTCACACGCAGAATTTTTCTGTCTGAGTTCCAATTACACAAATGAAAAACTGACTTGCCATGGCCAGGATTCGAACCTGGACCCTCCGAGTGAGAAACGAATGAGGGCAGAAGAGGGGGGTGAAAGTTCTCGGCAGTTAATAGGGTAAAGGGACAAAACGTAACTGTGGAGTTAATAGGATCGCTAGTGAAAATAAGGTGTAGTTGACTAATGATGGAGTTAGGGACGCCACTTACTTGGCACATGCTTGAATCAGTTATGCAATCAATGAATAGACATTCCTTGGATGAACTAGCGTTTGGCGTGCTAAAAAAGAAGTGATCATCTAATGAAATCCACTTCAGCAGGGGCAGATTAAAGTCAACAAAGATAAGGATATCAATGTCATCTTAATGCACAAAGCCTAATACCGAAAATGAACGAATTGAATTTCTTGTTTGCAGATTCTCAGGTTGATATAGTTTGTGTTAGTGAAACATGGTTTCAAACGGGCATTGGCGACTTATATAATGATTGGTTTTGGTAAGCCTTAAGGTAAACCTTCTTGAACACCAAAATTTGTCCAACTTCCAAAGCAAGTTATTACCATTATTGCAGTCTACACTCAGTAAAGTCGACCTAGCCAGTCCACTTCATCGAAGAATCAAATACCCTTCTTGACTCTGCTCTATAGTCAACTACCAGTTCCCTTTAAGCATAATCTACTATTTTTGACCATGGGTGACTAACACTAAAGCAATGAAATACAACTATCGAGATTTTCAATACATAAATCTTGAGCTTCGGTTGCGGGACGTACAATGTACCTTTTGAAATCCTGAAATGATAAAGCTAATGTCCTAGAAGATAAACTATGTACTATGTTTGATTGCCATGTTCCACTCAAGAGCAGAGTTATTAACCCTACAGGGGGTTGAATAACGACATTCGAAAACTAATGCAGCTACCAGACACCGCATGTTGTCGCCCTAGAAATTAAGTTATTTCTTAAAAATAGAGCCTCTAAGTTGGCATACTGTCGCCCTTAAACAAGCTGGGTCTATCAGTTTTAGACACTATCTGTTTAAAAATAAAAAAAACAAATTTCCTTTTTTTAAACCGATGTTCTTTATTGAGTTTATCTTTAAACTTTACTTGTTGGAATCTATCTTAAGACTAACTTATCGTTTGTATGGTTACCTTTATGTAACCTATGCAATAAAACATAAGTTGCAGTGGTTGCATAGGTGATCGTCCGGTAGTTCTTAGAACTGACACGAGCGGATATTTTGTAGACATTGTGTCATCATTTTTATTGTGATTCAATGATCACGCGGGTATCGTGTGTTGTTCGTTTTGGTGGGAACTCGGACGGTCGGCTTTGCATTACAATTTTGTTTTTGTTTTAGATTATGTTCTTGTTTTTTGTGGATGTGTTACCTGCAACTGTAACACCCCCACCGTTAGCTTGAGGCTCCGACGAAACCTTTACAATTGTCGTTTTTCGTTTTCTTAAAATATAAATGCATACTAATGCTACAATTATTATTATATTTAGGGTAATGGAAGATGCGTTAAAGGACTTATTGACATTTGATGCTTTCTCAATTAGTTTCGTATTTTCAACATGCTTTACATAAAGTTCGTCTAATTTTACATTATTAACTGATTTACTTTCTTTAGTTTTAGTCATTAAATTTGGTAAAATGATGGTTTCATATATTCTCTTCTCGAAATCTGCAAATGTTTTATTATCGATTGATATTTCACAATTTTTAAATTTAATCAAATAGTTTCCTTGTATTTCGGGATTATTATTATTATTATTACAATTATGTATAATTTGGGTTTTGTTAAAATTTTTAAGTACAATAGTTCCTGGAGTAATTTCCTTAATTTCTTCAATAGGTGTCTAATATTTTGGGACAAATTGCTTCAGTAAAAGTCATTATATTTTTAATACAACTATCTGTTATCGTAACCAAATTTCTCTTCAGATTATTTTCGACTGGAAATTTATAAATATTATTTCCTGCGTCTTTTAGAATATTTTTGTCGTTGATAAGAATGGCTTTGCCTTGAATGTCAGGTAGAGGTTTAATTAGAATTTTGGTATAGGGTAGTTCAGAAATCCTAGGTATCAGGAGTATCAATATAATTTGGTCTTTGTAATATGATACTGCTAACTTAACATCTTTGTAAGCTTCAATATCAGGAATCAATTTCATTTCTTCTGGGCCTAAAACGTTTTTAGTAAGGATACCTAATTTACTTGAGTAATTGTTCGACACCTTCGATCTGGTTTCTTAATAAAAGAATGTCATTATTGACTTGATATATATGCTGAATTAGTAGAACTTCGTCTTTTAAGGTCATAATTCTCTTCCCTATGTCATTATTGTGAGAGTTAAGGTATGTTTCTATGATCGTTTGTTGTTTCTTTATATAAGTCGTTATGTTTTGGATCTGCTCAGAAATTTGCTCATTTACCCGTACTTGTTTGTTTGATTAGTGTCTTGTCATCGTCAAATAATTCGTCTAATTTTCATTTTATTTGTTTCTCGTCTTCATAGTCCATTGTGCCGGCGATAACCTTAAGACCTGAACCTAATAAATCTATTAGTCCTCTTTTTGATATAATATGGGGTTTAATAATTTCTAGTTTTGCTTCTAGCAAGAGAAAGTTTTGGCTTATCGCGTTGTACATAGGGCTAACTAAATGTGATTTATTTCGGAACACTAAAATATTGTTTCTAATGTGGTTTTTTGCTATTTCGAATTCTGTAGTATTGATTATATGTAGTACTTTAGCATAGTCTTTAATAATATTATGTTTTCCTAATAATATCATGTATCCGTTATTGCTGTTCATGTCGTATAGAGTCATCCCTTGTGTCAAAGTTGTTGTCACAATTACCGCGAGAATAAATGTCGTCAGGTGTGTCGCCATCTGTAAAATATACGAATATATTTTAATCTAAGTCTCAACTAGTTTGATGTTTCTTTTGTGGTTTGATCTGTGTTTTGTAATAGATTTTTTGGTTTTTTAAATCTTTTAGATGGTCTTCGTCGGCTTTTTCTGTTTGGATTTTTCTATATTTAGAATGATTTTTTCCTCCTCCAATTTCTTTTACAAAGTTCTTTCCATCTTTTAAAGGAATGTCCTACCTATTGATGTTTAACCTATTTATCACCTTTTGTTTCTTTTCTAGGATACGATTATGGATTTCTTTATATTCGTCTTCGTGAATTTTACCATTTACAAAGTCTACTGGCCGATTGTTTGTCGTTGAGTGGATCGTATTATTGTAAAATATGATTATTTTTAATATCTTGTCTTCGACAGTGCCGTCATTGTTAACTTCATCATGCTTAAGGAGTCTGATATGTTCATTTATTGTATTATGTAATCGTTCGACATCAGCGTTTGATGTGTGATTACTGTTAGAAGTAAAATGCAGTTCTATGTTTTGTTGTAATATAAATTCTTTTAGTGGTAATGCTTTGAAACCTAGTTCGTTGTCTACTATTATCTTTTTCACTGGTCCAAATTGACTAAAGTAGAAGTAAAGTGCTCGCTTGAACTCTGTCCATGTTCTTCCTAAAATTTTAATAGCGCATGCATGTTTCGAAAATTTATCAATTATTGTAACGAAGAGAGATTTTTCAAGGCTATAAAATACATCGACATATATTATTTCAAGAGGTCTGTTTGGGGTTTCGGTTAATTTAAAAGGAGGTCTGGGTAGATTTCTAACATATTTTTCACTGTTACAGACATCACAGTTGCTGATGAATTTGGTAATTCTTTGTTTCAGTTTTGGGTTATAGTAACTAAGTATTAGCTCTTTATAGACTTCTTCTATTCCCCTGTGGTTGTTTCTCGAATGTTCATTTTCAATTATTGTGGCTAGTTCTTCCTCGTCTGTTACGACTTCTAGTAACTTTAAACACCTAATAATTTTAAGTTTACCATTTCTTCTGAAGTATTTAATGAAAGTTTGTTTAATAATATTGAAAATGTTTTCATCCTCTACTAAGATTGCGTCCAAATTTTTGGGGTTAAAATGATTTTTAAGGAGGGTTAAAGCGGTTTCTTCATCAAAGGTTTTGGCATATACTATTACTCGATTCTTGTTAAAAACATGTATTCTTTTTAACTTAAGGGAACCGGACTGGGATTTTCGAATTACGATTTGGGTTTTAAAAACGTTAATTGAATATTTGCTCGTAGGAATTATTTCGTTTTCTAAAATGTTTACTTCGGGATGAGGTATACGGGAAAGAGCATCCGCATTCATGTTCTTAGTGCCTTTCTTATATTTGACTTCGTAGTCGAATTCAGAAAGTTTCAGCCATGTGAGTGGTTTATGGTCTGTTTCTATACTAAATTTTCTACCGAAAAGGTAGAGGCGAAAATAACCGGTGGCCCAAATGATGGCTAGGAGTTCCTTCTCTATGGTGCTATAGTTTACCTCGTGCTCGTTTAATGTGCGACTTGCATAGCTTACTGGATGATTGTCCTGGGAAAGGACAGCTCCTAAAGCATACTGGCTTGCATCTGTCGACAACACGAATTTCTTATTAAAGTTAAAATAGGGTCATTGATTAAAAGGGTTTTCAAAGTGTTAAAGGACTGTACATATTCGGGATCTGCGATATTCATTTTGACGTCTTTTTTGAGGTATTTCGTCATAGGTTTCGCTACTTTCGAATAATCTTGGATAAATTTTCGTTAATATCCGGTAAGGCCTAAAAACTGTTTTATTTGTTTAGTTGTTTTTGGTATGTGGTAATTTTTAATGCATTAATTTTTTTTGGATTATACAATTATATCATCCATGTATACGAGACAGATGACGTTGATATAATCCTCTAGGATATTATTCATGAGACGTTGGAACGTTGATGGCGCTGTTTTCAGCCCGAATGGCATACGAAGAAATTCGTAGTGGCCGTTTTCGATGCTGAATGCCGTCTTATGGATACCTCTTTCGTCTATTTCTATCTGATAAAATCCTTTGGCCAAGTCGATTGTCGTGAAGTACTGACATCGCCCTAGTTTGTCAAGAATTTCATCGATACACGGGATCGGGTACTTGTCGTCGATCGTTACCTCGTTTAATTTGCGGTAGTCTACAACGAGTCCCCATTTAGGTTTACCGCTGGCGTCGACCTTCTTAGGGACGATCCAGATAGGTGCCGAATACGGAGAATTGCTGTGCCGTATTATTTCGTTTTTAAGCATTTCTTTTATCTGCTTTTCCACTTCTGTTTTATGGATGTATGGGTACCGATAGCTTTTTGTTTGAATTGGAATATCATTGGTCGTTCTTATTCGGTGCTTTATTGCGTTAGTAAAGCTTAAATTATTTTCTTCTTGATAGAACACATCTTTGTAGTTCCTCAGGATTTTCTTTAATCCTAAGTTTTCTTAGCTATTTAGATGATCAAGCCTGAGTTGTTGTATTAATAGCGGTTTTTCATATGTTGAAATTTTGCTCATTGACGGGTTGAGTTACGATATGCTCATAACGAACAGTTTTTTTGTGTTTATTAGTACCGTGAATAAAATTAACTTGAGCTAATATTTTATGATTATCCACTTCGTAGATACCTTGTTCAATGGTCGCGTTACCATCCAGCGTCTTTTGCTCTGGCAAATAGACAAGGTCTTCCCTTTGGTATACCGGTAAGGTAACTTCACCTAAAAGTGCTACATTAGTTGATCTATTTTTATAGTGAGCGAATGATTCGTTAAAATGCAGCTATAATTATGAGGTGTTGCATTTATATGGTTATTAGGAATAGTATGTGAACTTGTTTGTTGATGGAAACGGTTTGAATGTTGTCAGTTTTTATCATGTCTGATATTTCTATTCTTATTATTACCCTGATTACGGTTAGTGTTATTAGACCTATTGCTTTCTTCTCTAGAACTATTTTGGCTATGTTTGACCTTATTGGACGATCCAGAACTTGTAGGGTATGGGTTGAAATATGCATGTCCTGGTTCGTGCAGGATATTTACGACTGCATCGAGACTGTCGGGATTTCTACAATATAGGAGAGACCTCATTGGCTCGGGGATTTTGTTTCGGAATACGGCTAAAGCGGAAGTCTTATTTTGTGCAATATTTGCTGCGAGGGTTTCTTCATTTTCTCCCATTATTTGTTTAGTTTTGACGTTCAGTCTTCTTAAGATACCCTTTATAACATTATAAAAATCGATGGCATGAGTCCTAAATCTGACGGATCTTAGTTCGTCGAAGAGTTCTTCGAGCGTAAGACGGTCGCCAAAATTATTGTACAAGATTTGTCTAATTTCCGACCACTTTGTAGTGTGATTGTTAATTTCAATCACTTCGCGAGCTCTGCTTTCAATTTAGATTTTATAGTATCGGAAAAGATACTCTGGGCTAATGGATCATATTTGATCATAATAGGTGTATTTTATAGGTGTATTTTATCAATTACAAAGTTTTGCAAGTTCCTGAAATCACCACTGAATTCGGGTAACTTCGAGAGGTATTTGAGGGGATCGTTGTTTAGAGTAAGCATGGTTGTTTGTGTGTTATCGGTATTGTAGAGAAAATTTGTCACTAAGTCGGTTAATTGTCTTGATTGTTGTCTAACAATTTCTACCTGGTCTTCCAGTGTCTCTGGTGTGGACATAAGGTTAATAACTGCTTAAAATTAATTCTTAACAATGCCGAATAGGTTATTAGTGCTTTTGTATTTGAGTTTCCTTGATGTTATTGATGGTGGTCTTGATGGTAGTCTTGATGGTGATCTTGATGTTGATCTTGATGCTGATTTTGATGGCGGGTTTCCTTGCTCACTTGGTGGTTGTAATGGTCACTATTATCTTTTACTGCACTCGTATATAAATATATTTTATTTTCACTGTTATGTTTTACTGCACTCGTATATACACATATTTTATTAATTTCAATTGATATTAATTATACACTCATATGCTAATAATTGCTGCGAACAAATTTTTTTTCCAGCTTTTTTTTTCTTCTTTGGTCCACTGTATACGATATATACACAATTTGATGTTACTCGTACATTTGGTTACGCGACGATTCTTTCGTTCGCGATTTATTGTTTGATTCTTATTATTACGCCACGATTCTTTTCGTTTGCGATTTAATAATCAGAAATATTTCGGATTGTCAATTAAACGTAAACACGTATACAAAAAAAACTTCTGATTTTTTTAAGCTTGACACAATCCTACCGATTGCGACAGTTTTAGACACTATTTGTTTAAAAATAAAAAAAAACAAATTTCCTCTTTTTAAACCGATGTTTTTTATTGAGTTTATCTTTAAACTTTACTTGTTGGAATCTATCTTAAGACTAACATATCGTTTGTATGGTTACCTTTATTTAACCTATGCAATAAAACATAAGTTGCAGTGGTTGCATAGGTGATCGTCCGGTAGTTCTTAGAACTGACACGAGCTGACATTGTGTCATCATTTTTGTTGTGATTCAATGATCACGAGGGTATCGTGTGTCGTTCGTTTTGGTGGGAACTCGGACGGTCGCCTTTGCATTACAATTTTGCTTTTGTTTTAGATTATGTTCTTGTTTTTTGTGGAAGTGTTACCTGCAACTGTAATATCTATCCTCTTTGACCCATGATGTTTGAAAAACAGTGCGAGAACTTGGAATCGGGAAAGAGACTTAAATAATTCTTGATGATATTGACTGTGAAAGACTTGATAGAGAAGTTGTCTTAAAACTGGTCTCTTCAACTATAAGTAATAATGTTTATCAATCTGTGCCCCTGGACATCCATTCACACTCTCAGTTTGGATTTGTATGTCTTGGCGATGAGGACGTGTGTAGTTAAAGCACATCTGATTCTAAAATCAGATGCTACAGGTGTTTAAAAACTCGGCCCAGAACTCATTAAACTACTGCTCCCTCATACAACTGGAAAACAGCCAAAATCATCTCAATTTCCCAAAACTGCAAGTGGAAACGAACGAGGTTTTAGTCCTATAGCAATTTTTCCATTTCTAAGTAAGTATTTGAGGAAGCAGTCTTCAAACAAATTCAAAACTGTCTTATAGAAAGAAAGCTTCAGTGCGCTAACCGCCCTAAACACAGCTGCAAAACGGCTCTGCTCTCCATTGATGAAGTCATAAAATTTTTTTTTGGATATGAGTCATATTACGTTTTTAATACTTCTAGACTTTTCCAACGCATTTGACATGGTCAACCATAAAGTACCATGTGAAAAGCTACATGAAATATTGAAATTTGCAAAACAATCCTCATCGTTGACACATTCATACCTTTCCCAAAGGCAGCAATATGTTGTTGCCAACGAACGTTGTTTCAATTTCCTAAAAGTTCCAGTTGGTGTGCCTCGTGCGCTAGTCCGACATTGCTCGATACATACTCGTGTTGCGGTAAATTTTCCCGCAACAAGTTTGGCTCTCGTTTTCCTTGCAAGTCCCTTCGGTCCCTCTTTTCTTTGAGTGGGAACACCGAACTCTGGCGGAGGTGGAGGGCAGCCATGGTCCCATCAGCCAGTGGCCCACCAACCCCAGACCTCGGAAAACAATCCAGATAGGTTCACGGGAAGGACCCCAGGGTGCGACAGGAGGTCCCCCAGGAACACCGTTGTCGGAGCCCATAAATAGACGGGAGACTCGCAACGGGCAGCATCAGACAGGACGTCTGGAAATCGCCGACGGGTGGGGACGGACGGTCCTTTCAATCCAGACACCCCAACACGATGATGATGAGTGGGGGAAGACGATCCCTGGAACAAACACCCCAACGAAAGCCAACAACATGAGGCTTGAATAACACCCCATCCTGCTACCGATGTGGGTGCGGATACCGGCATCACATCACACAACTGATGTGGATGCAGCTAGCTGGAGCTAGCACCAAGCCATTGGATCGATGGGTGAAGAGACGACGATCTCTTTTATAGCAACACCCCAACGAGGGAGCAACAAAGGAGCAACAGTGGTGTGCAGGCCGACGGCCAGTATAATCGGGCACACCCCAACGATGCACCAGCTGTAAAAGTTAGGTTCGATGGGTGAAGGGATGACGACCCCTTTTTAAGCCAGCACCCCACCGATGGAGCACCGAAGGAGCAGCAGAGGCGTGTAGGCGGACGGCCAAGTATGAAAACCGCCTCCACCGAGGAAACATACAACAACAACCAAAGACAAGACACAAACATGCAACAAACAGGCAAAAACCATCACCAACCAACAACAATCAACAAACAACGATGGTACCAAAACAAAAAAAGAGGCCAGAGGGCAGAAGGGCTCAATTACAAAAAAAAAAAAATAAATAATTGTAAAGAGTGACACGCTATTGGTGTCCCCACCCCCTAAATCTGAACACCGATCCACCGGAGTAGTTAGGGATCCGCGGTTAGAAATATAAAAATTATAATTTTCACAGGCACTAGACTTGGCTTTTGTTAGGGGCGGCGATTCAACTGATGGCTGGATCGAGATACAATCCCTTCTGGATTGTATCTACACTTTTTCCTGTCGTCCCAACACTCCAGCTACCGTTCTATCGGATCCATCCTACTCTGCGGTCGTTTCGATTTTTGCAAAATTTTTATTCGTACAATTCGATGGGGGAAAATTACCCGGTTAGCAGAAAAAAAGAAACTCTGCTTTTCGCAATTTCTTTTTGTAGAACCTAAGAGTAGGAGAATTGCTAGGCATAGTTAGGATCCACAGCTTCCATAAACTCGCTCAGCGGAGTTCCCAGTCATTACTGGAAGTGGGAGCGAACTCCGAGACTGTGCTGTAGCTGTGCTAGTGCTGTAGCTGTGCTAGTGCTGTAGCTAGAAATCCCGTCGTTGGTCCACTAGTGCTGAATAAATGTGTGGGAGAATGTGCGAGTGAATGTGTGTGTGTCTGGCGGGAGTTGTGGATCATAAAAGATCTGGAACTCACTTTTGTGACGACCAGCAAATAAAGAGGTCAGCCAAGTTTTTTTTTAGTTGAAAAAAAAAGAGAAATAAAAATTCGTCCGATATTGCGAAAAGCATTTTTTTTTCCTTCTGTAAAAAGTAGCTTGAAAAAATCGCGAGTCGGGCCAAAAATAAGAAAAAAAAAAATAAAATTAAGAAAGGAAGAGAAATGAGAAGAAGAAGGATAGCGGAGCAGGAGTAGCGGGACGCTAGGTTGTGCCAGAAAGGGGCACATCACAGCCAGGCACCAAAAGCTAAGTATAGTGTAGTGAAGTGTAGCGTAGTGTAGAAAAAAAAATATAAAAGTTAAATTCGTTTTTTTTTTGCAAAATCGAGACTCCGGTGGGTCGCGCGTGCGCATATTCCCGAGAACAGACGGGACACGCGACCCGGTAGATAACGTTTTCTTTGTTGTACGGGACTGTTAGATAGCGGGTCACTCTATCGACGAGTGTACCGCTACGCAAAAAATAAACAAATCGTCGAGCTCCAACGGAGCTTTATAACGTCGTGGAATTTATTTTTTTTTCTTACTTTTTTCTTGTTCGATTTTTTTTTCCTTTTTTTTCCTCTCGATAGGTTTCGTGATTCCGGGGGAAAAATCACGTGGCGCCCATTTTTTTTTATTTCGCCCAGGTTTAGCTGCCGTCAACGCGCTACCTGGTGGAACCCACAGCTGGGATAGCGGGATCCCAGTGAGAGAAGTGTTATCGTTTGGTTCGGGGCATCGCCGTATCGGTGCCGGGAATCAAACATAACACACGTATGTTAGCTGATGACGTTCAGCTCACATTCAGTAGTTCCATTAGCCATCTAGATGAGCCTGGAGAAAAAATCAATGATCATATATAAACCATACTGAAATAGCCCAAAAGTAATGTTATTTACCTGAACCCAAACATATCCAAGGTGCGTACCATCCATAAGAAGACTCCAGACTTATCCGTCTATCCACTTATCACTTTTGGGTTAAACACTACACCTACGAGTATGTCCTTAGTGTCAAGAATCTGGAACTCACGTGGAAGGAACACTTCAGCGCTATTTTCGGCACTCTCTATAGAGAGCTTCGAGATACACTCCAATTTCCGTAAGAATAATGCTGTCCAAGACATTGTTTATACCTGTACGCTTGTGAAATTTACTGCAATTCCGACTTTAATTGTAAAAGAAAACTTAACATCGCACGATACATCTATAATCCTTGAAGATACGGCCATATCTCTGCATACTCAATACGAGTATATTTGGTTGCTCATTTGATAATCTACTGAAACATCGCACCTTATCATTTTTACACATAATGCATAATGCAAACGTCAAGCTGGGTATCTTCATAATCTTGTCCAATATCGACGTACTTTTGGCCTCATTCAACCGCGATATTCCTGCTCAACCTCAGGGTCGCACTTTTGCGTTCATGCCACTCGTCCGTGGAACTCCCTCCAAATCGAGATCATAACAGTAAATAACACAGTACATTTTAAGTTTTCGCTTCTTACATACCTGGTTCTGAGACTACACCTAATTAATTCTTTCTCTCTTTCCTTGAATTATAGTATAATTAGTATAAGTATTATTAGTACGAATTTATTGTATTCTTATTTTTAATTAATTGTTGTTTCTGTTTAGTTCTAAAAAGACACATATATTGTACTTTAGTTTGAGGTTTTTCTTAGTAAAAGACCCCGAATTCACGAGTTTCATCATTGAAGTTATGCCGGTTTTAACTCAACAAGTACTGTTTTTTTTTTTTTTTTTTTTTTTTTATAATTTACGCGCGCCTAAGGGGTTAGATACCCTTTTACTGTTGCCAGGGCGCGGGCGGAAAGATAGAAGGAGGAGAAAGGAAAATTGTTTTTGTAGTGGTTTGAAACTCAGGTGTGTTTGGTTTCTATGTTTGCTCTCCAGGGGTGGGAGTCCGAATAGGACGGAGAGTTTTTCTTCACTCAGAGTGAATCGAGGTATATCGCAGTATTTTTCTTTTCTAGTATTGTTCAGACTTTGCGGGGAATTTATCTATAGCCGGTCTGAAAGTTCTCAAGATCTAAACAATTGAGCGCTAACGAGGCAAACATGTTCTACTCGAAGCTCGTAGATTTCCACTTGCTGTTATATTTATTCACTTCTACCGCGAGCATCGAACTTGTCGAGTTGTAGAGGCTGATTAGGGTCAATGAATCTCGAGAAGAAATTCTCCAGACAAGTCCTGAAACCAAAGGATGCTCTCCTCCCCCCTCCCCAACACCCAAAGCACTCCCTTCTTCCCCTGGGCTGGATCAAGGTGTCATACGACCCGTGCTGAAGATCAACCTGGCTGAGGGCCCAGCATCTCCAAAATTGCTCAGTCGCGAACGGAGTATCCGGATACCTGGCGACCTCCGGATAAGGTAGCCTTATCTGTATACAGTGGATCTCTGTACAGATGGCTACCCCTTTCTCCGCTACTCGTGGGACCATTTATGGATAAAACCTCTAAAACAAAATCCGAGGACGGTACTCCTTTAATACCGGGCGGTAGAACGGTGACTACACCGACTACCGGCAAGGCTCCTGCATTGTCGAGAGGAGGCAAAACTTTGGCAGGCCATGGCGCACCATCCTCTAAAGGCAAGTTTGTGGCAGGCCACGGACTTGTTGCTGCTACCAAAACACCTCACTCCAAGGAAGAATCTGGAGCACCTTCTATCACATGCGTCGCTGGCTGGCCCTAAGGCCATGTCAAGCTCATCGCATGTTCCAACCAGAGATCTCTTGATCTCTTCACCAAGGCCATCAGTAGTTTAGGAGAGATTTGGCCAGGTGCAAAACTCGAGGTCGTATCTAAGGAAGACATTCCTAGCAGACCTCGAACTCGTACCTGGATCCCAGCCGAACCCTCCTCTCCAGAAAGTATTCTGGAAATCATCCGGCTCAGTAACCCGACTCTTCCGACTCATGACTGGAAAATCGCGAAACTGGAGGAACTAAGGGGCTCTTATAGATGAGCGTTAATCGTGATCAATTAGGAATCCTTGAATCCTCTGGCGCAGACGAAAGGCATGATTCGGTTCGGATTCGAGTCCATACATTTAAAGATAAACAAAAAGGATGACCTGGATGCTGATAAGCAACCTCCTCCTCCTTTAACACCTGATAACACAACCTTGGATCTCGGAGAGTCGATATTCTTTACAGCACTGGATAGCGACGACTCCAATCTGTCCAAGGTGACTATCAAGCCGTCGGTCTCCTCTTCTGACACATTGTCGGAAATGGAAACCGATGACGAAGCAAAGGTAGGTCCTACACGATCAGAAATAGAAGATGAGCTTTTGGGCACATCTTCAGAATCGGAGGACCTCAACAACACCGTGGTGGAGGCTACACTGGAAAACTGTAGCAATGATACGGTTTCTCCAGATTAATCTCCACCCCTCAAAAAAAGCTTCGGCCGCACTCATTCTGCGTCTTTCTAAAAACGGAGAAGACATTATCCTAATCCAGGAACTATGGATTGTAGTAGGCGTGGTTCGTCGACTTAGGACACTGACACACGCTCCGCTCTATACAACAGACAAAGGTAAAATCAGAACTTGTATATTAATGAAACTTAGCCTTAATGTATTTCTACTTACATCCTCAGTCACTCCGACTTAACCGTTGCCAGACTAGAGACTGCCAAAGGCTCTTACTGGCTGGCATCGGCTTACCTTGGCCACGACCATATGGACCCTCTCCCTGGTGATAATCTAGAAAGGGTGGTACTGGAAGCTGGAAGGCAAAAAACTGACATCATAATCGGATGCGACGCTAACGCACATCACACGGTATGGGGCAGTACCGACATCAATGATAGAGGTGAGTCACTTTTTGACCATATTTTAAGTACTAACCTTTTAATTTGCAATATTGGCAATGAGCCCACTTTTATAACTAGAAGCCGACAAGAAGTGCTAGATATTACTCTTGTCTCCGACAGCATCACTCAAAGGCTAATGAACTGGATGGTATAGTCTGAACACTTCTTTTCAGACCACAGATACATCGAATTCAGCCTGAGTGATGCTCCCCCAGCCAACCAGCTTTCCGGAATTACTGGAAAACTGGTTGGCCAAAATACAGAGGAATACTGTCAGAAACGCTATCCTCTGAACTATCAAGTCCCCCGCGTGACACCAATGAGCTTGACATGAAAGTCGATTAAATTACTCTGGCTCTCAATCAGGCTATGGCCGCTTCCTGCCCTCTTATTCAACCAAGAGGCAAGCAAACGCCATTGGTGGACATCGGCACTGGGACTGCTCAGAAACTCTTGTAGAAAACTTTTCAACGTAGCAAAAAGCACAAGAAAAGTGATTGACTATGACTCATATAAAGAATCCCTCAAATTATACAAAAAAGAACTAAGGAAAGCAAAGCGACAATCCTGGAGGTCATTCTGTGACAAATCACAGAAACCTCTGACACATCGCATCTAAGAAAAATTCTCCCTACAAATCCTATGATGCATAACTGTTTGAAAAAAACCGATGGCTCTTGGACACCCTCAAGTGATGAATCACTCAACCTGCTTCTGGGCACCAACTTTCCAGGTAGCTCCCAACTCGCGGCCAGTAGCAGCCCAAACAGGCCTACTGCAACCGTTACCAAAATTCATGGTCTGATTACGAGAGACAAACTGCTCTGGGCGCTGCATAGCTTCAAACCATACAAGTCTGCTGGTCCGGATGGTATAATACCTGCCGAGCTACAGAGTTCCTCAGATATTATCCTGCATACGCTAGAAAACATTATGAGGAGCTGTGTATAACTTATCCACATTCCACTGTTATGGAGAGAAGTCAATGTAGTATTCATTCCCAAAGCCGGAAAATGTTCTCATGTTGTCCCAAAGGACCCCAGACCTATAAGTCCATCATCTTTCCTTCTCAAAACTCTAGAACGACTGATTGATATCCATATTCGAGCTAAAGTTGATCCAAGACTTCTGTCTACGGCTCAACATGCCTACTGTAAAGGAAAGTCGGTGGAAACGGCTTTGCACTCTCTGACTAGCCACATCGAACGATCCCTACAATATAAGGAGTACACAACGGTTTCTTTCCTAGATATACGAGTAGAGGGCGCCTTTAACAACGTCAACACATCCGCAATCACGACTGCGCTGTCAACTCTGCAGGTAGACGACTCACTTGGGGAGTTGATCGGTCTAATGCTAAAAAAGCAGGATAATCAACTCCAAAGTGAGTGAGACTTCTGCTAAAAGATGTGTCAGGAGAGGTACGCCGCAAGGCGGTGTCCTTTCTCCCCTTCTCTGGAACTACTGATACACCTGGAAGCGTATTCTTAATACATTAGGAATCCTCACAGAGAACATCGATTACACCATACCTGAATTTTGGTTTGACAAAAACCATGTAAGCTTCCCCTCTAGATCATTCTGGGAGGAACATGCTTTCATTGAGGACAAGTCAATCCATCTCTACACATATGGCGGAGTTAGTGGCGGTGTTTTCTCAGATAAGCTAAATCTAAGCCTCTCTTTCCGCCTTCCAAATCACTGTAGCGTGTTCCAGGCGGAAATTTTGGCGATTAAAGAAGCTCTGTCCTGGCTGAAGAAAAACTTGATATCTGCAAAGGATATCCGCATATTTTCGGATAGTCATTCCGCCATCAAGTCCCTGGACTCGGTCTCATTATATTCTAAAACTGCCCTTGAATGCCGATCATCTCTCATGGAGATGGCAGAGCAGTTCAACATTCACCTTTGTTGGGTGCCGGGCCACAGAGACATTCCAGGGAACTGCAGAGCCGATGAACTCGTCAAAATTGGAACCACTCTACCTATCCTACCGGACAAAGGTAGTATAGGTATACCAATTGCTACGTGCAAACTAACACTAAAGCTGGATGCCAATAAAAGAACAGACCTTAGGTGGACTGCTGGGCAACATGTCTAGCGACCAAACAGATCTGGCCAAGGCTGGATCTAAGTCGCTCTAAGTGTCTGATCCTTTTAGATAGGTAACATCACAGCGCCATAATAGGTGTCATTATTGGATACTGCCTCTTAGGCAAGCATGCAAGAAGGCTTGGCGCTTTTACAAATGATTTCTGTAGAAGCTGCATGGGCGAGGAAGAGGAGAAGACAATCCTCCACCTACTCTGCACATGCCCAGCTCTCTCCCAGAGAAGAAAGCTTCATAAAGGAGCTTTCTTCTCCAACGACCTAAACGTTCTAGAAAACATAGACGTTAACAGGCTCCTACGCTTTATTATAATCTCAAACTGGTTCCATTAGTAAGAGGATCATAGATCCACATTGCATCACAATTAGGCCAATAGGCCTAAGTGGGTTGGTATTTCCAACAGCCACTCTTACCTAACCTAACTTAACCTATATTTATTCACTGCATACCTACCATACTATGTTAATATTGTATGTCACTCCCTGGTCATGCATCTGTTCCGATGTCTCGCTCTATTAAGCTAAAAACTAGTCCTAACTTGTAGAGCCATTTGTTGGCATTTCCTTTTCAAATCCCTTACTCTCTTAAATCGATTCATTTTTGTGTGCATTGCTACCCTTATGAAAATAACTACTATACACAAAGCTATTTATATATACAATAGGTAAAAGTGTTAGAAAATAGTCATCGTAAATTAAAAAAAAATGTGAACACATAGTCGTATATTTTATCTTCGCAGAACACCTTAAATTAACCACCGAATGTTAGCCTTGAAATGCGACACAACTTACCAATTTCAATTTAAAATTTCCACGCGTATAATTTTTCGGTAGCCGCTAATTGCGACTACCAAAAGTGCCCGTAATCAGTCAGCAATTTTAAGCACTGTTGCTCGCAATTTGTTGCCGAATATCGGTGGCGGCTAGGCGGCGAGGCGACGAATTATTCTTATTTCTTACACCGCGCCATGCGCACTTAATCGATTGTGCGTAAATAATCGGCAACTGATTGCTCGAATTTATCTGAAGGTGACAATCATTAACCGAAAGTATGAAGATTTGCAAGTCTTTGCATGGTGGTGTGGCGGTCCTCTGATGTTCGCAATGGCAATGAAACCATTACCACACGTTTGCTATTTTAAGGCATACTCCATCGAGTTGATGATTAGTCCATCTACTGCAGCAACTTCAGCTGATTGCTCTGGCTATGACTAGGATCGAGATAAAACTGTGGCACGTTGACGGTATTTTTCTTTAAGGTTGCAATTTTCTTCAATCAAAAGTGTCGTCGAGAGCACCGCGTCAACAGACCGTGACGGCTGCTTCACCAATTACAATCAATTAACCATTGTCATATCGAAAGTAACGCGCGGCTGATATAAAAGGATAATCGAGACTGGCCGCTATTACGCAGTCGATGTCGTTCGATACAGTGAATCAATTTAGATTTCATATAATGACAACAAATTAGCTGTCGACAGCGTAAGTACCAATAATTTGCGGTTCAATGAAAATGGACGAAGACTCAGCAAGGACGTTTGTAAAAATGCTGATAATTAGTACTATCCTTCAGCAGTTTGTATGGAATGTATAAAATGCAGCGAGTACATTCTATGATAACTTTGTCATGCATGGAGTGCAAAAGAACTGAGTTTCACACGGACATATTTGTAGTTGCGCGCGTGTGCCTTAGGATTACTTTGTGGATTACGAAAAAATGTCTAGATTTTTTGCGCAATGAAAAAATGTTCTATGTTATGGGTAGTTGTGAAAAAAATTCCTCCCACATAGCTACTAATAAGAAAAAAATAATCCCGTATCTACTCCATTCGCATGGTTGCAATGTTGCAATTTGACGGTCCTTTTTGAGTCTTAATGACCTTTCCTGTATGAGGATGGATTGTGTTGCGTCGTATTGCCATTTGACGATGAAACAATCAAACTATTAACTTCATCAAGCTGTCATATATGTACGTACGTATGTATGTACATGTGTAAGTACAATTTATGTATTTGTGAAACAGAACCATTAGAATATCCCTTAGTTCGCATATCAACTCTTTTATTTTTAATTAAACACCTATTGCTGAAGCAGCGGAATTGGTTATATCACACATCAGACGTAGATAAGAGTAATCTTTGATAAATTTATAATTAGCACTTTTCAATTTGCATCAGGATTTTTTAATCTGAGCAATCGAAATCTATTAGTGCTAGTCTTTATAGTCTGTGTGCCATCAAATTTACTTAAACCACGGGTTAGTAGTACATCTGCTTGGCAATACGTTCGAAGAGCTGCTCCTATATTCTGCAACAGAGCTACTATATTTTTAATAAGACCCTTGACATGGCCATCGCCTTTTAGGAATACAGACGACAATGCGTATAGAGCTTTCAAGTCGATAAAAGGTTTTACGTTTTAAATTGCTTGGCAAGTTAGTCTTTTCCAAGTTTTTGTAATCTCTTAATACAATAGATCGTTCTCCTTTTCTATGTAGCAGAAATTCGAAATTCTGTACTGTAAAACATAAGTGTGGGAACATTTTAGAAACTCGAAACTCGTCGCCAGTGGACTAGTAGTGCAGATGTTGAATTATTTTTCTTAACACTGCCACTTTTACGGGCAGATACTCGTACATATCATATATTCAACATCTGATGGTTACCATCTATTAAATTAAGTACGGGTATAATGGAAATAACCTTCTGGATCTTCTTCAGAACCGAAAGGCAAGAAGTCTTTAACTTCCGACACGTGAGCTGGCGTCTTCTGACAATCCACATCAGGGCTTAAATCGCTAACATAAGCCTAATATGCGTACATATTCTTTCAGAAGAAAAGAACGATGCCACACAAGAATGTTGCTTCGAGCTCATTATGTCATACTTCATGAGCAATATCTGAAGTATGAAGTATGACATAAAAATCGTACTAATCGAAGAAGGACATATTTGGTAAAGCAATTAATAAGCATAGCATACACGACACCACGTCCGGTGTCTTAGGCTCATTGACGAAATATTACTATATAGACAGGAACTATTGTAAGAAGATATAATGTAGAAAAGCTACAATCGCCAGAGACCCCAAGAATCTTCGTCAAACGCGTATCCCGAAATTTCTAAGCAAGTCCTATGCCACCGAAGACCAGTGACAACGCTGCCAACGTGCCATCAGGAACGACGCAACTATGTGCTGAGTTTCACCTGGCCACCGCCAAGAAATCCCTGGTTTGATGAAGAATACCGGCAAGGACATTCAGCTAAGCAAGAAGCATACAAGGCGGCGCTACAAAGTAGGGCCGCTCGTGAGCCCTCCGAGCAGAAGAGACGGGAAAAATATCGGCTCTTCCAGAAGAAGAAAAGGAACACGAGAAGTACGCGATCGAAGATATTGAGAGGTTGCACTACAGGGATAGCATACGCAAGTTTTACCAATAGGTAAAAAGAAGATGAACATGCCACCTTCAATCAGAATAAACCATTTAACTTTCAACTGACCAGAACGAATTATGGATAGCAATATCTAAGCTAAAACCCAACCCATCTGGATATGACGGCTTACAGGTCGACGTACTCGAATATGTTCTCTATGACTTTGTAGACAGAATGTAAAAGCTCTTTTCTTGGTTTTGGTTAGAAGAGTGAACGCCTGATGGACGGAATCTCAGAATCATTAGCCCGATCCCCAAATGCGCCAACTATAGAGGTATAAGTCTCCTCAACATCTGATATAAGATCTAATATGTCGTATTATGTGAACGTCTTAAACCCTTCGGCAACAACCTGATTGGTCTCTATCAGGAGAGAAATCAGGAGAGTCCACAATTCGACCAAATCTCCACACTCCCGCAGATCTTCGAAAAACTCAAGAAGTCCAAATCGATACCCACAATCTTTTCATCGCATATAAGAGCATTTATAGAGACCAGCTATATAGAGTCAGGTCTAGTTTTGGCATCCCTGCCAAGCTCGTCGGTCTATGCAGATTGAGAATGCTCGCTGCTCCGCCAAAGTCTGTAACGACTTAACCTAGACCTTTGATGTCAAAAAAGGTTTTAGACCAGAAAACACGCTGTCACGAGACTTCTTTAACATCGTACTTGAAAAAATTGTGCAACTCACAAGTGAACACTGGAGGCACATTTTTTTAAAACGATGATGTCGAGATAATTGGTAGAACTCAGCGAGCTCTCACAGCTGCGTTCGTTAGAATTGAAATGGAAGTTGCGAA
Organism: Volucella bombylans; assembly: GCA_949129095.1. Classification (NCBI taxonomy): domain Eukaryota; kingdom Metazoa; phylum Arthropoda; class Insecta; order Diptera; family Syrphidae; genus Volucella; species Volucella bombylans. The sequence goes on from OX422143.1 coordinate 58,394,406, forward strand.
AATGAGTTTAGCGGCAAATAAGGCAAAACCAAGTATATCCTGTCAACAAGAAGGGACACACGACGTCGACGAATTGGAGAACTCGTCACAATCGACAGCTGTAATTTCGAGGCATTATAGGACTTTGTGTATCTTGGCTCTGATATGATTTCTGCCAACAGAAATAAAACGAAGAATCACTCTTGCCAATAGTAGTAAGGGTCTATTCCGAAAAATTAAGGAAACTCTATATAAGACTTTGATCATCCCTCTTCTACTTTATTGCGCAAAAGCATGTACCCTATTGAAAGCGAATCAGTCATTTGGAGAGAAAAATCCTTCGAAAAATATTCAGTCCGGTCGTTGGAGGAGAAGATTCAATGACAAACTACGAGCTGTACAGCGACATGGACCTATTCAAAAAACTCTATATAAGACTTTGATCATCCCTCTTCTACTTTATTGCGCAAAAGCATGTACCCTATTGAAAGCGAATCAGTCGTTTGGAGAGAAAAATCCTTCGAAAAATATTCGGTCCGGTCGTTGGAGGAGAAGATTCAATGACAAACTACGAGCTGTACAGCGACATGGACCTATTCAAAAAACTGCGTTTTAGTCGCCTAATATGGCTAGGACATGTAGAGCGAATGGAAACCAATGCTCCGGCTCACAGAGTCTTCGAATCTAATCCTATGGGACAACGCGATAGAGGAAGAACTCACTTTTGGTGGCGCTCACAAGTAGAAGGGGACCACATCCGACTTGGAGTGCGCAACTGGAGGTAGTTAGCTCAAGACCGGGCTTACTGGAGGTGTTTGTTATGTTCAAGTTCACTCGGAACTGTAGCGTCACCTAAGTAAGTAAGTAAATCTACATCTTCCATATATCCTAAGAACACAAAAAGAGAATACCTATGTGAGTTGAGGATTATGCGTCAGGTGTATGAATTCTGTCAAATCAAGTTGAACGCGTGGTTCTATATGTTAATTAAATAAGAAATTAAATGGTTTTAATCACCAACCAGAGTTTTTAAGAAGTTTCTCTAGATAAACGTCCAAAACTCTTCGTACTCCTATCATTTGACTAAAATACTTCTATCTTCTTTAAAAACTAGTCGAAAACGATGAAAAACAGCCGGGCCATAGTCATTCCCGTGACAATATGATCAAGTTTGACCACATATGTATGTACGTAGTCATAATATCAAAATTAAATGCATTGTAGAAAATATGTCGATTTTTCATTGTTAAAATCTCACTTAAACTAGGGTGGCGTTCAGTAAAGGTCTCGAGTGTCCGCCCTTGCAAATGATCTGTACATTTTTTCACCCCAGCCACCATTACCACAGATTCTCGGTTAATTTGAGCATAATTTCGATGATTTCCTCTCATTATTGGGTTTTCAGAACTTTCGGTCATATAACGGCTTAGTATTGCATCAATGTCGTTGATTGAGAAAGCTCTTCATCATAATGGATCAACACACGTTCGGATATTCAGGCATTTTTATCAACGAATAATTGTAAAAGCTGCCTGATGAAGTTGACGCGCTTTGAATGGGCTGAAGTACTTGAGATACCAAGCTCGAGACGATAAAATCGTGTTCCTGGGACATGAATTCATCTCAAATTGGCATGGGTGTTACACGAATCATTTACGGTTTCGTCTTTAAATCGAGTGTTTCTTTCGAATTGGGTTTGATTTTGATGAAACTCCGCAATGATAGACGTTTTGCATATGTCCTTCGATCCTATGAAGGAATAGATTGTAACCTGACAATGACATTTTGTTGAAATGTCATGAGCTCTACAACCGCTGAATTGTATGGTCTTTGAAGTTTATAACTGTGCCGCGATTGAAGGCTGAGTTGTTTTCGAGTATTGTAATGTAGTGCACTTGCTCCGAGTACAGAATTTCCAAAATTGTAAGGCTGTAATTTAAAGTCGCCTTTATCAAGATAGCTGCGATGAAGCGCCTTATTTTATAGACCACAGACTAAATGACCACAAATCATGCGGACTAGCACAGCACAGTTAGTGTCATTTTAAATCAATAAAAAAATAAAACATTTTTATGAAAGTGATAATATTTTTATTTTAGTCTGGAGAAAAAACTTTGAGGTTAGTAATGGAGAACAATATCTGCCAAATCTCAGCAAAAACTCAGCTAACAAATGGTCATTCTTTGGATGAAATTCTTCGTCACGTCTTCACATAATTGCGGCTATATGTATTTCACAAATAACAGCTCTGATATTTTCTTTTAGTGCACAAGTCATTGGTGGAGTATTGGTGTAAACTTTATTTTTTAAATATTCCCAAAGGAAAAAGTCTAGTGGTTTTAAACCGCATGATCTCGGTGGTCAGCTGTCCAGGAAATTTGTCACTTAATAGAACCATTGTTTCGTCAGCTGTCTGGCATGTGGAGCCGCCTTCTAAAAAATAAACGTCGTCCATGTCAATGGCAATCAGTTTCAGGCAAAAAAAAGTCAGTCAACATCGTTCGGTAACGCAATCCATTCACTGAAACGGCATAATTTTTGAAAATATACTGCCCAATAACACCACCAGCTCCAAAACCGCACCAAACTATCACTCGTTGTAGATGGAGAGGTTATTCCACCCTTTCACTTGGGTTTTCGGAGCCCCAGATGCGACTGACCTAAAATTTCAGTCACACTAACATTGTCGATCGAACATAAATTGGAGTCTTCATATCACTAACCTGTCGGAGATGTTCAAATTCATCGATTAAATTCACTAGAGATGTGCGAAAAGGGGTTTGATGATGACCAATAGCAGTACGAATTTTTGAAACGTTGCCGCAATATTTTGTAGTGAATACATATAGTTTTTAATAACCTCCTAGTTCTTACTTATCAAAAGTCATGGCAATGAAAGCTGAGTGTTGACAGATTAATAATGGTGCGAAATTTAAAATGACACCTCTTTGGTTGATGGATTCCACATGTGGGGAAACCCGGTGATTAGGTGAAAAAGGTCCACCCAGTGGAAAAATACTTAAACCAATATGACAATCTCCATATGGTCGAGCTGCCAACCAAACACCACAAGCGAAAAGCCTGAATCTTCGGTTCAAATATGGAGCGATTTCGGATGGTGAAACCATTGACAAAATTAAGTACATTGAGTATGTGTTATTGTTTGTAAAAAAGAGTTTGAAATTTAATAATTTGGTTTGGCTTCTAAAATAGTTGAATTGCTTTGTTAAAAGTAGGAAGCCATTCGACACGATAATGCGCCATATTTTTGTAAATTTTTAGTAAGTTTGAAATTGTCATGCTAAAATGTTTTTAAACTTGCAGACCACTGCATGTTATCCGCCATTTAAGAAAAGAATGAGTCCAACTTCCCTTAGATAGTATCATTTAGGGTGGCCGTGGTGTAGTGGTACTAGCAATCGGTTCTTACTCGGAGGGTCCAGGTTCGAATCCTGCCCATGGCAAGTCAGTTTTTCATTTGTGTAATTGGAACTCAGACAGAAAAATTCTGCGTGTGAAGGCATAACACTGACACGTAGATTTGGCTGTTGTAGAGTTTCAATCACAGAAAAAAATACTGTGAATTATACCTCGAATCACTCTGAGTGAAGAAAAAACTCACCGTCCTATTCGGACTCCCACCCCCTGAAGAGCGAATATCGAAACCAAACACACCTGAGTTTCAAACCACTACAAAACAATTTTCCTTTCTCCTCCTTCTACCTTTCCGCCCGCGCCATGGCAACAGTAAAAGGGTATCTAACCCCATAGGCGCGCGTAAATTATAAAAAAAAAATTGTTCTTCTTACACCTTAGAAAGTCGCAGTGTTTGAATCTGGGACCTTATGTTATTCAACTGTCAATGAAATCCTTAATCGAGGGCGTAGACACAATCCTAATGGAATTTCAGTACATGAGAAATACTATTTTGTGAGTTCTGGCAGCGTTATTTTTTCAGACAAGACTGAATGACTATGTAAAGTCTCCAGCGCAACGTGGACGTAACTGCAGACGTGCATTTATGTTTACAAGGAGCGATGTCCCAAGTTTCCAGTGCCACATCATTGGTTGGTCTATGACCATTCACGAAGATTTAACTACATCCCTTATATGGAAGGAGTTGGAAGGTGTACCCCATGATATAGATTTTAGAGTGAAGAAGACTCCTCATTAACCACCCGTGCTAGGGGAAGCTATTGTGAAGAGGAATAGAACCATAAAACGCTTTTGATGAAATGCTCTATATCTGGTCGAAAACAACTTTAAACTGTCATAAAAACGAACAGCGTCTTGAAAAGTTTCGACTCGATTTGCTTAGTCCACACAAGTTTTCTATTTAGGACAACTCTTAGATACTAAGTTCTATCTAAAAAGTCAATGGTAAATTCTTTTTGCATGGACCACTCAATTACATTGAGTGCTAAGGTAAGCTAAGGTAAAATACTAGTTTTTGCCAGAACTGACTGGAAACCTATTCTCAGTAAGCCGCTATTTTGCCTACGGTCGCGTTTGCTTATGCCGGAGTCCAGACATTAGAAATATATAGAGCATGAAGAAGAAAGTCAACCAATCTGAATCATAGATTGTTTTTGCAAGGTTTCGAAAAGCGGGTTCACACAATCTGCTATGGTTAGCACGTTGCAACTTCTATAGAGAATACATTCACATTTGTGCTCATCACTACACTTCATCCTCTTCAACAATAACCATGATCAGACTGTCATCTATAATTGGTCTGCAGCTCTTGGCGAGTAAGTAGGATTTTCAGTATAAACGATACTCTCACTAATTTCATTATGGGCTAGGTTTGAAGATTTTCTTTATAGTGAAGAATGCATAGTACTATTGACAAGTGATCGTTTTTTTCCACCTAGCAACCTATAAAATATCCTTTAGCAATTCTTAATTGCAGTGAACAATCAAAAATGCTCCTCGGTCGTAATTTTAAATTGTAATGACATTCGTGGCGGGTCAGCATTAAGTAGGTATGTAGTAAGAATCTTACTAGATAAATAGACCTGCTCCATCAATTATACAGTTTGTGTTCATTAACACAGTCCGTAACTCCTTGGATTAACTTTGTGCAAAAAAAGACTACAAAATTCCTTAAAACCCAATCTCCGTATAAATTATTGAATCGACTAATTGATCTCTTCGGCAAATATGTTAGCCCTTATATGACGACTGGTGTAACCGGCCGTTCAAGCCGCGTGTTTCATTTTCTGGAGCAAGCGACAAAGATATTTATAACTAAGTATCGACGGTCAGAGAGGTCGTAAAAATCTTCATTAAGTAATTTTTGTGAATATTTTCTCCAAAGAAAACAAAATAATTAAATAAACACCTGCCATTACAACACGTCCATCGACGTAGTCGTAGTCGTTTGAGTTTCGGTCGTAGTCGTTGCCATCGTCGGCGGCCGCGGCCGCGGCGGCAGCGGCGGTCGATATATTGATGGCAACGGTAAAGTGTGCCATCGCTTGTCCAACAATATTCCTTGTCTTTTCAGCGTAAGAGTATTGATACACTGATACACTGTTGAACCCTGGTGTTATTACCAATGTGAACGTTGACCATCAGAGAGTACGCATATCGTCACAACACTAACTACATCATCAACCAACAGGCCAACAGGGTAAACAGAGTAAACGGATAACAACCAACAAGTAACAGGCAACAGGCAACAAGCAACTCAGCAGACAGGAGCAACAGCAAAGGGATATCCGCACTCGGGCTATCTACAGCTGATTTTAATGAGTGACCACCAGAATCTCTTGCAAGTGCACCTGCAACTGAAGTAAATTAATGAAGATACGGTACTCGTAGTCGTACCCTTGCTCGTGCGGGGACAAAAATTATGCATAAATGCTCAAAATTTAAGCTGCACATAAAGTTCTGGTTCTTCGGAATCTATGTCATCACTTTAATGTCCCTTGAATATCCTTGAATCAGGATAGAGTTCCAGGAAATCACTTACGATCTCCTTTGATAGATTTCATCTCTATGGGTTTCGTTGACGCTCAATAGTTGGCATTGACGATGAATTTTATTGGTCCGACAATGCAAGGTGTTTCCGACCATACACACACACATACAGAGAAATTTGAGCGCGCGCTCAATTTTTAAGCCTTGAAGATAAGGTACTCGTATTTATAACCACATACATACGACTAAGTGCATATATATACATATGTGGTTGTTTTCTTTGAGTGATTGGTGCATGGCATTAAAAAGGACGATCATGACCACGTTCCAAGCAATGGAGGCAAGCAGCAAAAGAACCACCATTCGTGTTATTGTGCCTATGCCTACCAAGGACAATTTTTAAGGATCCATTTAATTCAACTTGGTGTGTGGTGTGGTGATGGCGTAACACCGAGAGTATGAGTATTTTTCTCATTTTATTTTATTTTATTTTGTAGTTATACTTTAAACTTTAAACATCTGCCCAAAACTACATAAAAAAGAATTCTCTCCTCGGTGTACAAAATGTTTCCGTATTCAGTAGGGAAACCAAGTTGCATCTGTTTGGCTCAAAGGTGCGCGTGGATCAAGGAATGGAATGGAATATTTTCAATCAATTAAGATATTCACCTGAGGGTCCATGCATTCATGCAAACGTATACGCAGGATATGTTTATTTTTTCATTTGTCCTTTTGTTCGATAAGATTTCTTAATATCCTTCATGGGAGAAATCTAGGATTTAGATATCTATTATTCATAGTCGAAATGATTCGTTACAATTTATTTGCATTTACTTGTTATGGAAACGCAGGAGTCTATTCTGATTGAATTATTACTTCCAGAACAAATATCCTTGCTCGTATAAGTGGACAAGTAGAACGAAATTGTTTCTATTTATAATACTTGTTGTTTTATGCCGTGGAATGTTTGTCGAGTTATTTGTGAGCAAGCGATATGAAATTGGAACTAAATGTGATGAGTTATAGTATAAATGGGGAGTCTTAAGGATTTCAGTGAGAATTCTTTTACATGATATCAATGGCAACTTAAGGATAGTTTATGAGAACAATTTTTCGAATAGGTATATTATAAATGCAAGATATCTGATGGTTTTTAAATGTAATTTAGATCTATTCAGAGCAGGTGTCGAAATCTTCGTAGTCCTAGTGATTCATTCAAAAATGAGATGGGAAACGCTAAATATCTCAGGAAAAACTATAGGTACACATTTTGGAAGACATGTAGGAAATAAACTGCTACACCCTACAATATTTAAAATGCAAATGTAATGCAAAAGAAAATAACTCAATAGAAATTCAAGAAGGCCATGACTTAAGGGGTTACATACGTTTCTCCGCTCAAAAACGGAGCGTTTTTCAAGATTATTTTTCGCTACGATATTAAATTAATATAAAAAAAGTAAAATATACATTATGTAAAGTATTCCTTGACGAATACAAAACTTTATTGACAATTGAAGAAAAAGAATTATAAAGTTTACATTTCGCCCATCTCCGGAAACCTCTCTTCAAAAACGTGCTGGGCGGTACCAGAAATATCTCTGGTAGGTTTCATTTGAAACAAAAAAGAAAACCTGTTAAAGTAGATGGATAAAACTAGTCTCTATCATAGCCGTTTTCAAAAATTTTCATTTTTAACAAAATGGCAGCTTTTTAAACGTACGAGGCTATTTTTGACTAAAAAACGAGTCACATTTTTATTTATAATAAATCTAAAAATTAAGATATCAAAAAAATCCTATGTAGGAGACTAGATAATGGTATTAAGAATATCCGTGCGAAATGGCATGCAAATCGGTCGAGTGGTTCAAGAGATATTTCTGATACCGGCTCGAAAAACACTGTTTCGAGAAAAACGCAAACGAATTGCAAAATCTGCAGTGTGTCTTGTCTGCGTGGCTTTGAAAGCAAAACTGAAAATGTGTTGGAGTAGTGCCTTCTTCTAAATTCTAACTTATACAAGATTTAAATCTATTGCTAAGAACCCAGCAAAAATTTTTTTTTCTCAATGAAGTGCAATTAATTTTAGTTAACATATACATATACATAAAGTATATTTATTCCTACTAAATAATAACAATAGATTGAATCATTTAACCCTTGTATTATATTTTTCTCTTATTTTAAGACTTATATTAAGGTATGTATAAGGACAATTCAATTATGCCTTCTGGCCAATGACACGGCCTGTGTTAATATAAGAAATAAAATAAAGAATATTGCATTGACGCAACATTCCTTATATTTACCAACCCTTAAATGCTAAGGAATAAATTGCATTGAAATAATCCTTATATAAGCCTTATGGTTTTCGCTGGGCAGGTATAAATATCTGAGAGGGCACTGACCCGTCATTAGAGAAGGTAGGAAGGCAGAGCAGGCACGCAGCTGCCCATGTCCCTGATGAGCTCTCCGCCCGGTCCAATGTCTAACGGTCATAACTTTCTTAATTATTGGAATTTTTGAGAAATTCTTGCGGCATTTGAATTGCAAAAGGATATAGAATTTTTTCACGCAAAAAAAATCGATTTTTTTGAGCAGAGAAACGTATGTAACCCCTTAAGCAAACCTTCAAAGGCTGTGTCATGTTGGACCACGTTTGTACCGCATTGAAGAAAGTAAAGTTCAAAAAAATCTTCTTCCACTCATATTCAGAAGCTTTAAGAACTTAAGATCAACCTGTGTATCATGTTTTCCTCTGAAGACATCACTTGCTTAGTTTCCAACACGTCTCTTACTGAAAAACAGTATCCTTGCAGTCATCACAAGATGACAAAACACAACTTTGCTCTAGGTTTCGTGTTTCCGAACAATCCTCGGAGAGTTTTTTCGTCTCCTCATTTCATTTGCCCGCGCCAATTTGATTTGTATTTTAGTTGTTCCTTCCCTTCCTTCTTCGAACACAGTACTCTACGAAGTATCTATCTTTCGGAGGCTGAAAATAGCAAGTCATTTGTCGGCACCATAGAATAGGATTAGCATCGTCTTGTCTTTTGAGTCAAAAGTTTGATACGAAATTGTTTCGTCAATTCAAGTTGCAATGGTTCCACGGAGCCATTACATTAATGGGGTAAACATTTTCTCAATGTTTGCGTTTTATTAAAAAAGTTCGATCCTATAATTCATTTTGTAAAATGTTTGAATATGTCGGTGATACCTTCATCTTTTAAGCTCATCACATTCACTCTTAAGATTAATTAAATTGTAAAAGAAAGAAATACCCATGAATTCCATAAAATTCAAAAATATTCCAAAAAGGCTGCACTCTCAAATCCTGGACATTGAAATCCTGGGAAATTCTTACCACTTTTTTATTTATTTAAGAATTTTGGTTTCACCAGGTAAAAAAGTTTTCGATGAGCAATGGCTCCGATTTTGCTATCTTACTCTCAGGACGACTAATTCTAAGATTCTAAAGACGCCCTAGGTGAGACATACGAGTAGATCTAAATGACGTCCAAATTCGATGTACAACTAGTCAAACAAGCATGGAGGAAAAACAACAAATCTGTTTATGTTCTCAACTCGAGGTGAGATTAGGGCCTCCATAGACACCAATAAAATAGGTAACACCAGGGTTTGCAACAATAAGTTTTTTTTTTTTGATTCAGTTGAAAGCAGGAAGATTAAACCCAATTAATAGGCTGGTTAGAGCGCTACTCTAATTATGTAACTCGGAAAAGCGTACCGAGAGCTATGAAAGGTTAATTAAATTCATTTCAATCAAAACTGCTCAGTCGAAGGCCTCGGCCTCTTCTATTCTTGTTGGCTTTTTCCACGCATGAAGCTGTGATGAAAGATAAAACCTGTAATTGTTGTTGCTTTGGTTGACATAATTTATTTGTAATAAATAGTTAGGCTTACCAGATAAAACAGATGTGGCTGTGCAAATCAATGCTGCAATCGAAGATTTTGCAGAAATGCAATGTGATTCCAAAAACGCAATTACAATTTGGAAGAATATGTGATACTGGTGTTGTGCAACAAGATTCTCCAAAACCTAAGCAATAAAAAGTGCATTGTTTGTTTGGATATTGACGTTGAGAAAGCTTTTTAATCCTTTCGACAAAGTCAATATTTAGAAAATGTTCTCATTTCCGGATTTTTGCAATTTTGGATTTTTGGTCCTTTTAAAACCTATTCTGGTTATCAAATTTTGCTATAATTTTCAATAAAAAAGTGCATTGGAACTGCTTGCTTGGTCTTAAACAACTACAGACTGTTTCGTATGGGTTTAGGCATTTTTGCTAAACATGTAAATGTACTAATGATAAGTGACACCATTTTATGAGGTACGTACCACGAAGGTGACGGCGATACTGTCAAGCATTTTCTTGAGTTTCTTTTGTATGCTAACGTATATTTGTATCTACTGGGAAACATGATGTGGTTACTTCGTTTTCACTGACCGGTAGTTTGCAATCTCACGTGTCGCCCTTGGCTTTATAGAGGGGATCATGAAGGCTATCCGCCCATTGATTATGATTTCGGAAGGTATATGATCTGATCCGACTGCGCGTTTCTGGCCTATTCTTTTTCTCCTTCACTGACTCGTTAGTGTGCGAAAGCCAAGGGAATGGTACTGCGTGAAAATTCTTCGTAAATGTACTTTCTCCTCCTTTTGAAAATTTCATTGTTTTCCGTTAACTGTTCTCTCTGCTCGTCCGCCATATATTTCGACGATTGAAATATCTTTTCTTCTTTGCGCCGCAATATTAAAAATGTTAGCTCGTTTGCCAGCGCTTCGACGTCGCACTTCTTCTATTGCTAGTTGCCTGCATTATTTTGACGGTGCTTCTTCTGATGCCTGTTACAGTAAAGGTTAGCTCACGTGTTTTAGCTTCCCCTTTTTCGCCTCTTTCTTGAAGCATTCATTGTCTAACCCATAACGAACTTTGTCGGCGTCACTGGTTCCGCTGGACTTTGTCCAGGCATAAAATGCTCTCTTTTTGTTCTTTATCGCCATTTTAGTATAACTGTTCCACCACCATATTCCTACAATTTAACATTTAATTCACTTTGTGAAATTTATGGTAGACCGGACATCTAAACGTATTATTTATTGAATCACTGAAAAATGTCGCACCCAATTCACGAAAATAGATGCAAGAACGAGAACAGAGCGTTCGGAAGAAAATATAGCGACTGTGGAAGCTTGTCTTGAAGAGGATACCAATTTATCGATTTGTCGTCGTTCGCAGCAACTTGTCCTTTACATACACTATCTAACAAATTCTGTATAAAGATCTTGGTCTCAAGGCTTGTAAGATCCAATTGGTGCAAAAACTAAAGCCGCGTGACCATCTGTTGCGTCGGGTGTTCAGTGATTGGGTTTAAAATCTACTTTTGACCCAGTTTTTTACCGTACAATTTAAATTAGATATGAGGTTCATTTCTGGTTACACGACTACGTAAACAAGCAGAATTGATGTATCTGAACGTATCTGAATTCCTCACGAAGTTCACCAGATGCCATTGTATTCAGTAAATTGTACGGAATAGTGCGGATTATACTCCGCACATACCGTGCTATTTGACGCCAGTTTATGCCGATAAACCAGCAACAATGGACGCTTTGGAACAAAATATTGTTTGAACAATAAGGGATAAATGCCCCCAATTGCTCGAAAATTGAACCTCTAGAATGCGCTTTGTACGAGGCAGCCCTGGAAGTCATATGTCCGAATGGTACTCGTAAATGCCATGAAATAATCTTTGAAATATACAATATAGTAAGTTCCAGAAAAAACGGAGCAGTTATTCTTTTACATGTGTTGTTATCATTTTGGTAATATGCCACTGTTTTTGCAGAGATTTACTGATTTTTAGTAGTCTACTGGCTTTATGGTTTATTTGTGTGCCTGCTTGCATAATCTGTTTCCATTTTCCTTGTAATATGTGCATCATATTATAGTAAACCGCATTGTAATCATTTCTTCATGCTAGACGTGAGATATGCCAATTTTGACTTCTGTAGTCTCGTAAGTGCTTTAATAAGTTTATTGTTATAGATTTATTTTAATTTTATTCATTTATTAGTTGTTAGTGATTTTTTGGATTAGAAAAGCGGAGACAACGTTAAAAAAAGCCAGAAAACTCCGCACCAAGGCTTAGGTCGCCCCAGAGTAACTTATCTAAGATATGATTGTTAGAGGGACAGCTGGGAATGCTCAAACGATGAGGCGGCGATTAGTGGAAAGTGGCCCGAGAACAAGAAAACTTGATCTTGTTCCGTGAGTCACGGCATAGCATAATTGATATCTAATTGAATTTACTCACCTTCTCCAGGATTGGATAGAGGCGGACTGGGGTAGAGTTCTTTTCACTGATTAGTCCAAGTTTTGCCGATCCTCGCAAAATGGACGTATTCGATTGTGGAGACAGGTGAGAGATACTATTCGGCGACAGTTTCCAGCCGGGAAATTTCTGGCGACGTTCCTTCATTATGTGGACAGAAATTTCCACGCGATGAAAAATGGAGCTGTGCATCGCGGAAAAATCGATGAACTCTACCTGTTACATCTACAACATCCTGGAGGAATATTTGGTTTCATTTGCACCGTTTATTGGAGAAAAATAATGCTAGACCACACGTCGCCAGGTGCATTACCTAGTACTTGCAAGAAGTGGAAATCGACGTGATGGTGTGGCTTGCCGAATATGAATCCCATTCAACCCATTTGGGGCCTACTGAGGAAAAAGATTAGGATCCAACCTGCCCTTTTAGAGACACTCAGGGGCCTGAGATCTGCTTTGATCAAGGAATGGGACAATTTGGACGGCACCATCGTAACAAATCTAATCAGATGTATGCTCCGGTGAATTACTGCTTTGTTAGATGCTCGGATAGGCAATACTCATATTAAAAGAACCAAGACTCCTAGAAAGCTAGGCGATAGAAATGAAACTTCACGAAGCTCAATAAATATGTAGTTAAAATGAGGATGCTCACTCTAGATAACAAGTAGTTTAAAAAAAAATTTCCTTGATATAAGAAGCCTTTTTTTTTTTGTGAGGAATTTTTTGGGAAGTTTTTCTCCCTTCTTTATTATTTCTATAACTTTGACACACTACATAAACTGAATAACAAATGCCGCACAACTTATGACATGTCCCAGGAATACTCTACTACAATACAAAGCTAATTCCCATGTAAATTCTCATGTAAAGTCGGCATACTCATACGAAGCCGGCCATGACTCTACATATATACTTGGGTCTAAAGTACGGACACGAGATGGAGCGTTGGTATCCTGCGCGCGAGTTATTTACTTGTTCATTCCAAACACAACTTATTTGAATAATGTGTTTTTGCTTAAAGGTCTTTATCACGACTGACTTGTTATTTTAAACTAACTTATCATAATACTTAGAATAATACAAAATATTATAACGCACAATGCAGAGTTGATAGTTAAAAGTTGCCAATCATGTTGTTTTGCTTGCATTGGTAATGCCACTATTCCCAAATTAGGTCGACCGATGTTTTTGGAGCAATTCTATTTGGAGCTGAAAAACAAAAGCCAAGTCAAAAAGTTTTTGTTACCACTTAATTCCTAGGTAGGTACTTTGACTTTGGTAAGAATGATGATGACGTTGCTGATGATATGCATCGAACTTGTGCATTCTGCACTCACCCAAGACGCCCCCTTTACCGCTGATAGCTGATTCCGTCAGAATTAAACTCCCACCCGCGTTACCCCATTCCTTTTTGGTCCCTACTCCGAGTCTGTCGCCATTTCGTTTCACTCCCATGTTTCACTCTACCCGAGATGCCTCACCACGCGCGATACTCGCTCCCGTTTTCCGTTGCCTATCGATTTTTCGTTTTATCGAATTTCTAGCATTCACAATGAGATGGATGTTAAGGAGAGTTTGTAGTGGAATAACTTTATTGGCTACGTAGAAGCACTACTGGTGGAAATAATTATACAACCTCGGGAAGTAAGTAACACTTCAGCCTTGTCGTTTCACTGAAGTTTGGAATCACATTATGACGCGTTTTCGTTTCAGCGGAATTTGGAATCACTTCATGTCGCTTTTTCGTTTCATTGGAGTTTGGAATTATTGACCATCTAGTGATTAAAAGTTTCACTACAAAAATATAAAGCTTTTGTCCATTTTCCTTAACTTATGTTCTATTTCCAAGTTCTTATTTTTCTTTTGGCATGAATTGTATGCGGCACTTTTCTTGTAACACAGCGTATTTAATAAGTTGTCATAAAGTTAATTTCTGTGCGTTTTATCAAAAACAAAAGAGCCTGAACCTATCAAGAAATATTCTTTGATATTTTGCACGCACCTGTTTGCAGGTCTAAGTGGAGAACCCTGTTTTCAACATTTTCATACTTGAACGCATATTATATCTATATCTTGTTGTCGTAAAACGTTTACTACAATGGTTTGAAACTTTTGTACATAATTTTCAGGCATTCTACGATACGTCACATAATTCTCTTAGCATAATATCGCTCACCACCAAAAACCCTGATATGAATATTTAGATGCGTAGGGGATAGAACCGTGGATATATCCTATATGTAAGCTGCTGCCCTGAGGTTAAACTAAATTCTTCTTCGTTCTATTGTTGTGGAAGCAGTAGTTCATCAGCTTTGCAATCTAATCTGTTACAAATACAATTCCATAGAAATAAAGTGAGATCTTCAAATCTTAAAGACGAACAGCACTGTACACTTTTCCTATTTTTCTGGAAAATATGATAAAGAGGTGTGGTTGTAACTAGCAGAAAAGTTCATTCTGTTGTTGTCATTGTAGTCTTTGGTCTGATAAAATCTTTCATGATCATGACTTTTGAAATAAGGAAGACGCAAGGGCGACACTTCAACGAGCAAAGGAGGAATTGTTTTCAAAAATGAAGAAGGAGGTATATTTCAAGTACAAAATTGTCAACAATAATGCCCTAAAATCCTAAATAGAAATATTTTTGTCAAATTGACTCCTCTACGGATAAAAGTTCTACATGGATTTCAGAAGAATTATCAGACAATTAATATGATTTCAATTACAGTGCACAGTTCTCTCTAACAACATTCTTCTACCAAGAATCTGCAGATACTGTACAAATAAGGGACTTTTTTGTATGTATATTTCGGCAAATTGGTATAATTTCTACAGTCAAAGTAGTAAACAAATTTTTTAAAAAGAAAGTTTAATCACTTTTTGCATTTACTTGTGACTTACTTGGAAAACCAAAAATTCACAACACACAATAATCACCTACACAAACACTTGAAACAATAAGGAAATGTTGTTTACCAAAAACACTGCGGCGTTTATCCTGGGACTAGACCTATTGTTTCCAACCGATTATATAACAACCGCGTTCATTGATCTTAGGGACGAACAGCATCACGCCTGGCAGAGCAATTACAAAAGAAAATGAGATCCTTGATCTTGCCGATCTATGTAGTTAAATTTTCGTCATTTAAAAAAAAACAGAGAAAAAATGGAATGAGACCGTCGGATTATGCTTACTGTTTGCATCCTACCGATCTTATTCATCGATCTTTTTGCTCTTTGCCGCTGATCAGTCATGAGTAGTTACCTGGAAATAGATCATGGTTTAAAAAATCTTAATGGTAATTACTAATCCTGCCGCACAAGGATATTCAAATCCATCCTTGGGCGTGTTTGCATAATTTTCGTGGTAATTCTCTTTAACAAGATCGAAGGGCCTACTCACCTATGTACTCGTATGTACCAACCTGCTGATTATAGCCCTTGTTAATCGGATCTGCAATTATAGAGTTGTAACCTGAAACATTCACCGGAATGCGTGATATCTGTGTCCGTACGGTTGCCATATACTTGTAACTAGAAGGCTATGACTGATTTTACGATACCGTCCCATCGGCATTGCCCGCCCATGAGCCAAGAACCATATCCAAACAAAATCCAAACATAAAATCGACAATCATCACCGGGATCAGTTGGGTTTTATTGTGCCGCAATAAAAGTCTCCTTCGAATCGGAAACTTTTAATTGCCATTGATAGTGTGTTTACGGTGCAGGGGTTGACCTGGTGACTGGAAGGACTTGGCTTTTGGATTCTTACCTTATAGATATGGTGCATTGGAATAAGTACTGCGAAATAAAGAGCTCACACATAAAATAAAATTAATCGTGCTTTTGAGACAATGTTTTGCCGCAAGGATTAAGGCACTTGATACAGTTTTTAATGGAGCGTTTACTGGGAAAATGCTGATGTTCTGGAACTTTATGTCCCTGGTTGCAGAAAGCCGTACGGTTGTGAGGAGTCCTACTGGTCCAATTGCTTGTAGGTAAACATTTATTTTGTTGAATTTAAGTTTGATTGCGATTTTGATTGTTATTTGATTGTGATTGCCGGACACGATTGTGGGACTGCCCTTCAAGGTTGACTACGGTCTTGCGAAATGTTGGACGAGGTTTTTTTCTTTCCCTTTTTTTCATTCTGCTTAGACGATGGTTTACTTTTAACTTAAAGACATGTTGTAACATTGTAGCGTAGAAGGTGAGTCAAGTTGTGTTTTATATGTTTTTTAAGTGATTTTTTTATATTTTCTGTTTTTGGAAGGAGGTAGGTTCGTTTGACAAATTTTTTGCCAAATTTCGCTTAAGAAAAAAATTAAGGCCACAAATAGATTGATTGGAGATAGCAATATTGTTACTGATGGGATATAAGACTCCGTGTCAACTAATTCATTATGAATTGAGACATTGTACAGTGAACTAGTTGGAATTGAATTAGGTCGGGTATTCTATCGATTTTGTGGGAAGCCGATTTCACTTCCTTACCGATTTTGGCAACAGTCAACTGAATCGCTATGAGTTCCCCGCTGACGTTAATAGTTTTTAGGCTCAGGTCATCGAGCGTAGTATCTGATGGATGCGGGGTAGGATGTATTGTTTTGGAGGAGGATGAAAAAGCAAACACGGAGAAGATTGATAGAATCGTTTATGTGAGTAAGCACGTTGCATTTAAGGAGGTTGGCGAAATTTGTTTTGAGGAATGTTTTTAATCCATCGAAATGATATATGATCACTTCGCTCTCGTTGTCCTAATTAGATTAGTTTTTGGACAGATCTTGAGTTGCTGCCAGTTGCTTTTCGATCATTCTTCCTGTTGACTTCCACAATACTGTCAATGTAGTTTCCTAAGTTTTCAATATTTTCTATTCTGTCAAGAATTGTTCTGCTAATATGACTGTTCTCCGTTAGCATTGCATTAATGCGCTCCTTGCTGCATCTGGGGTCAACTGGCACAGGTGAACTTGTGAAATAGGCAGACAAAACTAGGTCGACGAACAACGGCGGGAAAAATACTGAGTCGGCAGTTTACAGGGCTATGAAGGTAAGTGGAAAACTAAATAAATTCGGTATACGGGAGAAAAAGAAAAACACGTCCGCACAGGTTGACAGTTGGACAAAGACAACTAAGAGCCCAGATATGTGGTAGATAAACAAGATCTTCGACAACAAAGAGGCAACGATGAACAGTATTCACGGGAGGGCTGTGGAGTGACAACACCATCTTATGATAGCCTCCTGCAAATTACCAACTGTTTTCTTAAGGATTTCCTTTCCGCTGTCTAACTATATAATCTATAACTACGTCATCAATTACAAGAACAAATATATCGTAAAAGATTGAACCCAACCACCAATCCCGGAACACTGCAATGCAGTTAGGAATATTCTCAGAAGCGGAATATTGATTATATGTGTACAAGGATTAGAAGCCGCGAAAAGAGGCAACAAGGTGATCATTGTGGGAAACCATCCTCACTTTAACCGAAACCAAAGACGAAAAATGGGTGTTAAACTTTAAGCCTAGTAGTGAAATTTTTTTTTAATAATAAGCAATGAACTCTAGCAATTTTAAAATTCCACAATTCAAAAGACTAGTCAGTGCAAGCGAGATAGATATATGAGTATGGCCGTCATGATTATGGCAAAATGAGCAAAGTTGCGTTTTGGAGGCTTCCGGCAGTGTTAAACAGAAACCGCAAGAAGTAAAAAGTCAGCCAATTGACAAACGAAATCGTAATTTATTGCGATTGGGTCATGGGGTGGACGTGGTGTAGTGGTACTAGCAATCGCTTCTCACTCGGAGGGTCCAGGTTCGAATCTTTCCCATGGAAAGTCAGTTTTTCATTGTGTAATTGGAACTCAGACAGAAAAATTCTGCGTGTGAAGGCATAACACTGACACGTAGATTTGGCTGTTGTAGAGTTTCAACCACAGAAAAAAAATACAGTGATATACCTCGAATCACTCTGAGTGAAGAAAAAACTCTCCGTCCTATTCGGACTCCCACCCCTGGAGAGCGAATATCGAAACCAAACACACCTGAGTTTCAAACCACTATAATACAATTTTCCTTTCTCCTCCTTCTACCTTTCCGCCCGCGCCCGGGCAACAGTAAAAGGGTATCTAACCCCTTAGGCGCGCGTAAATTATAAAAAAAAAAAAAACTATCTTCAGACCATAAGGGTCTGGGGCAACTTTCGAACATTCCGCCCATCTCGTCCAGCTACTGCGGCGAAAAATAAATGAACAGTGGAGAGTGCATTAGCACCGCCCACCATTTGGCTCCTCATTAACATCGTTGATAGGCAGCACCACTAGTTTAGACACTGATCGCTTGAAGACTGAAGATCCAGTCTGAATAGTTGCCACTCGTACAATATGGTCCTGTCCTGGATGCACTTCAAGAACTCTTCCGAGAGCCCATTGTGACGGGAGAGCTCGTTCGTCTCGTCGAAGCACCAAATCATTCGCTCGAAGGTTCCGCTGCGCTTGTTGACACTTGGATCTGACTTGGAGCTCATGAAGATACTCGCAGCTCCAGCGCTTCCAGATGTCTTGCTTCATCTGCTGTAACTGCTTCCATCTAGTCAGGCGATTGGTATTAGTATCAAGTAAATTGGGCTCGGGAACTGAGTTGATCGGATGTCCAACCAAAAAGTGCCCTGGTGTTAGCGCCAGTAGATCCGCTGGTTTATCAGACATCGCAGTATCGCATAAAACACCCACCCTAGTTGTGTTTTTTATGCTACAGGAGCAATTGGGTTTACTTGTTTGATTCCCTCTTGCAGTATTGAACCGTAGACTTCAGCGCCTAGAACGAGATCGATTGCCCCAGGCTTAGCGAAGTTGGGATCCCCCAGTTCCAGACCCAAGAACAGGCGAAATTGTACCAAATCCAGCTGTCTAGACGGCAGTAAATGACCCAGCAAATCGAAGCACCAGTGCAGCGCTATCGATGTGGAACTCTGGCTGCTTAAGAGAACTTATAACAATTTAGACCAGACTCGTCGCCCGACCTAACATAACGCCTCCAACGCCAGTCACAGGGACCGAGATCTCAGTTCTTCGCAGATGCAGTTGCTGTACGGCGTACTCGCTAATGAACGATGCTTGTGACCCGCTATCTAACAGCGCTCGTAGCTGTAGAAAGTGTCCAGTAGCAGATCGAACACCCACCAGAGCAGTGGCGAGTCATACAGGTGCCAGCTGGCCCCGTGGTATATCTTCGTTTGATAGATCTGGTGGAATAGATGTATTAGTATGAGTCTAATAAGAGCTTACCTTGCCCAATGTAGATTGCACGTCATCATGCAGCATCATGTGATGCTTTTGTTGGCGTTTGGAGAATGTAATATACATATGCTGATGTACACTGGTGAGATCGATGATCAGCTCGCAAACAATTCCAATATAACTTCGCCTTCTTCACCATCTCCATACGCTGAGCCGGAGTTTTCTGCTTGAAATCCACGCAGAACATTAAAAGGTGTTTGCCAGTGCAACTGGGGCAGGTTCGAGGAACGATTGCTTGATGACTCCGCACGGTGTGGCTGTTCTATGTTTTCTGACCAAGTTCCTTTTGTTTTGTCTTTTTGACAGTTGATGCCATAGCTAGGAAGCCTTGAAGGCGATTTTGAAGGAATTTGTTCAGCTCTGCGTAAGTGGGAAGGGAGTTTGGGGATTCTAATGACATTTCCCAATTTTTACGAGTAAGGTAGTCCAATTTGTCAGTTAAAAGGACCACCAACCAATCGTCCCATTGGTCAGTTGGACGCCCAAGTTGTTGAAGTGCCCTAACTGCTTCAGTTGCTCCATCCAACAATCTACGTAATCCATCGGCGGACTCCTCATTCATCTACGGCAATTGTAAAATGTCTCGCAAATATGTTTTTACTAAACGTCGTGTGCTGTCGTAGCGGTTTATCAGCATGTCCCACGCTGTAGTTAAATTGCTTTCGGTCACTGCTAGGTTTTGAATGAGGACCTTGGCTTCCCCTTGGACTGAGCTCTTGAAATAATGCAATCACTGTACGTCTGAGAGAGAACGATCATCATACCTTTACTTGGGTCTTTCACAGCTCCGGGTGCTTGGAGTTCGTCATACTCAGCGGCGAATTTCTCCCAGTAACTGTGTAGTAGATCCTTTCTGCCAGTGAAATATCCCTTTGTCTGTTTTTCCTTTGCCGTTTTGTATGTGTTGCTGATAAGATTCTGAATCAGCTTTGCGTTTGCCATTGCCTTGTTGGTTGGCAAGTTTTAAAATCGATTTTTATTTTTATGTACTTTAAAAGAAACTGGTTCCACTCAAGGGATGTCAAAAATGTTAAACAGAAACCATAAGAAGTAAAAAGTCAGCCAATTGACAAACGAAATCGTAATTTATGGCGTTAGAAGCACATGCGTGCGCAAAGTACAAAAAAGAAAGTGTAATGAATAATGCGAAAAAAGGCGCCTTTCAAAATGGCGTAATAAGTATATGGTAGCGTCATACCAAATGCGACTATCTGCAGACCTTAAGGGTAACTATCGGACAGGCAGTGAATGAAGAAATTCCAATTGATTCCATCGGATGGAAGCGTGTATGTCGAGCTAAACTGCTTTTTTTTGTTTTTTTGTGATATATGTACTCTTATATTGTAAAACGTAAAAGTTCAACTATTCTAGAAGGCTAAAAAACATAAGCTAACCAAAGAAACGGAAAACCTTGGGGCTCGCAAATTACACCACATCGCGTCTCAAAGCGTCAGTTTTTCGTTTATGCCATAAAGCAGTGGAATAGCTTACCCTCTTTCATTAGAAGGCTTCGCGGCACCACACAATTTGAGACGGTTTTATTCAGATACTTAGTAAATAATTAAGTTTAATATTTAGTGTAATAAGGAATTTTGTTTTGCCATTATGAATATGAATTTAGTTTGTCATTTAAATCAATAATAACTGAATGTACAAATAATAATTATAATTGATTTGCATTTAAGTCTAACTATACTTTTTATAACTTTTACTATTAATTATAGGCTTTTAAGCCCAATGTAAAAGATTCTTTGGAAATATATAAATAAATAAATAAATAAATAAATATAAATACAAAGTTCTTTGGGATCAGAAGGCGAAGACCTAAAATAAGAAAAAAAAGTACACCAAAATATGTACACTCACGTGCCCCGGGGTCGGCAATTCCAGTCACTTGCGGAGTGAATCAACAATTGTGGGTTGACACGTGGTCGACAAGGCCATATAATTAATCTCTTTGGGACGGAAACGCTTGATGAAGCATTAACATACGCAGCCATGCCGCAGTGCTACACAATCGATGGAACATCTGCAGCGGTCATCTAAATTTCGAAAATCCTCCATTTTTAATATCTAATGATCTCAGCGGAGCCAAGTACATCTCACATCCAACTCCAAACCAACAAAATCAATTCATGGAGACAAGGTTAGCATTAGTTTTACTAAGATAAGAGTTAAATATTATAGATGCTCAATTCGAACTGTGTATTTGGATTATTGTAATCTTGGCTGTACAATTATTAGTTCGATTCCCTAAAACAGTGGCTTCTCACAAGGTAAATCAAGGACGGATTGCAGTGCACATCAAGCAATCCTCTTTTAAAAAGAAACAAAAAACAAAACAAGAACAATTTCAAAGGGGTAAGTCAATTTCCTTTTTTTTTCTGGTAACAATTACATATCCGTCGTTTGAGCCTATAAGTGTAAGTATGTAAAGTTCATCAATTTGTTAAATTTGACCATATTTATACACATGTATGTACATACGAGCACCTAGGTATGTTTGTAACTCTGACAGAAACAATATCCAAATGTAAAATGTCTCTAATATTGAGCAAAGTCTATAAAGAGCACAGGCCTCCAGTTGTCCATAGTCCAATTCGAATGCTCACGGGCGTAACTTAAGCAAACTGCCCGATGTGCCCTTGTTAGTTTCAGTCGAATAGCGCGCACTCTGGACTGTTGACCATCTTCGTGAAGTCGATTACGTACGATTTGGCACTTGAGTGCGAGTAGATTGCCACAGTTGATTTTGTAACGCCCGGGCGGTTACGGTACTCTCCCGAAGTGAAATTGGTCTTTCGTACCGGCATTCTTGTGCAATTGTGACACTGATTCTTCCTGATCGAGGTGTCCTTGCTACACTCCCGGTTTCTTGGAAGCGTTCCCAGGCGTTTCGGATAGATCGCCGCGATACACCGATACGAACTGCGACAGACCTTTGAGACTATCCCTCCTGAAGCAAATTTACCGCTCTTACTGCGTTTTCGATATGCATATGATGCAGAGCACCGTGCATGGTAATGACAATTAATAACGTTGTCGAAAAAAATAATTACAGAAAGTAACACTTAGTGATTTTGAATTAGTTGTTTTTTAGAGCAATGCGCTTTCTTTGCCTACTTAATTGGAGGCAACGTTAAAATTATTGCTCAAAGTATTGATAAATACTCGTACTCATAGACATGTAAGCTATGCAGTTAAATATTTCGCTTCGATAATGTTTACCAATAGAGTATTTTTGAGATAAAAATAAAAATAAATCTTTGGTGGGCCTATTTTAGTAGTTTATGTAGATCAATGCTTTAGTTGATGAGCTTTAATGAAGAAAATCAATTTTTTTTATAAAGAATCTTTATAACCTTTAGGAATGTAAATAAATAAAACGATCTTTATTATATCCTGTTTCTTCCTTAGCGTCGCGATTACCATGGATAGATCATATTTAGCTAGGGGTAGGCCAGTTCAAGAAGAATTTACATCTTCCTCGCCAACTTGTTGTTTTTTTTTTTTTTTTAGCTACGATGGCAGTAGTGTTACCTTTCTGCTTTTAGAGAAACTTTTTTTTTTGGTATTTTGTTTTCAGGCATGTAAATATTAATGTAACTACTGTCCAGACCTTGTTGCAAGTTCCCATCCCCATCCGATGAGCTACCGAGTGGATGATTATGTCTGAACCGCGAGGAGGCTGTACACTTCACCTACGAATCTGCTTAGGTTGACAAAAACTTCCTATTATATAAGGATGGGGAAAGTTAGTACGTGGATTACTTAGAATTCAAAGCTATTTCATATTTACGTTCTGGGCCGTGATTTTTATTGAAGATATTCGTTAAAAGAGGTCTGTGACACTTGCTTTACAAACACGTGACAGAGTTGCTATGCCGACGCCTTACCCCCAATCCATTTAGTCAGTGTCTACGAGAATTTGTGCATCCAGAAACACATATACTGATTTCATTGCTCTACGTAAGTACTACCGCTGGACAATGAGATGTTATCATGGTTTCCACCCAGGAGATTCTGATTTTAAGATACCCTTTCTTGGAACCTACTACTACTACTAACTTCTGAAGGTAACTTGTGGTTATTCATGCTAACAATAAATGTCATCTCTATTTTGAAATATACGAGCTCGAATTCATCCTTAGGTAGTGCTATGGAGCCATTACATAGCAACAGGCATCAAAATAAGGCCATGATGCGATTTTCGCCATCAAATATCAATGGTCTAGGGTAGATTCAACTGAGATTACCCTCCAAATATTGATGTTATTTGATTTCAACAAAAACAAATTGATCATATTAAATTTGCTTCATGGCTAGTGTAGTACCTATATACTGCGTCATATGCAGATTATTACTGCAGTTACTTGATTGTAGTGAGCAGAACATGCTGAAATTTGACGTTTATGTGACGAGAACAAGTGTTGAAACATACACAAGCGAAATCGCTATGGTACCGCAGATATCGTCAAATTAATCAACCACGCTGAATTATTTCAAGCCAATAGTGCTTGAGTCAAAACATTCCTCGAATTGTAAATCCGAGGCCAGAGAAAGAGACGAACTAACAATATCTGTTAGTTCTGCTACACTCTGCCTTTAGTATTTCTATAAATGCAAATAAAGCAGTTGCCGACACAAAAGGTGGGTAGAGCCTCCATGTGTGGGAGTTGCAAGAAAAGGAAAAAGAAAGAGAGTTTCTGAGATTAAGTTTGCCGATTTATTGACTGTACTGAATTGAGACGAGTAAATACAACACAGTGTTTTTTATATGGTCAATGCATTGGAATACTACCGCTTCGAATAGATTGCACGATCAGATGGTAACAGGATGTCAGTTCGGCCATCCTGATCGTGTAATCGCCTCGATTACATTTTCTTCAACTTATACATACGCTTTACATCATAATGCTATATATTTACAGAATATTTATTTTAATTTACTATAGTTACATCAATTCATATTAGTTCATGTACATATGTAGCTATATTCATAGAATACTTATTATTTTGGTATTGTAATTCATTCATACAAATACACAAATTTATTCATTACTTCAATTATAATAGATACTGTATATATAGATTCAAAAAAAAAAAAATTGTAGCTTACAAAAGAATACAATAAATTGGTCAGGATCGTGAATAAGCTGGTTATTTGAATTTGTTTACTTTACTTTACCGGCATCTTCTTCGCAGTTCACAATTCCATCTTCATCACATTCATTGCTAGGGGGTATCAAAACAGGCCTCATATTTGCTGGTGACGATACTGCTTTGTACGGTAATCTAGAAACCTGCATATTTTCAATATCCGTTATAAGGTATCAATCATTTGGAAGAACCTTTTTAACCAAATAGGGATCACGGTATTTAGAAAATAGTTTTCTGTTGACACCTGGAATTGCTGTGTTTTTTAGCATTATTAAATCTCCTTCTTTATATGTTTCTGGTTTTCTTTGACACTTATCGTAATATTCCTTACTGTATTTTTGATTTTTTGCAATGTTCTTCTCAGCCCTAGCTCTCATATCTCTAAGATTCCTCTCCAAAAACTCCATTACCCTATCACAGAATACACCTTTTTGGTTTGTTCCAAATAACACTTGGAGAAAATCCTGTACTTCTATTCACAGTATTATTCAAGGCAAACTCAATTTTAACTAAATTTCGGTCCCAACCGCTCATTGTATTGGCATCACACCCTTTGGCTATCATTGAAACAAGTACTCGATTGATGCGTTCAACTTGACCGTTTGATTGTGGACTATGCGTAGCGATTTTCACATGCTCAACATTATTCTCTTTCAAAAAGTCGCTGAATTCTTTTGACGTAAAACATTTTCCTCGATCCGAAACGATTCAGTTAGGTCGTGAGTAGTTTTCGAAAATCGACTTCAAACAAACAAGGGCTTCATTACTCTTAGTCGTTTTTACTGAGTAAAGTTTGGTGAACTTCGAAAAACCATCTACAACTACAAGAATAATATGTTTCTTACTTGACTTGGAGTTTGACAAAGGCCCGAGGTGATCGATGTGGAGGGTATCAAAAGGGACACCTCATTTTGGAATAGGATGCAAAACTCCTTGAGACTTTCCCGAGCTAGGTGAGAAATATATACACTTGAGGCATCTTCTAATACTATCTCTAATTTTCCCCTTCATATTGGGAAATCAATACCTTTTAGATAGATGCTCGAAACATTTATCCACTCCTAAATGACACATAGCCTCATGATGTGTCCGTATCAACTCATTCTCCATATTGAATGGTACGTAAAAGAGAACTTTATCTATTGCTTTGCGGTATATTAATCCGTCTATCATCTCAAAGAACGCGCTTTCGTTTTTTTTCTAAATCTGATGCTATTGAGGATATTTTTGCTTAAAGCATCGACGTGAGACATTCGATCGCTTTTTCTATGTTCAACTTTATAATCAAAGCTTTGGAGTTCCAAAGCCCACCGAGAAATACGCGGATTAAGAGACTTCTTTTGCAATGTCAATGCCAGAGCTTGGCAATCTGTTACGATTTTAAATGTACACCGATTAGGTAAATTTTAAACCGGCGGAGAGCATACACAATTGAAAGCGTTTCTAATTCATAGCTATGAAATTTACTTTCACTTTCAGTAGCCCGCTTGGAAAAATATGAAACCGGATGAAACTTTTTATCGCTCTGTTTCTGCATTAGAACAGCCCTAAAGCCAACACTACGAGCATCGCAATTTAATTCCGTTAGGTTGTGTGATTGATAGCACTGGGGACGAAAGAAGCTTTTCTTTAAATAATTGAAATGCTTCAAATTCTTTTACTCCAAAGGTAAACGGGGCATCTTTTTTGAGGAGATCATAAAGTGGTTTTGCTAGGTTAGCAAAGTTCTTTATGAACTTGCGAAAATATGAACAAAGGCCGACAAAATAAACAAACAATTTGGGTTTGCATGTTTGTTCTTTGTCTAATCTTAGTTGCAAGCAATTTTTTATTATCACATCCACTGCTTCTTTTAGAATATCCAAGTGTTCATCTATTGTTTCTGTTGCCATGAGGATATCATCTAAATACCTCAAGACTTTGCCCTGTGAAATCAATTTTCCAAAGAGATATTTCATATATCTTTCGAACACGAATGGTGCATTCTTTAGCCCAAATGGCATTCTGACGTATTCGAATTGCCCTAATGGCGCGATATAAGATGTGAACTTAATTGAATCCTCATGAAGAGGTACATGATGAAATCCGTTTTTCAGATCAAGAGACGTAAAATAAACTTTATCTTTTAGTCGCTCTAGGTGATCTTCTATTAATGACAGAGGGTAGTTGTCACGAAGAGTTTATTTTTATTTTATTTATTTATTTATTAAGATATCAATACACAATTATAAATTGTTAATAATACTAAGGATAAGAGCAATTAACAGCATCGGCTTTCGGCTCCAAGAAATAAATACATTTTTATATAATTAAATTGTAACGGCTAACAAATTCTTTTATTTTTAAAATATTCCATTTGTTTGGTTCTTTTAAGATGTCTATAAGGTTGGGGTCGCAACTGTTGTTGTAATTTGGGTGTCCTAATTGGAAGCAAGTACTTAATATGTGAGCGATGTTTAATGTGTTAAGGCAGTTGGGGCAGATAGGTGGAGGTTCGTTCTTGAGTAGGTGTAGGTGAGTATGGGCTGTGTGACCAAGGCGTAGTCGGATGAAAGTCTTAAGGTCGGGTTTACTAACGTCCAAAGGGAAGATAGGTCTAACTTTGGTTGGGTTGATAAGGCTGTAATGATGCTTGTAGTGTTCCCAGTCAATTATTCTTTGGCTATGGCATATTTGATTAATGTGCCTTTTTAAATCAAGCCGAGAAAAGTTGTTAAATGTAAAAGTAGGACTGTTAAGTGCCATCTTAGCTGCGGCGTCTGCTAATCCATTCCCTTTTATTCCTACATGGCCCGGAGTCCAGATAAGCTTTAACTTTGTATTGGCTTTGGAAAGAATATTGCGGATTTTGGCTATTACATCTGCGTCGTTTCTTGGGTTGACAACGGCTCGTAATACTGATAAGCTATCAGAGCAGATCGCCCATTTCCCTTTTCTTAATACACTGATCTTAATGGCCTCCAGTATGGCTAATGCTTCGGTTGTGTAGATGGAAGTAATATTAGGTGCATTACCTTGTGTAAGAACAGAACCGTCCTGGGCTACTACTGCAAAAGCGGTGTTGAAACCTGTTTTGGACCCATCTGTATATATGAAGTTCCATCCTATGTTTTTCAAAGAACAACAGATTTCGGAAAATCGCGCTTTAAAAATGGCGTTGCTGGTGCTGTCCTTCCGAAGTTCTTGTATATCAAGGATAACTGAATCTTTGTGAAGAGACCAAGGAGGATGTGTTGGAGTAAATTTGGCTGTTTTGGTTAGGGGAAAGTCCAGTTTATTTCGTGCCTCGAGGATGAGGTGTATAGCGGATGGGATTCTTCTGCTGCGAGTGTGGGTAAGTGCTCTGCAAGTATCCCTGTCAATAACTGACCCTGATTCGAAGAATAATTTTACGTTGAGTTTGGTGATTATTTCTTGATACCGCTCCTCTACTGTTGGCAGTCCCGCTTCGGCAAGAATGTTTTTTAGCGGTGTTATTGGAAAAGCCCCGAGGCTTTTCCTTGCTGCTTGGTGGTATGCTGGTGTGATAATTTTTTTTGTAGACTTTGGGCAGGAACCATAGATGGATAAAGCGTAATCGATTTTATTTAAAACTAATATTTTCGTTAAGTTACAAAGTGTGTTTACGTGAGCTTTACTTTTATTTGAAGAAAGATACTTAATAATGTTAAGCCTTGCTGCCAATGCTGTCTTTAGGTTAGTACAGTGCGGTTACCAGTTGTATTTATTGTTTATAATTAGACCTAATACATTAAGGTTGTTAACTACTTCAAGTTTTTTATTATTAATTGTTAGTTCTAAATTAGTACAATTCTGTTTTCTACAAATATGGATTAATTTACATTTTTCTAAAGCAATGTTAGGCCCAGAGGTTTCCGACCATTGGCTGATCTCATTTAGTAGAGTGGAAAATATTGCTTTAGTTCTATCTAAGTCATTGTATTTACATAGTATGTAGACATCGTCTGCATAGATACAGTGATTTAGATCTTTGTGTTTAGAAATAATATAATTTATTTGGTTGAATGCAGTTGCAAAACAAATTACCGATAAAGGAGATCCTTGAGGGATACCGTTATCGAGAGGTTTAATTTTGGAGAAGAAATTGCGAACTTTTGCGAAACATTTTCTATTTGTTAAAAAGGCTTTAATGAAATGGAAAATTTTGGGACCAAGGCCCCAGTTTCTCAAATTGTTTAAGATAAGGTGGATGCCCACTCGATCAAAGGCTTTCTCAAAGTCAAGTGCTAGGATTGTGATATGGTTGCGTGCCGTTAAAGCGTTTGTTACCACAAAGTCAATATGAAGAAGGGCATCAATGCATCCTCTCCTAGGTTTAAAAGCAACCTGGTTGGGACTTAAAACTTTTTTGTATTCGGTGAACCATAACAACCTGTTTGCAATTATTTTTTCTAAAAGTTTTGATGTACAGGGGAGTAGCGAGATTGGGCCATAGCTATTGATACAGGCTATGTCTTTTTTGGGTTTGAGGATTGGGATAATGGTAGCTGTTTTCCAGCTTTGAGGGATGATGCCTTTGGTAAATATGTTGTTAAAGAGTGATAAGGGCCTTAGTTTGGTTGTATCAGGCAGGTTCTTTAACATGGGGTAGGATATCTTATCCCGTCCTGGTGTCTTGCCTTGTAATCTACTTAAACAGCTTTCTAGTTCAAAAAAGGTGATATCAGTCTCAATGCGAAGCACTGCAGCATTTGTAACCGGTAGTGGTGTAAAGTTAAGACTATTCAATTTTTCTCTGTTAAAAGCCTGTGGGAAATTGGAGTGGTGGGATCTTGTGGACCAAGTGTCTGCAAAGTGGTTACTGATTTCCTTAGTGCTAGTTATAGCTCCTGTGGGTGTGTGGATTGACAAAATATTTTTAGGGGAGGCACTACCTGTGAGAGATCTGATTCTTTGCCAAACCGTACTCGTTGATGTTTTTGGATTAATTGACGCAGTGAATTGGGCAAAGCTATTAAGTTTGCTGTTTTTTAGAGTTCTTCTAAAAAGGGCATTGGCTTTTTTGTAGATTAAGAGGTTAACTTGAGTGGGGTTTTTTTCTAAAAACCCTCCAAGTTTTGAATTTTACCGTTCTTAACCTGGATAGTTCTTGGTTCCACCAAGGCACAATTCGGTTGAATGTTACTGAGGATGTCTGCGGTATGCAGTCATTTGCAGCGCTACGGATCATTTTAAGTAGGATAGCAGCCTCATGGTTTATACAGTTTGTTGGAGGTAGATTGCTGATGTATGGTTCAAGTTTTTTCTTAAATGGTTATGGGGAAATGGTCACTGTTATGTAAGTCTTCAGAGATACCCCAGGATGTCTTTGGGAACAGATTAGATGAACAGCATGATATATCAACGTGCGTAAGTGTGCTATGAGTTGAAAGATGAGTAGGAGAACCGTCATTAAGAATTATAAGGTCTGATTTGGAGAGGAAATTCTCCATAATGTGACCCCTTTTTGTTGGTTAATGGGGAGCCCCATTGCTGGCTCCAGGAATTTAGATC
Source organism: Volucella bombylans (assembly GCA_949129095.1). Lineage (NCBI taxonomy): Eukaryota > Metazoa > Arthropoda > Insecta > Diptera > Syrphidae > Volucella > Volucella bombylans. The sequence goes on from OX422143.1 coordinate 58,424,649, forward strand.
CCCTGTTAAAATATATGGTGGTTGTACTTGGTGGATTATGTTTTCTAAGTCGGATTGGGTAAAATTCTGTCTGGGGTGGATGTAGATGCAAATAATAGTAACTTGGGTACCCAAGTTAACTTCTACGGCAGTTGAGAGAATGTTAGAATTAATTTTTTTGGGAACATGAGGAATATTTTTTTAAACTAATATGCCGACACCTTGAACGGATGTTAAATTATAAGGCTGATTAACAAAATAACCGCAATAACCTTTAGGTTTAATTGGGTCTACTTTGTATGGTATATGAGTTTCTTGAAGTGAAATTACATCAAGCTTCTTTGATTTTATTATTAAATTAAGTTGATCGTAATTATTTGTGAAACCATTTAGGTTCCATTGTAATATGTCTAGGGAGCTTATTCTTTTTGGTTGATTATTTTTAATGTATTTGATTGAGTAGTGATGGTCACCCCTGCGGAGAGATCTGCAATTAACACCAGAACAAGTGGGTAAAGTTGCGTTCCACATAGCTAGTGCGGCCGTCGAGCTCAAGGTGTTTGTCTGTATTTTTTTTATGGGTTTCGATGTGTGTTGTGAGAGTTGGGTAAGAACATGTTTGATTGACTTGGAAGAGATTTGGTTTGTGATAGCATTACCGTATTTGCCAAAGAGTTAGAGGTGGGATTATTTGTTTTTGGAGAGCGGGATCGTTTATCGGAGCGAAGAGTAATTGAATTGGTTTGTGGTGATGGAGACATTTGTTGTTTTTTATCTAATATCGCTTGTGAGGTGTTTGGTAAATAGTGGGATGAAGGGAATTTGGGAGATTGGTTGGTGGAAGATTTAGGTGGAGTAGCTTTGCTTTCCGATACTGTAGGGGGTGAGGGTGCAGGTAGTTTTTGAGATAGTTGCATTGGGTTGGGTGTAGACTTTTTTATTTACTGAGAGAAGGGTGTAGGGTTCGGAACTGTCACTTGATTTTGAGAGTTGTAGATGCGTATGGCTGCGGCCATACTACATTTGTTTTTGATTTTAATTGTCAGGATTTCTTTGTTTTGTTTGAATTTAATACAGTCTTTTGAAGAAGATGGGTGTTCCTCTTGGCAGTTTGCACACATTAATCTTGTGCAACTTTCCGGTTCGTGAGGGGGAAGGTTGCAGTTGACGCATATTTTTGTTCTAGTGCACCTTTTTGTAGTATGCCCTAGAAGTTGACAATTGTGGCATCTCATCGGTGAAGGGATGTATTCCTTAACTTTTGTCTTGTACCACCCTATTTCTACGGTTTGGGGAATTTGGAAAAGTTCAAAAGTAAAAACCATAAGGCCAGTTGGTTGGATCTTATCGTCAATTTTTTTGGTGAATTTGTACACTTCAATTACTCCCTGAGATTTCATTTCTGAAACAATTTCGGATTCTTGGACGTACTTTAACCATGGCGCATATACGATGCCCTTGCAGCAGTTGAGTTGCTTGTGAAGAGTAGCTGTCACCGGAATTTGGTTAGCTAATACGTTAGTTTTTAGGAATTTATCAGCAATTTGTTGGCTTTTAGCTAATAACAAAATGCTACCATCTCTTAAAAGTGATATATTCTCATATTCTTTACTAACCGAGTCAATTAATTTTTTCAGTACGAAAATACTTACGGATGAGATTGGCTTATCCACGTTTTTGGCTGATTTTGGATTTTTGATGTTGCGTACGACTGGTAGCTCTGGGAAATCAAGCGGCAAGTTGAAACCTTTATTTTTCTTAGCCTTGGGTTGATCAGGTGACAAATCAGCTAAAATGTCAAACTGATTCCCCGTGTTTCCTTTTGGCCCCAATGGGCCCATGTTTTAAACACCCACAGGAAATTAGAACTTAAATAAACCACGCGACGATTAAAGAGAATGGCAAGTACTTTGTGTCCGTAAAGAAAAGAACGGGATAGGTATAGAAGAGAAAAAGGTCGAGTAAGAATAATGCGAACGAAGAGATGTTGACGCTTTAAAAGCCAGACGATGACTATCACGAAGAGTTATTTTATTTAATTCTCGATAATTAATGCAAAGCCGAAATTCTTTGTTTTTTTTTTTACTAAAACAATCGGTGACGCGTACTCGGACCGTGATTCACGAATAATACCATCTTTAATTAAACCGGCTAGTAATTTTTGAAGCTCTAGTCTATGTGAATAAGGCAACCTCCTAGGAGAATAATAGAAAGGTATTTCCTTTGATAACACTATTTTCATTTCGAAATCAGATCGCCGTAAATTATTTTTAAAAGGGGAACGTGAAGGTACAACAATATCTGTGATTCTATCTTTTATGTGTTTGGGTATACATTCATTTATTTTCAGTGGTGACTTACAGTTTTTCTGTTCTACGTCGATGTTGAGAATCCTCTTCGACGTCGTTTTCAATGTGATGATCGACTTCCTTGTGAACCGCAAAGTGATTCTTGAAATTCGCATTGAAATTGTTGGACACTTCTTCCTTTTTTAGCACCAAACCAATTTTCTGCAGAAAGTTTCTCCCAAGTAAAATGGGGTAAATCATTGAAAAATTCTCTACAACAAACAATTTAAGATCGATAAAAATTTTTTCATACGTATTATTACAAAAAATACTCCCCAATATTTGAAGCGGACTTCCATTGACTCCGCAATATTTATCTCCCTCAGGATCATATTTCGTGACCATAGATGTTGGTAAGCATTGATGTTGCACGAAGCTGATGGAACTACCTGAGTCCAATAATGTCCACAAGACTGTTGAGATTTCCATTTGATCAGACTGGAATTTGTAATTGATCCTCTTCTCGAAGTCGTTGACAGCGCACTTTTTAGATTTATCAGCAGCAATGGTTGGTTTTACCGAAAAAGTTTCTTCACAGCGTGGTGTTTCAAGGTTGGATTGAAGCATCGTTACTGGTTTAGGTTTTGTGCAACCACAAGTCACAAGTCACATGTGTTTTATGATTGTTATATTGTTCACGCACAGTATTACTTTGCTTTGCAATGACAGGCTTGGGGCTGTCAAATTTTTGGGGGTTTTGAAAGCACAGAATCTTTTTAGACCATTTGAGTCATTTTTTACTGTTCTATCCATATAATTATTGTGTTTATTGCTTTTAAATCGTTCGTACTTTCTTAAAGCCACTTTCAATTCACTCATATTAATTGCACTATATAGGATGGTTTTATTTATTTCACTATCGACGATTCCATTTATGATAAATTGCAAAACGTCGTCTTCTTCTATCGAACCATGTGATGCTATTTCTGTTGTGTTTTTTCGTCTCGATGCTTTCGCCTGTTCTTCGAAGTTCTTCATATACGAGGGGCGTTCAATATATTCTCGGTTTCGAGATGTCTGATTTTGTTACCGCTTTCAAAAATTCGTTTTGTAGAGCAGTTTTGAATTCTAATCAACTCCTGAAATTAGCAGTTCTAATAAACTGAACAACTGTACCTCTGAGTAGACGTTTGGCGTAAAAGAATTTTAACTTGTTGTCTAAGCCAACAATATCAGAACACTCCTCAAACTGTTCAATCCAACGATTGATAGGGAAATTATCATCGTAACTAAATGTTGGAGTTAGTTTAGTTTTAAATGCATTTTATTTACTTGATCATTAATTCTTACATACTAACAAAAAATGCTTAAATGCTAGCTTAAAATTACTTAACAATCTTATACTAGCTTACTGGCCCCACACGGGCACTCTAAGCTATTCTAAATTCATATATCTATGTCTTTCGACTTCATTTACATTTTACTTAGAATGTTTGTTTTGTATATTTAGGGCTAAGAAAAAATTGTTAACAAAAACTTAGCCTATGGATGTAATTTTTCATTTTTTATAAAAACTTAATATCTAACTTAAAATAAACCTTAGCCTACCTATCCTACATACAAAATACACACATACAAACACATAGACATTATACATATATTGGTATATACAAAGGTATACACCAATACATGCATATATCTCTTAAGTGCTAACCTAAACCTATGTAAGCTGGCCATCGCTATTCACAGAGCAAATAGATTGGTCAGCTCTGCCTCATTAGTGAGGCTGGTCCGTAATTGACGGAAACGACGACGTAACATCTTCTCCATCATTCAACAAATAGAAATGCTGGTGCTGCCGAACGTCACCCCTCTTATCGCGATTCCCCACCGCCCTACTGAACCTGTGACGATCCACACTGCCGTGTGCGACGTCTCTGTTATAGTTGAGTCGCCTATCCCCAGCTGTCCGAGCGACATGGAAGATTAACGGAACCGCTGATCTATCCTGGATCAACCCTATCTGATCCAGGTAGAGGAATGCTTCCGGTGGAACGAAGCCGTCAGAGCGCACACTCTCGTGGTAAAAGTAATTGGGGTAGTAAGCCCCAGATATCAGGTTATTCGTCGAGGTCATTGCTCTTGCAATGTGCCTTCGAGTCAGCTTAATTACGAAGTTGTCCACTCGTATTAGGTTCGCCCTGTTGTAAAGGACCTCATTAGGATACAATTTCTTGTACTCCGACTCTGGTGTTCTGTACAAGCGCAGGCAAGCCCTAAGGCAAGCCCTCTCAAACACACGGGACAACCAAATACCAGCATGGGCCTGATAAGGGCCATGTAGCAGATTACCTTTACCCTCGCATCGAGTTGGCTGCTATAAAACAGTCTCTTTGTAACGGCAAAATCACCTTTAGCTCTGGCCAGAGCAGCATCTACATTTTTGCCAAAATACAGAAACTGATCCAGCCAGATTCCAAGGTATCTGACTACATTTCGACTGGCAAGAGGTTGTCCGTGTTGTCCAATGATAGAGAATTTTCGCCAATTTTTTCTGGTATCCCTAGGAGCTCCAGACAACGGCGTCCTAAAGAGAATGGTTTCCGACTTCTGAAAGTTGATTTTCAACTTCCAGTCATCGCAAAATCGTCTTATCTTATCGAAGTCACACTGCAAGAGAGTATTAATAACCTCGATTTTTGGACCTGTCTGTACGCTATCAAATCGTCTGCGTACGCAATAGTATGGGGAAGTGAACCTATATAGTCGCTTGTAAAAATGTTGAAAAGGATCGGCGAATTGACCGCGCCTTGCTGAAGACCATTTTTAATTTGGAATATTCCATCAGAAGTCACATCACCATTCTTCACGATGAACTGTCTGTTAGTTAGCATATTATAAAGAATGTACAAGAGTGGTTTACTGATCCCCAGCCTAGTCAGCTTATAGAAAAGACCCTCTAACCATACGGTGTCGAAGGCCTTCTCCAAGTCAACAGGGCAGGCACCAGTACATTGTTTTTTGCCTTTATTCCATTGGATATCGGACACGAGTTTAGACGCGGCATGTGAGATATCATGTCTCGCCTTAAAATCGAATTGATTATCCGGGACTATATGTTTGTCCTGAACCCACCTAGCCAGACCTCTACTGATTACTTTTTCAAAAACCTTACTGATATTCGGAAGGAGACTTATCGACCGGAGATTCGCCGGATTGGATATATCCTTTCCCTTTTTGGGGATAGGTTGAACCACCGCCGTTTTCCAATGCGCTGGATAATGTGCATTATTCATTGCATTATTAAACAGGGTGGTGTAAATGTCCACAGCTTCTAGAGGAAGATGTCGAAGCACAATGTTCGGAATACCATCGGTCCCCACTGATTTCTTAGCCCTGATTGTGTCGAAGATCTCATGGAGTTCTTCCTTCGAAATGAACGGGGGTAGGTCACCCTCTCTGGCAATGGCATTATTGGCCGTATTTTCGTCGGTGAACCGGGTGAAACCAGAGCCCTCGGATCGCCAGTTCCCTATTTCATTTCGAATGCAGAAGTCGTGCCCCAAGACGCGATTGTCCAGGTCGTAATTAGGGCCAATGGTATCAGTGGCCTTGTATACTTCCTGGAAAGTCGCCCCTATGGCCTCAACCTTCTCCTGTGGATAATCGATCACAAGGAAGTCGTCATCATCAGCGGCCTCGTTTGGATCCGTTCGTTGTCTGTTGTCCGGGCTATTTTTAGACACTGAAGGTAGTTTTGATTTTTTCTCCGAAATAGTTTATTTATTTGCAGAAACATATTCGGGTTGCTGGTGTTTACAACCCGAACCTTGTTGTTCCAATACAAACTTACAGAAATTCTGTAATTCTCTTCTATTAGCGTTTGAATATTTTTAATCGACGACTTCAGTGTCCTAAACTCCGGGTCTTGTCGGTCAGTTAACTGTCTGCACAAGTTTTTAAGTCTTGTCAGAAGTCTACTTTTCTGTTGGTGTAGTGCGTCAATAGTAGGATTGCGGAACAGGTCTTCGTTAGTCGTACTTCGATACCGCGGTATTGTAGTGTCCATAGTTTGTTTAATTGTCTCGTCCATTTGTTTTAGGTAATTGTCGATCTCCTCGTTTGACAAATTGCTATTGGGCAGTGGGTGGAGCGTATTCGAGGAGAGCGCTCTTGTCAAGGTTGCGGAGAAGCGTGTCCAACGAGTCCTACTGTAGTTGTAAGAATATCTTTGGACTAACTCCTCCAATTCCGCAATTTCGTTGGGAACTGTAATTTCGGTGCTAAAACCGCAATGGTCGCTGTCATACACGAATGTGCGCAGACAGTTTAATATTTGTAAATTTGTACCTGTCAGTCGTATACGTTCCTCGTACAGCAGTAGATCCAAATAAGACCCGCCTCTGGGAAACGACGGGTTATCCGTCGCTTTGAGACCGAATCTGTACATGACATCGTGCTGACCCCACCAATCGAGTAGTAGGTTCCCTCTAGTATTTGGCAAATTATTTCCCCAATCTCTGATTCCAGCCTCAGAAGTCGAAATAGCGTGTCGAGTTCTATAATGAATAGAGTGGATTGTGAAGCCTCAGGTGCATAAACAGAGGCCAAGTACCGCCGCTTTCCACTGCAGAGCGGGATATAAACGACGACTGCCTCCAACACCCGGAACCTGCGCAACACTCCCTTGTACACTCTGTGAAATTTTATACCTTCTTTAATGAAAATCGCGACACCGCCTCCACGTTTAGATCTGGGCCGATTTCTTCTTCTAACAATATAATTATTGTACTCCAGTTTGTGGTTATCGGTTAGCTTGGTTTCGCTAGCGAAAAGCACATCAGGAGTTTCGTCTTGTAGCAATTTAAACATCGCGGCTCTTCGTTCGATCCTAATCAGTGAATTAGCATTCACCGCAAGGACCTTCAAAGTTCGCTCCACCATGTGCGTACCCATTACGACATGTGTTGCGTTAGGCCCGGCAGCAGCGCGTAGATCTGGTCCACCCGCTTGGCCTGTTCTTGAACCTGCTTTTGCAGCTGAGCCATCTGCCCTTGGATTGCGAGCAAGATGGCCAGCATGTTAGGTGCAGCTTCCGTTGTTCTCGGCGTTAGCGCCAGAGAAGCAACAGTCGCTTGCTGTACCGTAGCCCCCCTACCAGACGCCATTTGGGCGTAGGAAATTTGTACGTGACGGCTGGTGTTTGAAACCGAACAGGTGAACGTTTAACCTCCACCTTCTGCTGAGGAGCCAGTTTTGCCTTCTTAATGTCAGCGAACTTAGGACAACCCCGATAGTTTTCGGTGTGTCCCACATTCCCACATAATACGCACGAGAGCTGCAACCTATCGGATGCTCCGTCAACACCCAGAGCACACTCCTCGGAATTGTGGTTCTTTGCGCACTTCACTCATCGAGGCTGTTCGACGCTGCGTGCCCGAACCTCTGGCAGCGAACGCATTGTATAATGCCTTCGCTCCTTTTTAGTTTTTCCCAGTGAACCACCTGGTAGTCTAGGACATTGATACTCCTTAGACTATCCAGACGGCTTTCGGGACTGAGCTGCACTAGGAAGAACGGCAGACTCCGTTTCTACCGTCTGGCTCTGGCTGTGGTAAATGGCTTTACCCCTACAAACTTGAGTTTTTTTAGGAGCTCTTTCACTTTCGCGTAGCCCTCCACTGTATTGCAGTGGATGGCATGACGATCGTTCCCCAATCTCTTAATGTTAAAATTGTTACCAATGACCAACTTACACAGGTCCTTGGTTGCACTTACCTCTAATTTATAGGTATTGAGGTATTATAGGAGGTACCTTCTCCTTCTTCTTCTGCTGCTGTTTTTGTTGTTGTTGCTGGTTTTTTTTTTAGCTGCTGTGGTTTCAGGTGTTGTTTATGCAGCTGTTGCTGTATCTCCTGTTGTTGCTGTTGTTTCTGCTGCTGTTGTCGTTTCTGCTGCTGCTGTTTTGTTTGCTGCAGTTGTTGTTTCTGCTGCTCCTGGTTTTGTTGTTGGGAGCTCGCTACTTCTAATTGCTCCCTCTGCCTGCGTGCTGCTTGTTTTTGCTTAATACTCGTAGCAAGCACTTTTTCTTCCAGGTTTTGTATGCTGCTGGTTATGTCAGTTATTTGCTCATCCTCATCTTCCGACTCGGATGCCGCTAGAGAGGCAAAGTTATTATTGCGCCCCTCATAATGAACCTCATCAGCCGTCAAAACGGCATTTATTCGTCCTCCTTTTAATGGCTTTCGCCACGGCACCGGCAACACTATTTTTGCCGTTTCCCACTCCCGTTATGAGAAGAGCGGAGCGCTCTCCACCATACATCACGTGATTTGCTTAATTAGTTTTTCTATTTGGATTTGTATTTGTAACCACACTTTGCGGAAAAAAAATAAAAATAAAAATAAAAGTTCCGAGATTGGCCTGGGCTCGAACCCGTGTCACACTACTCACTGAACGACGGCGTTAACCCCACGGCTACCGAGTGAGCTAACTAAATTTTATCTAATTCCCAATTTTTTTTTTTTTTACTTTACGTAAAGCCGAAGAACGTTTGTTCTCTACGGAGATCTGCGAACGACTGACTAAATGTTGGAATTGAGTTTTCGATGTCGCTGAAATTATGCCGCGTCGACGAACTCGTACTCAATTCTTCTTCTTCCACACTCAACTCGCGAAGTTTCTGCTTCAATTTAGTTATTTCCTCTCTTTTCCTACAAACTCTTTTCAGTTTTTCTAGCTCAACATCCAATGCATCTTCTTCATCGATGTAGGACTCGCCAACCTCACGATCATTAGAATTTGCTCCTAAGCTGGTTTAGGGACTGTTTTCACTCATGAGGTAGATCAATTCCTCACTTGAATATTCAGCGACCGCCACCTGTATCCTGATCTTCAGCTCCGCTTTCGTCCCACTAGAAGGCAACTTAAAGCTCCGTATCACGTCTATAAGTATAGCCACTGTGGCTGATTCTAGAAATTGTGCCCACTCTTCTGACATTCTATTATGTTCTTAAACACTGTCATTAAAATATATTTTTTTTTTGACACCGACTTTTTTTAGACAACAGATTAGGAAAACAATATATTTTTTTTTTTTGAGGTTCATAAAACACTTGTCGCCGAGTTTCGATCGCGTGTACTAGTTACTGTAAAACTAACGCGCGATCCCACTTCTGAGATTGTGGGAGTTGCAAGAGAAGGGAAAAAAAAGAGAGTGTCTGAGATTAAGTTTGCCGATTTATTGACTATACTGAACTGAGACGAGTAAATACAACACAGTGTTTTTTATATGGTCAATGCATTGGAATACTACCGCTTCGAATAGATCGCACGATCGGATGGTAACAGGATGTTATGTACATAATGTAGTCAAGACACTTTTTGAATAATTGTCCACACATGTGACATATCATAGAATAAAATGTAGAAGTCGTCATTGATTCTCTAAACCAAAAAATCAAAACCATGTTATTTCACGTCTGATTAATTAACGGGCTTTGGAACTGAACTCATCATCCACGCACGAGTACAAAGTCTCCTTACACGCTAGATTGCGACTTGTAATATCGTCAATATCGTCAATCTCTACTCCCCTGCATTTCCTTGGATTTCATACAAAGTACATCTATTGAATTATTTCTTGAACAAATTCATTCAAAATTACAGCTCCCTATTGAGAATCGAAAGGCCTCTGTAGTCAGCCAGGCACAGGCTCATCTAATCACTATAATCCAATGCTCCAATTACTTAATGATAGACACCAAAGTTCTCCTCCCACGAGTTCTTTTCATTCAAAAATCATTAATCAATTGACGTGCTTCTTCAGAAGTTACTCTCGTATCCGTACAATCTATTGCAGAAAATAAAAATAGCAAATGACTCACACTAAGGTGCAGCACACGAGCAAAGCACGTACGAATACATCTCCTGCCATATTGTGTCCCTTTTTTATGGTCCTAATTGTAGAGATACCAGTCCTCAGTGACCTGTGTCCTGTGTTGTGTTCCATTAATTTCAGTAGTGCTGTATCCACTTTTAAGTGATATGTTGCGGGAACCTTCTAATGTGTGCTGCAGCACACAATCTATCTTAAATTGGCCTAATTTATCCACCCACTTTTATATTCAGGTTTCTGAAGTAAAATTCGCATTTTCGGAATTCTGTCTAAGATGGAATCATTGATCATTGAGTTTATAGTTTATGGATGTCTTGATGCCGCCGACTGAGTTAAGTATCATTAGTTAGGTTCTTATAGAAGATTTGATCTTTTGTTAGAGTAGAGACGTGCAATTTAGCTGATGTTGGTATTATATAGAACCACGAAAATGGCCGGATGCACTACCTTCGAAACACACTTCATGAATTGGGGAACATACTTTTTTTCTTTTTCTCTTTATTTGCTGTAGAAAAATTGAATCAGTGCTTTCAATTTGGTTCTTCTTGAGATGACTCCAACAATTTTATTAGCCAGTTATTCAAATGTATTATGATCATTTAGATGAAACCAAGAACAGGGCTGAAAGTTAGACCGTCACTTTTTCTTTTGCTGCCATGGCCTTATTTACTTACTGCTTAAATCCAATGAACTTTTGCGGTCCATGAGGCGTAAAACTTACTTTTCAACTATTCTACGACCCGTTCTTCTGTCTGCCTTGTTTGGAGATGGATTCAATTGCATGGCATTTTTCGCAACCGTGTTGTTCTATCATGTTAGGGTCCCCAATCACCTACCACTCTCTTCACAGTATAGTTGTGTTTATGGGTTCTGACTTGGGGCTTGAGGTTATACTGATGAGAATTCATAACGAAACGGGTGTTACGGCTGAAGGTTTGAAGGGGTGCACCTGGCGATTTATATGCAGCACTGATGGTGGAAATAACGATAAAACAAAGTGAGATAGGAGACATTTCGGCTATATTCGAGGGTGTCCATTGATTTGGTGATATTAGCATCACCTATGACTTCTATCGCACGGTTCTGAACCCTATCTAGCAAGTGCAGAGATGTTTTAGACGCACGAGTACATTGTACTCGAAATTTGGACGGATGAATGCCTTTTTATTGAGGCCAGCTCAGAAGGGAAAAAGTATTTCTTACATCGTTTGAGGAACCTAGACATTTAGCTGAAATTGTGGTTATTCGTTCGGTTTCGACGATTCAAGTGCCATTCGTGGATAATGGCTGTGTGTTTAAATTTCGCTTTAACGACATCAGACAGCATTGTGTTTTGGAAGCATTAAATTCCACTCTGTTGATAGTTCCCCAATTGGTTATGCTGCTAATATCAGAATTTAATGAGCTTAACACACGCTTTCGTTCCCGTTCTACAGCCTGTAAGGCAACCCTACTCATCGCTGTCATCGCTGCATTGGCACGCACACCATCGCATCGCCTTTCCATGACAATTCATACACACTTTTTCGTCACTCGACGCTAAACCGACGAAGCTAGTAGTCATTTTAGTCATTTTGGTTTAAATAAATAGAATTGAAGTAAATAAACGTGTCGTAATTGTTATTTTTACGGAGCCGACAACAATTCAGAAGTGGGATCATCCACAAATTAGTTGTTAACTATTAAAAAAAAAAGAATAAAAAGGTGAAGAAAGTTTATTAAATGTTGAATGGTGCGAATCCCTATTGTCTGTGTAGATTGTGCGTTGTAGATTGGTTTTGTTATTTCCCTTCCCTTTTCGATCATGTTTGATTCATTATCGGACCGTATTATCTGTTACAGTGCGTGTTAAATTAGTTTGTTTTTTTTTCCATCATCTTAATTGTGCTTAAACAGTGAAAAATTATTTCATTACCTATTTCCAATTTTCTACAATTCAGTTCATTTGAATATCGTAATCGTACCCACTACCATTTGTCTGTCGCGACGAAGTACCGCAAGTTTATTTATGTGGAATCGGACGGCTGTCGACGTCGAGTCGAATTCTGCAGCTGCATCTGCTGTTGGTGTTGGCTATTTCGCTGTTGTATTGGTTCTTTTGTTGTTGTTCATTTTTGTTGTACATGCGTGCAAAAGAAAGAAAAAAAAAAAAAAAAAAAAAAAAAAAAAAAAAAAAAAACGAATGGAATGAAAAAAAAAACGTAATGAGAAAATGAATAGAAAGAAAAAACAAAACGTATGAGTACTGAGTAGATAATGTATTGTAGAAATTATAGAATATGGTAATAGCTATGTAACATAACAAAAAAAAAAAACGTATTTGATTTTCTACTTCAGAGCATGGCAGAAATGCGTACGCGGAAAAGAAAACGTGATGAAGTTTCTGTGGAAACTCCAAGCAACAAAAAAATTGGTGGGTTAGTTGAAGAACTAACAGGTAATTGAAGCTAAAAGAAAGAAGATTTAAAAAAAAAAAAAAAAAAAAAAAAAACGTTATTTGAGAAGAGTAGATATGTACCTACTACATACCAATATAATTGTTTTTTTTATAATTTGTTTTGTTTATTTTGTTTATTTTTTTTGTTTGTTTCTCATTTTTGTCATTTTGCCCTTTTTGTTCCTAACCTTTCCCTTAATTCGTGTTATGTTTACTGTTGACTGACAAACTAAGACAAACAAATAGAAAAAATGACAGTAGTCGACCTCAAGGGTGAATTAAAAAAAAGGGGTTTACCGGTTCGGGGAAATAAGGATACTTTGAGGCTCAAACTAATAGAGAACCTCAAACACAATTGTATCCTTAACAGCACAAATGATACTAATACTGAAACTTCCGACGAATCCTATATTCAGCTATTGGAGAATGAAATTAAACAGCTACGAACGCGTTCGGATGAGTTGGAAAAAAAATGTGAAGACTTGGTCAAGATGGCGAAATCGAAAGAGCATCTAGAGCCAGTGAACTCTGCGACGTCCTCAACATTTTGCGGCTTGCGTGATGTAATAGACATTTTGCCTACATTTGACCCATCCGACCAATTTTCTGGACTTACTGCAACGCAGTTTATTGATCGCGTCAATGGGTTGAAATCGATATATGGCTGGAATGATAAGCTAGTTCTGTTTGCGGTTTCGACTAAACTGAAGGGCGCTTCACGCATTTGGTTTGACGGACAAAGGACGTTCTTCGATAGTTTTTCCTCGTTCTCCGCCGCTTTACAAGACAGTTTTCCATGTGTTATCAATGAAGCAGACATTCACATACGCTTATCATGTCGATTCAAAAAAAATGATGAAGATCTCGATACTTATTTTTTCTCAATGCGCTCTTTGGGAACGAAAGCAAATTTGTCAGATGCAGCAATGTCAAAATACATTATATCAGGACTTCGAAACCCATCATTAGCGCATTTGTTATCAGGCTTTACGTTTTCATCTACCAACGATTTACTTTTAAAAATTAAAAGTCTTGAAAACATGACACGCCAACAAGAAATGAGCAGATATCAATATGATACTGAAAGAGCTTTTCATTCAAGTTACGATAGACGTAAACAATTTCTCGGGCGTAATCTTTCATCTCTAAATAGTTCTGGGACGGAAAACAGAATATGCTTTAATTGTTCTGAGCGAGGTCACATTTCCGTTAACTGTTCCAAGCCATCTCGTCGCTCAAGGTGCACGGTATGCAATAGGAGCGGACACACCGAACAACAATGTGTCCTTACAAATACAAAACCTAATATTTCTGCTGTAGTGGAAGAACGGCGTGTAAACCTAGTAACTCTGTCTACGTGTACAAATGAATACTACAAGCAGATTTTAGTTAACGACTTATCCTTTCTTGCGTTTATTGACTTCGGAAGCGATTGCAGCATTATAAGACGGAATGACTTTACCCTGTTAAAAACAAACGCCATCTCTACGCATCAGAAACTTGTAGGATTTGGTGGCGGTGGATTTGAGTCATTCGAAAAGGTACAGGCTGAGGTCACAATAGATGATGTAACGGCACGCATTTATTTGGTTGTCGTAGATGATCCATTGCTCGCATTTGCTGTCTTAATTGGTAGGGACTTTTTGGACCAACAACATGTACGTATCGTTAAGGAATATCAGAGTCTTAAATTTGAAGTGTGCAAGCAAATTCCATCCAAACCTGCTTTTCGAAATGAAAATGCATTACATCTCTCGGATTTGAACTATAATGAGGAAATAGGTACTGTTGCCGAACAGAGCCTACTAAAATGTGTCAATGAATCTAGACATTGCTTCGCTATAAATATTTCGGAATTAGGGCTGTGTAATATTTCCGAATTTAAGATAACATTAACATCAAGTGAACCAATAAATAAACGCCCATACCGAATCGCATTTACCGAGCGTCCAAGAGTACAAAAAATAGTTGACGAGCTCCTTGCCAATGGTATAATTCAAGAAAGTGAATCGGAGTATTCTTCCCCACTTCTACTCGTAAAGAAGAAGAATAATGAAGACAGGCTTTGTATAGATTACCGACATTTAAATATGTTAACTCAAAGCCAACCATTTCTGATGCCAAATATTGAGGAACAGTTGGCAAAATTGTCTGGTTTCAGTTATTTCACATGCCTTGACCTTTTATCGGGTTATTACCAAATCCCAATCAATCAGTCGTCCCGAAAGTATACAGCATTTAATACATGCTCTAGTCAGTATGAGTTTCTGAGAATGAGTTTTGGGTTGAAAAATGCCCCAGCAGTTTTTCAAAGTACCATGAATAAAATTTTACAGCGAACTGGAGATGAAACCATATTGCTTTATCTAGATGATATTGTGATACCCAGTAAGACCATTCAAGAGGGAGAATGCAAACTCCGACGTCTATTGGAAGTAGTGGCAGAAACAGGAATGACATTCAAAATTGAAAAATGCAAGTTCTTCTATACCGAAATCGAAATACTAGGTCATATAGTAAGCAGCAATGGAATTAAGCCAGGTTCAAAGACAAAGGCCATTTTCGACTATCAAGCGCCTAAAAACGTGCACGAGGTTCGACAATTTTTAGGCCTCAGTGGATATTTTCGGAGGTTTATACAGAACTATGCTGCAATTGCCGAACCACTCAACTGCCTCTTGAGAAAAAGTTCAACATTTAAATGGGAAGGCGAAGAGGAAAGAGCGTTCCAAAAACTTAAATGCCTGTTATGTAGCGAGCCACTGTTAGCTATTTTTAATCAGAACGCTAGACATGAAGTTCACACTGACGCGTCCGCAATAGGCCTTTCAGGTATTTTAATGCAAGAAGAAGATGGTAAACTAAAACCGGTGCAGTATTTCAGTAGACATACGAATCCGGCGGAAAGCTGTTACTCAAGTTATGAGCTAGAAGTACTTGCTGTAGTAGAGAGCCTTGAACGATTCAGGATGTACATCTTAGGAAAACCATTTACAATCGTTACGGATTGTCAAGCAGTAGAAGCAATTAAAGCAAAAACATCATTGAATCGAAGAATAGCAAGATGGTGGCTTAGACTGTCTGAGTTCGAGTTTAATATTCTGCATCGTCCAGGCAAACAGATGCAACACGCCGATGCGTTGAGCAGACGCCCGAACGATAATTCTATTGAGATCGAATCAAAGTCTAAAAGTATTTTTAAAATTGAAATTGATAACAGAGACTGGGTAACATCCCTCCAGATACAAGACCCAAAATTAGTTGAAATCATAGAAATGCTCAAACGGAATCAGCAAAATAATCAAACCAAACAACTTCATATTGACTATACTTTTAAAAATAACAAGCTATACAGAAACATCAATGGAAGCAAAATGTGGGTTGTTCCGGCTGGAGTACGCTGGCAAATTGTGAAGGCATACCACAATGATCGTGGTCACTTCGGGTTAGAAAAAACATTACAACAACTGGCAACTACATTCTGGTTTCATCGAATGCGACAATATGTAAAAAAATATATTCAATGCTGTGTGGAGTGCTGTTATAACAAGAGGCCTGGCGGGAAGAAAGAGTGCGAGTTTCATTCATCAGAAACCTACCCAATTCCTTTTCACACTGTGCATATAGACCATTTGGGGCCGTTTACAAAAAGTTCATTTGGTAACCAGCATTTGATTGTGCTCACTGACGCGTTCACAAAATATGTCCTAGTAAAGGCAGTAAAGGACACTAAAACGTCATCTGTACTAAAATATCTAGCTGATATAACACTTATTTTTGGTATTCCAACACGTCTTGTATCAGACAGAGGAACCGCCTATACTTCCCATGCGTTCCAAAAGTATTGTGTTGAAAACTGTATTCAGCATATTAAGACAGCTGTTCGAACACCCAGAGCTAATGGTCAAGTGGAGAGAACAAATAGAACATTACTTAGTGCAATAACAACAATGACACAAAACGAAAACGGACGTGACTGGGACAAAAACATACGAAACATTCAATGGACAATTAACAGCTCCGTTAACAAGACTACACGAAAGAGTCCCAATGATCTCCTTTTTGATTTCAGACCTAGAGATATTCTTCAAAATAAATTGGTTTTAGCACTTCACGATGACGGAAGAAACAATCTCCAAGACGGCATAATCATCAATCGTCAGGAAGCGTCTAAGAGAATAGAAGAAGAGAAACTTAAGTGGAAGCAGCGTTACGATCTTCGGTTTAAGACTCCCAGAAAATACAATAAAGGCGACTTAGTGGTGATCGAGTCAGAACCACCAGCTACAGGGGATTCACGTAAACTAGAAGCTAAGTACCGAGGTCCATTTATTGTTGCTGCCGTTCTGTCAAGAGACAGATATGTAATAGAAGACGTACCGGGAATGCAGAGGAAGCAACGATTTTACCATTCTGTTTTCGCATCTGACAAAATGAAGCCCTGGTGTCAGCTTAATCCAGACTTTGATGAGTTACCGGAAGATACAGAAACGGGGTCGTTTCAACTAGAGGATGGCCGAGTGTAAGGCAACCCTACTCATCGCTGTCATCGCTGCATTGGCACGCACACCATCGCATCGCCTTTCCATGACAATTCATACACACTTTTTCGTCACTCGACGCTAAACCGACGAAGCTAGTAGTCATTTTAGTCATTTTGGTTTAAATAAATAGAATTGAAGTAAATAAACGTGTCGTAATTGTTATTTTTACGGAGCCGACAACAAGCCGAAAAGCAAGGACGCGAGTCTGGAAACGATTATGAAAAGCAGAGAGTACTGTCATCAGGAAAGGAATATATTAGATTAGAAGCAGCGTTGCCACCTTACTCCTATATCATTAGATCTACTGCGTTTTGGCCCAAACGACTGCGTAGCAAAACCAATCTACTCCTCTTTTTACAATTTTAAACAAAGTTTGTTTTCTTCACAACTTGACTTCAAAGTAAACCTAAACGCAGCTATCCAGATTCACATTCATTTTTACTCTAAATGCATCCATCGAGAAATTCAAACTACATTCATTATTCGTTATCGCTATCGGCTATCGGTTCAAAAACATCAAGCTGACACTAGATGTCGAACAATTGTGTCTTTTTTTATCAAATTGTTTGTTTTTTAATTTGTTGTGCTTATTCTTTTTTTGGAAATTGACAAATTTGTAACCAGGTCTGTAAAGCCAAGGCTTTATTTAGGATTATATGTGTTTTCTGATACGTACAATAACTTATAAAGGGTTTTCCAATAGGGACTTGAAAACTATGAATTTAATTTGTGAACGCACTCTTTCATTAATCATCAAACTGTTACTGTCAATTTATTCAGTAAACTCAACATTTTCATCATGGTAAAGTACACGAACGAGCAACGTCTGCAAATTATAAAAATTTTCTACCGAAATTCGGAGTCGGTGACTGCAACTTTAAGAGCGTTTACTCCAATTTTCGGTCGTAATTCTCGCCCTAGTAGACAGACAATAACAAGTTTAGTGCAAAAATTTTAGTCTACATATTCGTTGTGTGATGTTGCCGTGTCAGTGAAATAACGGGTTGGTCGAAGTATCGAAAATATCGCTGCCGTTCAGGCGTCCGTATCAAACGATCCAAATCAGTCAATTCTACGGCGTTCTCAAGAATTGGGCATCTCTCAGACCACATTATGGAGTATTTTGCGTAAGGATCTTGGTTTACACCCATACAAGATCAAGCTGACTCAAGAATTGAAATCGATGGACCATTTGAAGCGACGTACGTTCTCCGATTGGGTTATGGAGAAGATGCGCCAAGATGATGAATTTCATCGCAAAATCATCTTCAGTGACGAAGCTCATTTTTGGCTCAATGGGTTCGTCTATAAGCAAAATATGCGTTATTGGTCGGATGAAAATCGACATGGGCTTCATAAATCACCACTTCATCCACAAAAAATAACTGTTTGGTGCCGTTTGTATGCCGGCGGCGTTATTGGGCCAAATTTTTTCGTCGACGATAACGATCGTCACGTTACTGTGGATGGGTCAGCGTTATCGCGCCATGATCACCGATTGTTTTTGCCCGAATTGGAAGATATGGACTTGGACGACATGACATTCAACAGGATGATGCCACAAGCCACACAGCACACGCTACAATCGATTTATTGAAGAGTAAGTATGGTGACCGAGTTATCTCAAGAATTGGGCCAGTCGATTGGCCGCCTCGTTCTTGCGATTTAACGCCACTTGAATATTTTCTGTGGGGCTACGTTAAGTCATTGGTTTATGCCAACATGCCAATGACGTTGGAAGAACTCAGAGCCAACATTGAACGGCCGTTGAATACCGGTTAGATGTCCATACCTAATTTATTTCAACAAGCAAGTGTTCGCGAATCTGGAAGCTCAAAAATAACAGCTGAACTTACTTGTTTAATGTTCTGTATAAAGCGCAATTTATCGATTGCAAATATGGATTTCCTTCCTTCCTTAATGTGCACTGTTTGCACAGATTCGTCCATTGCTAGATCTATCAAATGCGGACGGACCAAAGCAACTTCCATGACTCGTTAATCAGTGCACAATTGAGGAATACTAAGTTTTCTATTATAATTGATGAGACGACGAATGTCTCCTCTGCCAAGTGTTTGGTTATCGGAACTCGATTTTTTAATAATGTGACAAAAAAAATAACTGACCATTTCTTTGGATTAGTAGAGCTCTATCTGTCAGATTCGCAAGAAATATTTTTAAGCCTAAAATTAATTTTTGAGGAAAAAAATATTCCGCTTACCAATATAATCGGACTATGTTAAGACGACAGATAATGCGTCTGTTATGTCAGGTAATATTGGGGGGCGTGAAAGCAAAGTTTCAACATGCAAATAAGGATATATTCTTTCTTTGATGTACGTGCCATTCTTTACATCTGTGTGCCTCTGCAGCATCTAGAAAATTGCCAGAATACATAGAAAAGATAGTCAAAGCCATATACAACTATTTTGCCAACAGTCCAAAACGCATTGGTGCATATAAAATATTTCAGGAATATTTTGATGTTAAAAGCAACAGTATCTTAGGTCTATCTTCCACATGTTGGCTTTCGATGGAAAGTGTAATAAATCACCTTTTTCAATAGTCGCAGCTTTTGCAATTTTATTTTAATTTACAATGTTTCGAAAATCAAAGTTCAACAACAGAAATAACTAGTTTTCTAATTAAGCCGCAGATTAAGATTTATCTTCTTTTTCTCTCCTACATTCTAAATTTAATAAACAACACCAATACACTTTTGCTAAGTGAATTTAAAAAAATTAATTTACTTGATCAAGTAATGAGAGATTTGTACCTTAGAATACTTAAAAATTGTATGAACCTTAATGCAAATAACGTAAATGTTGATATTGAAGATTCTTCCCTTTATCTGCCATCTTCCGACATGTACTTTGGCGTTCAGTTTCAACAATATCTGGATTCACAAGATTTTGTTGCGGAAGATGTAATCGAGCTTAAAACTTTCTTATTACAGTTTTATAGGAGCTAGTTAAACAAATAAAAAAACAGTTCTATTTCAACAATAAAAAATTTCAATTACTTAAGTGTTTAGACGTGAGCCAAATAAAGGGTCCGCCATCTAACGTTTTTTTTTTTTCAACTAGTGCTTATTTCGTAAATGGTAACACTTAGCTCATGTCTGATTTGATAGATAATTAGTTTTATCCTTCCGGTTAATAATGGAAAATAATTTCATTCAAATGGCTGCCTCGGCTGGCCATGCAGTAGTCTAAACTATCGGTCCAATTTTTAAGCACATTATCGATTGTGTGCAGCTGTATTTCACCAATGGCTTCACGAATATTGTCCTTTAAAGCGTCAATTGTCTCTGGCTTGTCGGCGTAACACTTATCTTTTACGGCACCCCACAAATAATAGTACAACGGTGTCAAATCGCAGCTCCGAGGTGGCCAAACGACATCAGCTCTGCGGCTGATAATGCGATCTTCAAAAACAGGGCGCAAAACATCGAGTGTAGCTTCGGCTGTGTGGCACGTAGCGCCGTCCTGTTGAAACCAAATGTTGCCAATATCCTCCTCTTCAATTTTTGTGAACAAAAATTCGTTCAACATGGCCGATAACGATCGCCATTGACTGTAACGGCCACTCCTTGCTCATTTTCGAAGAAAAATGGCTCAATTAGGCCTCTGGACCAAAATCCGCACCAAACAGTGACTCGTTTTGGGTGTATCGGCTTTTCAATGTATGCGTGCG
The DNA here is from genome assembly GCA_949129095.1 of Volucella bombylans. Classification (NCBI taxonomy): domain Eukaryota; kingdom Metazoa; phylum Arthropoda; class Insecta; order Diptera; family Syrphidae; genus Volucella; species Volucella bombylans. The sequence continues at coordinate 58,445,490 of OX422143.1, forward strand.
GGTTTTCTGTGCCCCAAATGCGACAATTTTGCTTGTTTACATACCCGCCAAGATCAAAATGAGCTTCATCTGAAAAGATGATTTTTTTGACAAAATCGGTATCTTCTCTAAGTTGATCATAGACCCACTTTCCCAGCGTTGTTCAAGCGTATACACAACCATATTCGTTCAGCGGAAGGATAAAACTAATAACATGTCAAATCAGACATGAGTTAAGTGTTACCATTCACGAAATAAGCACCAGTTGAAAAAAAAAACGTTAGATGGCGGACCCTTTAGTAGATCGCATTTTGCTGTCAATTTTACCAATTTTGGATAAGTTTCCGTTTTCAAGCGAAATTAAAAAAGTGCTTCGTAGCCAATGTTAGAAATCAGAACTTTCAAAATTTATGCTTATGCTTTGCTCATTACCCCACAGTAGCGCAGCTGCTGAAAGGAAGTTCTCGTTAGCTAATTTAGTAAAAAGCTGATTTGAGAAACAGCCTTAATGCAAAAACACTTGAAAATATTATTTTAACTAATGAGCTAACACAGTCCAAAGAGAACTGTTGGGAGCCCTCAGTCCCACCAGGCATTATTGACTTTTTTAACCAATTTAAATTTGTCTACGGTGAGTATATAAGAAAGTAGGGCAAGGCAATATGTATGTTTTTATATGTATATAAGCTATACATTTTATATTTTTATTTATTTTTAATATTGAAACTAGTAACTAGCAGAGTTGTAAAAGAATGCAATTAATTTTTAATGCAATATTTAATGAATTCACTTTTATGATTGCATTCATTGACTTCATTAAAGACTTCAAGAAAATGTATACAATCACCAATCATTGGGCACTCAAAAGATCGCATTTATTTTTTCCACCAGCCAATTGAATGCTGAGTTAATAAAATCTCCTTAACATGGATTGAACTTGTTTAGTCTTGTTGTATAGCATATTTTAAGATCTACTGCGCTATATTTCAATCTACTGCGCCATATTTCAATCTACTGCGCTATATTTCAATCTACTGCGCTCAATTATATATAGGATGGCAGCGCTGATTAGAAGTAGCAGACAAGAGATCATTGATGAAAATTAAGAACAGTGTCGAAGACAGAACGGAGCTCTGGGGTACACCAGCATTTAGTTTTTGAATATCAGACTTTAAACCATCTAAGACAAATTGAATTGAACTTACCGGAAGGTAGTTTCTAATCCATTGAAGAAGAGAGTCGTCGGTCCCAAAATGCACGCATTGGTAAACCATGGACATTTACTATTGCGCACTATTACAGTCTCAAGAGGTACAAATAAATAAAAGTATCATTAATGAGGGTCTGAATGATTTCTACTTTTTCATTAATGTCTGATAATAAGTAGCATGAATGCCATGGAAGAATGTTATGATTAATTGATGCAAAAAAAGATTAGGTTCTGACACTCCTTCAAGTGACAATTGGTCTAGTATTTATATGGTTTGAGACAACAATCAAGTCAAGGAGACTCGGAAAAGTGTCAGGACCAAAGCGAGTCGCATGTGAATTACAAGTAACAATCACAAGGCCTCATCCGCATTAAGAACGCCTCAGAGTATAATATGCTAAGAATTACGATTGGTGCTATAGACTAAGCCAAGTATGCACTTTGCATTCCCATTGGAGATTTTGACAATTCAGTGTCGTTTTCCAATGATTTTTCCAAAATTTTGCAAGTCAAACTGGCCTTACGGTAAATAGCTATCCTCCTACCAGTAGTGTCAGTAACTCAGTAATGTAGGACTACTAAACTAATAAATAACCATGAATGCTAAGTTTTGAGCCATGTCTTGTTAATACAAATAACGTCACCCCTGAATCATTGAAAATGTGCCTGGCGTAATCAATTTGTGATAAATTGAGACTACGAGGATTGAAGTGGCAAAATTTAAATCCATCGTGGGTATTTGACAAAATCTTGACTGGCGTCAGAACCTATCCTCATTCAACGTCACAGGCATAGAACCGCAAGCAATTAGGAACAATAGAAGTGGAAAACATATTGAAACACATTTTAGATGTCCTTTTTCAAACTTTATGTAGATTACCCCACGTCATATTCTTAAAAAGGGCCTTAATAATGCTAGCAACCTCGGTACTGTTAGGAGGATTCATACGTACGGGTATATTCTACTTCGAAATGGTCTTTAACAGTCAGGAGTGTCGAACTTCTGTTCAGATTGCTTAAAACCATTTAAAAATGCTTACTACTTCTCCAGTGCTGATTCTCATCCAGGAGCAAAGAATCGTCTTGGCTTTTCCAGAATGTTATTTTTAGGTATTATTTGTACATCATTCGGTGAGATTATAGCCGGACTCACACGCGCCTCTAGCTTGTTCACCTCAGTTGAACAATACAGTTTTGCCGATTGGCAAAATGTTCTCACTGGCATGCGACCATCTTAGTTCGCTCAGGCCCAGGATGTTCACCTTATACGGCAGGAACTCTTCATCTGGTTGCAGAAATTTTTAGTTTTAAGAAACTTATTTTCGTAAATTGAAGAGGGTTCTCAGAGACTATACGCATCCGCAGTTATATGTTCGAATCTGAGGTGTTTTGTTGCATGGTTGGCCGTGTGGGTGGCCATGGCTCAAGTGGTAGTGGACTGGCTTCCAAATCGGAAGGTTCGGTGTTCGAAGCCCAGCCTCGCCCGAAAGACATATTCATTTTTTCAGTTAACGAAAATCAAGTATGATAAGTAGTTGACTAGAAATCAACAACAAGCCAACCTCCACTAAGAATTTAGTCTCCCCATTAAATGTTGGATGCCACCCATGAAGCGAAATAACCACTGAGCCCAACAATTTTTCTTTCTCTCTCTGTCCCATTTTCCTAAAAACTTAACACATGCTCAGGCATTTTAAGTGTAATAATACCCATTTGAGTGTTAAGTTCTTTAAAAAAACAAATTTAACCAAAAACTAAACTTCCAGATGGACCTGCGAAGTGGCTGAGGTAGACTCACTATCTCCGCTGTAAGACGTTCGGTAGCTGGTAGACGGCCTCTTTACCAACAGCCGTCAAAGGATGGTTTTGCGAAATCAGTCTCATCCATGTCATCTTCTCTCAACGGTTAAAAATGCTGCAGTAATATCCTATTACGACCAATATATGCTTGAAACTGTGTTAAAATTATTCCGCTGATTTTGATTATGGTTTTTTCTTTAAAAAAAATCGCCTCGTTTTTCTGGCCTTACAAAGCTCTGCAAACATGTTGCCGATTTTCACGAATTTATACATTTAAAGCTTTGTATATATTGCCTCTATTAACATTGTCGTTGGCGACCTTTAAGTCGATAAAATGATATTGATTAGGAACTTTTGCATTTTTTCCAATACCTATCGCAAAATGAAGTTATGGTCGGTAGGCCTGGTTTTTAAGTCGCACTGATAGTGACTGGGCAGTTGATTGACAGAAAGGTTTTACATAATTGTGTGGAAAGAATTCGTAAGTGAACTAACCTTTTTATAGCTGGCGCAATCAATAAGATCTCCTTTTTTGTGACACCGGAAAAGATACTGAGAATTTTTTTATTGCGCATGACTTCATTTGACGAAATTTTAGAAATGTATTGATACAGACTCACTTTGTATGCACTTTGAACAACTTAGAAGAGAGACCGCCAAATCGGCAACGTGTTTGCAAATATTTTCTCTTAAGAAGTTCGTTGCAATGGTTTCTTCCGATCTCTTACAATTGTAGCTATGCAATGTATAATTTTTTTATCATATTCATATGTTATCAGCGTTACTAACTACAAGCACTGACATTTGGTATTAGATTACGACTGTCGCACAATTTTCTAATGTATGATGTTAAAAAAGCACACTACAGCGACATCTTTTTTTAACACTTCTTTCTCGCCAAAAGTCTCTATAAAATTGGAATGGCGAGCGTTGTCCACTCTGCAGAATCCTGAAAAGTTTGGCTAAAACTCCTAACCTTGGCGTGGCTCTGCGTTTAGCGTCTCTAAAGATGCTGTCATATGCGTCATATGATGCGGTCTTAAGGAGGTCGTGAGTGTCGATGAGCATTGGCGCTTTTAAATTTTTCAGGTCACGGCTAATTATATGAGACCAGTACTCGGTTTAGTATACGAGGAGGTAAAATAAGCTTAATTGGAACGTTGTCATATACAAGTATGTATTTCGTTTAAGCACTGGGCATCGCCAGGTTGCCGCTGGTCAGTACCTACTCTTTTCGTACAACACCTAGCTGCCTGTATGCATACATACATATGTGCATCTACAATTGAATTTGCTTTTCTGATATTCTGATTTCCTCTACAATTCCCAAAGCCCAAAACTGGCATTTTATAGGTGAACTAAAAACCAAAGGCTCACCACGTGGAGGTAAGCATCTGACTTTACTGACTAAAGGTCATGTTCTGACCATTTGTGTCCCGTACAGACATATAATAGTACGCACCATTTGCATACATTTAGCCTAATTAGTTTAATTAAATTGTACAAAAGATTCTGAGGAGCCTATATTGAGCTTTTTCCTTGAATCTTTTCATTTAAAATATTTACAATTAAAAAAAAAACACTTGGTTCTAACGATTGCAGTTGAATCATGAATGGTTCTCCTGTTCGCCAAACCTGACACCGGCTGTAGTCAAGATGTCGTAGAACTGAGTTAATTTACGATTGTGTCTGGCATATTGACAAAATATTCACGCGCCTGAAATTCCATCAATAATTCATGAGTTACCCTTTGCAAAAATCAAAACCTACCAAAGCGATTTCTTTTCTCCCAATTACTAGTGATTAAAGTAGATCAGCGGAACGTCTTAGATTTTTTTATTTCCGCCAAACCGAGCCAATTATAATTTTCTTCGAACTAACACTGACAGAATTCGCAATAAATCTTTTGAGTCCTTGTTAGAATTTTAGTGGGAATTAATCAATTCATAAAAATAGCGAAACACAAAAAGCATAAAATACGAGTATAAAGAAAAAAATCAATTATTACTGCTGATTGGGATCGTAACATCTCTCTTCTTTAACGGTTGTCAATTTGATGAATTGGTTTCGTCGCTTAGAGGATTAGAAACACAACCGTAGAGAAAAATATTGACAAAAACGACGGCATGACATGAATTCATAATGTCAAAAGAACGTGCTTACGGATTGGCATTTTGAAGATGTAGCTCCTTATATACATTTGACAACTGTTTGTCTCCCCAGTGATCTTGTAAGACATTATGTTAACTTCCGTAAACATTGTTTTGACAACCAAAGGTACTCGACGGTACGATGTTATAAGCATGTAAGCTATCATTCAATCTAAAGGTGAACATCAGTAGTTGACATAAGAAATGTACTCAGCACGAGTCAACATTTTCGAAAAGCTGTTCAAACAAATAATCGTAGCATGCAACATGCAAGTTGCCTAGAAAAGGAACTCCCTAAAACTCATCAACTTAACTGGCAGGAAGAAGGAATCATTGATAAGAAGGCAATGGTACTTCCGCGTGGCAAATAAAAATAATATTTTTAGGGAACTATAATATTGTACATTGCGGATACCTTCTTGGGGAGTATCCTAGACACGACGCGGATTGGCATAATTTTTTTTATAGTGCGGCAGTATAACATACGAGTAGGCACGCATTCCCTTGCGCATATTTACACATCAGCAAGGTGAAAGAAGGCAGATGCGCGTGATTTGGCGCTCTTATTGAGCACAGGCATCTATTCGTATTATGGCTCCGTTGGTGGATTTTTGTCATGTACAACAAGCAGTCGGCCCCGGTACGGGTAGGTCTTAGAAAACGACTCGCAGTCACACCTTTCCACAGACGCCTACAACTTTTATCGCCATTGTAGATCGGCAGTGTCTTACTGCTACTACAGATACTATGAGTAGTTGTAGTGCACTGTGTCATGGCACCTGCCCAAAAGATATTTTGATTGTGCATCGATAGGGTTAAAATGAATCAAAAAAATAAAAAAAACAGAGTTTCAGTCTGGGTTTCGGTTCATTCATCGTCGGGTAAGATATAGAATAGGGATTTGCTTTAATCCATAGATTCGTATAGAAGCAGATGTTTAGGTTTGTTCTTTTTGTGATTTTTTCATATAAATTTTTATATATACATATGTACGAGTATATACTGTACATCTTTTGAAGAAATGTTTTTCAATAAATACTGGATGAAATGATAAGATTTGTGTAGGAAAATGATAAGTTGGAAATAGATAATATTTGAAAAATTAACGGCATTTCTAAAATAGTAAAAATGCTATGATGTATGAATTGCATGTCTTTCGGGCCCTTAACTAATTACGTAGCCCTAAAGAAGACGTTCGACGTAAGAAGGGTTTATACGGATCATGATAGTATTTAGTGCGCGCTGTAGGCAGGTGTGAAGCTTACTTGTGCACAGAATGTCGATCATTTCCCAAATAAAGAATTTATTAATTCAGATTGATTCAGATTACTAATAGGTGATAATCAGTTAGCATAGAAGTGGGATCATTATGCGAACTGAAATGTTCTTGCAATTCTCCGTTGTGTTAAAGTGGTATCCCTAAGGTTTTGCATCAGTTTTAAGGACGGCTGTCCTTTCGTCCAAATATTGCAGCATTTGCGATATTGTTTTGGAGTTTAAATTATATTTTTTCTCTATTCGCACAGGAGGGCATTTTGAAGTACATCAGAGCTATATAGAGTGTAGTATAGCATGCCACTTAACAAAGTGAGGTATTTAGTTGACGTTAAGCTGAATATCCTGATATTATACACATCAGTGTGTTAACCTGACAGTTTACTCCTTGTATATTCATATGGGCAATCTGAATTAATTAATCGCGGTCTACAGGATTCTATTTAAAAAATAAAATTAGTCCAGCTGTTTGTGGTGCAGTGGCATTTTTGTATTTTCGGAGTGAAGTTTTGATTCAGCTGAATGTTGTTGAAATGTACTAATAGTTTGTCATTTAGATCAGATAAGTTCTGTATTATCGGGCACAACCTTAATTTTAAAAAGTAACTCCTGAGTCTTTAAAGGCCTTCATTTGGAGTTGATTTCGCGAAAAAGAAGGCTTTTGTGTCGTATGAGACCGTTAGTATATGATACAATTTGAAAAGCATTACTGCTATTGATTCTAGAGAAATACCACTACTATGCCATTATTGTGACTTTTGTTGAGACAGACTTGAAATGATCTAATGCTTAGCGTGTTGCTTAAAACGGTGGCTATTTTGATGGATGATACAGCTTTAAGAAGCAAATCAGATTTTATTGCATATAAACTGAGAAATGCAATCCTTCGTTAACTTTTCTCTGTAGCCTTTTTAAGATTTTTGAATATAATCGAGACAGTCTTAACTGGGTACCACTGGAAACTGGAAATGTGTCATGAAAATCGACGGATTTCCCAAACTTCAAATTAAGGAAAGCATCTTGGACTTACTACAATAAAAGACGAATGGCTTTGAAAACTCCACTTACTCTTGCAAACACCGCTTCAGTAATTTGGGTTTCTTTTGATTGATTTGGTTTTTCTATAACGGAAGAAACTTGGGAAAGTTTTAAAATTCTTTGAGCAATGCTGATTGAGGACTCCGGATCAGATATTGAAGTTCTGTTTTCAAGCTCATGAGGCCAACTCTAAGCTTTGGTGTTAAAGAGTATAAAGTTGGTGTTTTATGTTATATGTGCTGATATTAGTGCGTGCTTTATAGAGGTAGTTAAGTAGCTCATACATATATAATCATGGGTTCGCCGTTTGTCTCGAGTGGTTCTCATGAAGACGATCAACTTAATTTTTTTTAAAAGGACTTAGCACTCAAGAGTACTCTTAAAATGGCAGTGCACGTGTTAAGTTTTTTGGAAAAGTTGATAGAGAGAGCAGAAAAATGTTTAGGCTCCATGGGTGAAATCCAACATTTAATTAGGAGACTAAAATATTGATGTAATTGGTCTTGTTGTTGTATTCAAGCCAAGCACTCATCTCACATGATTTTAATTGCCTGGATAAAAGGATAACGTTCGGCCGCGGTTAGGATTTGAACGCCGAACTGTCCGATTTGGAAGCCATTGGGCTGCGGTCACCCATCTAGGAATAAAGTGCTGTTTGTAATCTCTTGAATCCATTTTCATAAGGAAACTTTTTCCAAGCTTCTTTCTGAAAATCCCATCTAGGTCAGGTAAATAAATTTACGAGTGTGATGAGGATTTGGATGCCAATTTTGATTATGCCTATGTTGACTGAGGAGAAAGGTTATGAAGACTTTTAAATTCTTCTTGATATACTTACCTCTCTGAGGTATGGTGGTTATTAAAGTGACAAGTCTATACTGCTGGATGGTTAAAATGTAGTTAGCACGTCCGGTGGCTAAAACGTGCAGGTCTGCTCATAGTTTTGATAATATAGATATTGGTAATATACATACGTTCCAACTATTTCGACTCTAATAGTTCTGATATCTAGATATTAAGATACAACTCGATGTATCAGACTCAAAGTTGTGTACCAGAGATCAGTATCTTTCAGACTACTTAAACTCCAATCTGATATCATGAAATGGGTAGCTCATAAGACCGCTTGGGTAATGGCCAGATTGGTATGTGAGCTTAAAAAGCAATATTTTGTTCAGTAGCCAACTTAAGTTTTGAAAAAAAGGAAGTAAAAACAAGTATTTATCATCAAACATGGCTTTATTGTTTTTCAACATACTCTCCATGAAGATCGATACACTTTTGCATGCAATTGAACCAATTTCCAAATCACTTTTTCCACTCCGAACAAGATAAATCCTAAACACGCGTTTTAAGCGCATTAACCGCTTCTTCAGATGCAAAAAATCGTTACACTCGCAATTTATTTTTGATATGCGGGAATAAAAGAAGTTACTGGCTGCCAAATCAGTGCACTATGGTAGATGACACATCAATTTGGTGTTTTAAGTGCTTAAAAAGTCACTTGTTTGAGCCGGCCTGTCATAGCTCGCATTGTCGCAGTGGAGAATGATAGAGTGAGACGGCTGCTTTTCCTTATTTCTCCAAAGACTTCTGGCAAACAAATGGTGGTGTACCATTTCAAATTGATCGTTCTACGTTGTTCAAATGGCACGGTAGCGATATGTCCGGTTCATCCGAAGAAACAGGCGACCATTTGCTTCCAAGTGCTTCGTGCGTGAACAAACTTTTCTTGGATTTGGCCCGTCTTGAAAGATCCTTAGAGTCGACTGCTGTTCAGTTTCGGGCTCATATGCATAGATCAATTGTTCGGCGGTTGGCAGGATCTTATAGATGTATTTTGAAGCACCGCGATCGAATTATATTGACATTTGACCAATCGGCACTGGCCTGATTTTGAGTGATTGTCAAATTATGTTGATGAAATATTAAATGTATGCAAGTGGAACTACTACTAAAGCATGCCTCAATTTCACAATAAGTCACATAACAATCCTGCAATATAAGTTTCCGCACAGCATTGACGTTTTCTGGGAAAACAACTGATCTTGGACGACCTGCACGAAATTCATACTGGACGGAACGACGACTACAATCGAATTCGGAAAACCAGACGAATACTTTCGCCCGGGATGGTACTTCATCGCCAAAAGCCGAAGCAAGTTGATGCGCATACTAATAAAAAAAATCAACGCACGATTTAAATCCAATTATTGGCTGATATGAATGTTGCATGTCTCATTAAAAAACGCAAATAGCACTCGTATGACAAATCATTCAAACCGATGGCTCTTGGACAATTTCAAGTGATGAATCACTCGACCTTCTGGTTCGGACGGTATAATACCTGCCGTGCCACAAAGGTCTTCAGATATTATCCTGCCTACACTAGAGAATATCATGTGGATCGGTGTAGAACTGATCCATATTCCACTGTTATGGACAGAAGTCAATGCAGTTTTCATTCTAAAAGCCCGAAAATGCTCTCATGTTGTTCCAAAGGACCTCAAAGTTAGAAGTCTTTCTTTCATTTTGAAAAGTCTAGAATGACTGATTGATATCCATATACGAAGGAAAATTGAACCACGACCGTTGTCAACATGCCTTCTATAAAGGAAAGTCGGTGGAAACGGCTCTGCATTCGCTGACTGGCTCCATCGAACGATCCCTACAATAGAGAGAGCAATGGTCGCTTTACTGGACATAGAGGATGCCTTTAACACGTCAACACATTCGCAATCACAACTGCGCAGTCAACTCTCCAGGTAGACGACTCACTTGTGGAGTTGGTCAGTCTTATGCTCAAAAGCAAGATAAACTGGGTGAGACTTCTGCTAAAAGATGTATCAGCACAGGTATGCCGCAAGGCGCTGTCTTTTCCAGAAAATACAAAATATCAATTATAGACCCTCCTTCAATAAATGGTACCAGTTTAATATTTCCCGATACAGCAAAATATCTGGGTCTCATTTTTGACTGGAAAATAAATTGTAAACCTAGAAAGAGTCAAGAAAGCTACAGCAAGTTTATTCTCTTGCAAAAAAAAACATTGCGAATAAATGGGGCTTTCAACCTCGTATAACCCACTGGCTATATATCGCGGTCATAAGACAGATACTTACCTATGGGGTTGTTGTATTGTGGACGGCCTTAGACAATGCAGTCAACTGCAGGAAACTAAGCAGAGTCCAAAGAACAGCATGCCTATTCATAAGCGAAGTCGTACGTTCTACTCTGTTATATTTGAAGTTCAAATCAGAAACACAGATTAACTTTAATCTAAACCTTAAACTTTAATTCATAATTTATTTAATACGAGAAAAGATTGACTTAGTGCGCTAGTCAAGCAGTAAAAAGAGAATGAAAAAAAGGCGGAAAACAGTTGGATGTTATTTAACATAATGACAACAGGTGTCAAAACTTACAATTCAGTTAGCGCACTGCTGCCAGTATGTAATAGTTTCCCCCTCACTTAATTCGCAACGCAACCTGTTTTCGTGGGCGCACAGATCTTCAAATCGCCGGCGTAGTGCCTGATGGATGCTCATCTTCTAAAATAGGAGGTGTTGTTGAATCCGGATGCATAATAACATTTGAATAGTTTGAAATTTGCTCTTTGTCTGTTTGATGGTGTGTTGAGATCAGACTTGGTGAAAAAAAAAATGATCATCCTTACTCATAGTTGGAGTTCGAAATTTCATCTGGTGCTGGTGGCGCTAGAATGACCCTGTGTCAGCTCTACAACTGCAGCAATTCATTTTTCTTTACGTTGATATTGGCATATAAAGACTGGTTGGCCAATAGAAAACTTAGGTTTGAATTTTGTATTTACTTTGTTGGCTTCTGGGATTATCGCAGAGAGAATGGTGTTGTCTTCCATGGATTTTTTCAGCGGATGAAATTCCTGAATCATCTGGTGTTGAGCGATATATAGATAGAAAAACCTGGAGAGCTTCGTCTCACCGTAGTGTATCCAGCAAAATTTTTCGAAGAGCGGTCTTAAAATTGCGTACCATCCTCTCAGCAACTCCATTGGATTCTGGGTTGAATTTCCCTGATGTTACCTACTTTATTGAGTTACTTTGACAAAAAAGTTGGAATTTCTTCGAAGTAAACTAGGTGCCACTATCGGACACCAAGGTTTTGAGAAGTCCTTCTAAGGCGAAAATTGTTCGTAGTGCTTGAATCGTGGCTTCTGATGTTATAGCTGCCATTCGGACGACAAATGGGAACTTTGACTTGGAGTCCACAATAATTAACCACATCTGCTTCTGAAACAGTCCAGCGTAGTCATACTTCTTCCGTGGTCGGCCAGCTGGAGTACTCTCGTGGTGACATGTTTGCGTTGTTTTGACATGCAACACATCTGGAAACAGTCTGGGTGATGTCATCATCGATGCTGGGCCACCAGAAATACCGTCGAGAGATCTGCTTCATAAGAGTTAGTCCCCAGTGTCCTTGATGGAGAAACAGCCAAGACTTTAAGTTGTAGCTGTTTGAGTATAACTACTCTAGGACTTTCACTCTGGAGAAGAAGAATATTATTAACTGTTTCAAGAGAAAATCTCCTACGAAAAATTTTTAATAAAAAACATTTGATTCTAGCTTTTCATTTGTCCATCCATTTTGGATGTGGTGAAAAACCTTAATTAGAGCTGGGTCGTTTTTCGTAGCTTTTGCTATTGTGTGAGAATTTATGGGAAAATCTTCGATTAATGCGAAGCTCATTTCATCAACATGGTGACAAGATTCTTCAGTACGATCAAAAGTGTCATCCGGTCCCGCTGGTAAACGTGATAGGCAGTATGCATTCCCGTGTTGTTTTGTGGAACGATAGCGTATGCTATAGGTGTATCCTATAGGATGAGTGCCCATCGTTGAAGACGCTGTATCGTCATGTGCGGAAGCTTCTTGGATGGATTGAAAATTGTGAGCAGTGGTTGGTGGTCAGTAAAAAATTCAAATTGACGTCCGTAAAGGTATTGATGGAATTTCCTTGTTCCGTAAATGATGGAAAGAGCCTCCTTCTCAATCTGGCTGTATTTTTTTTGAGAACCGTCCAGTGTTTTGGATGCGAAAGCGATCGGTCTTTCTGTTTTGTCTGGGTACAAGTGAGAAATTACAGCACCAGTTCCGTGTGAGGATGCATCCGTAGCTAGTATGATTATATAATCATCACGAAAATGTACTAATCGTGTTACAATTAAAATGTCATCTTTGAATTGATTAAAAGCCTTTCCATGTTCTTTTCCCCAAATAAAAGGCTGATCTAACGAACGTAGCTTGTTAAGTGGAGCTGTTACTTGAGCGAAATTTTTAATGAACTGGTTATAATAATTCAATTTGAAGATAAATGCCTCCAGATCTTTTAAATTTCTATGTTCAGGGCATCGATAATATGGCCCAATTAGTTGATTTCGCTCTTCGCAAATTGACATTTTTCGAGCCGACATCGCAATCCATGTCATTCTAAACTATTGTCCTAACTATAAGAATAAGAACAAAACCTGTCAAAACGTCGAAAGACATAGTTTAAGTGTTAGGTTTAACTTAGAGTGCCCGCAGGGGGCTAGTAAGTTAGAATAAGATAATTTTAAGTTAATTAAGCTAATTTTTAAGCGTTTTTTTTGTATAATGCATAAAAACTGAAAAACTGCTCCAGCAGAGTTTGGAGGTTTTGCAGATGCTCAGCATTGGTTCGTCCAGGAACGATTATGTCATGTAAATATGATGTGCAAAAGTCTATATCCGAGGTTAATTGTTTGATGTATCTTTGAAAAATTCCAGTGGAACTTGATGTTCCAAAAGGTAAACGTTGATATTCGAAAAGACCAAATTCGGTACTTATAGCGCAAAGTTTCTTCGATTCTTCATCTAAAGGGACTTGGAAATAAGCGTCGGACAATCGACCTTTGTGAAGTATTGACCACCTTGAAGCTTGTGGAAAAGGTCCTGAATTCTCGGAATAGGGTGACGGTCGATCTCTAATTGTTGGTTTATCGTGATACAATAATCTTCACAAATACGTAAATTGCCGTTCGCTTTCTTAACTACGACAATGGGTGTTGCCCATTGACTAGTTTCCACAGGTCGAAGGATGTCTAACTTTTCTAACCGTGCAATTTCAGCTCGAACAGCTTCTTTCAAACCAAAAGGTACTGGACGATGTTTAAAGTACTTAGGCTGGCTGTTGGGTTTCAATGACAAATGCGCCACAAAAAGTTTACTGCACCCTCATTCTGGATTAAAAACAGCTTTGTGTTTCTTGCAGATGGACTTTGCCTCGGTTGCCAAACTTCTCCCTTCGAATGACTAATTGAGAAATCAACAGCTTCGAACCAATCTAAACCCATTATGGCACCTTTTGAACACTCGCTAACCAAGAACGACAGATTGTGACTCTTGTCTTTATGCTGAATGACTGCGTTTACGATCCCCTTTATAAGTACGCTAACACCTCCGTAAGCTTTCAATGAACGACTAGTTAGTTCACAGGGGGTTTACGAAGTGCCTGATAACCTTCGAGACCGACTACTGAACATGTTGCTCCAGTGTCTAATTGGAAACGCATTAGTTGCTGATTAACGTAAAGCGACACAAAAATTGTACGACCGTTTCGCTCGGCTTCCAACTGTGCTGACGAAACCTGATGGTCCAGAACATTTTCAATTATCTCATTGATTGAATGATTTGTCTCTATGTTCTTAGACCGATTGCTTAAGTTAAAGCGATTTTCATTTTTATGCCTAGAAACACATTTTGATGATGACCTTCGTCTGCAGCTTTTGGAGAGATGTCGTGACTTGTTTCGAAAACCTGAATCGCTATTTTTTGTTGATAAACAAACTGTAGCGATGTGCCCTCTTCGATGACAATTATTACAAACTGAGTTCATGTGTCTGCACTGCTCTCCGTCGTGATGGACTAAACATCCAGGGCAAGACTTTCTAGTAAGGTAATTTTTATTTGACTTACTTGAATGTGGTTGGTCACGTTAATGGCTGAGTTGATTAAATTCTGTTTCCTTTCAAAATTTCAGCGGCTATTTGGGTTGCCTCAAATGCTCTGCAATCTCTCCGAGAATTTGGTCTTTTTTTTGCTTAGCGGCCATGCGGACGGATTCGTGTGGGGTGTAGTATACAATCATATCTCGTATCATGCTGTCAGCATATGATGTACCACAACCTTCCTTTTCGCAGACAAACTTGCAGTCTCTGGCTAGTCCCCTTATATCAGCAATCCAGGCTTCATTTTCTGTTGCAGAAATTTGCATCTCGATGCGAGTACATGCAGTTTTGTTTGGAAATGTTTTGTTAATTTGGAAGTAAGATCTTTAAATGTGTATATACTCACATCAGTGGTCTCGAACAGTTTCGGGAGAACGTCATTGATATGATTACCACAGGTTGACAGAAAATTTGCCTTTTTCAAGTTGTTGTCCTCTACTGCGTTAGCTTTGAAATATTGTTCGCGCTGAAACAAACAGTTTTCCCAAGTCTCTTTTTCTACAGAAAAAGCACGAAACTGTGGGATGGAGTTGGGTGTCGTAGACGTGAATGATGTTGAACTCTGTAAGACCATGCGGTCTTCATTGGATTTTAGCACGTTCTCCGTCCATTCCTTCTGCTGTTCTAGTAATTTTTCCACCAGTTTTACGTCCATGGGTTTTAGAAATAAAGTAACCTCGTCGCCAAGATGTTATGTTTGAAGTTCAAATCAAAAACACAGATTAACTTTAATCCAAAACTGACAATACAGTTAGCGCAGTGCTGCGAGTATATAACATACTCCCTCCGCGGTACTGGACATTCTGTTTCACTTAACACCCCTTGATACCTTCAGCAGGCAAATAGCTGCGACTATTCGCAGCATTCGCCTTAAAGGCCACCGCACTAGTATTCTTAATATATTAAGAATCTTCACAGAGAAGAGCTTCCTCTCTAAACCCTTCTGGGAGGAAGATGCTTTCATGGAGCACAATTCAATCCACTTTTACACAGATGGACCTAAAACTTATATCGGGGTTGGTGGTGGTGTTTTCTCATATAAGACACATCTAAGCCTCTCCTTCCGTCTTCCAAATCACTGTAGCGATTAAAGAGGCTTTGTCCAGTCTGAAGAAAAACGTGATATCTGCAAAGGATATCCGCATCTTTTCGGTAAGTCAGCCTCCTATCAAGTCCTTGGACTCAGTTCCATTAAATTTTAGAACCGCCTTTGAATGCCGATCATGTCTTAGGGAGATGGCAGAGCAGTTTAACCATAACCTATGCTGGTTTCCGGGCCACAGAGACATTCCAGGGAATTTTAGGGCTGACGAACTCGCCAAAATTGGAACCACTGCACACATTCTGCCGGAAAAGCGTAGCATAGGTATACCAAACTATTCCCATATTGGCACCTCGAATACGCTAAGCATTTAAAACACATCTTTTGCTCATGTATTTAGCAATATTCGGGTAAATGCAATTTCAGGGGCTTCCGTGCAAATTTGCAAATTTCCCTAAATTACCTCCCTATGAGAGGATCTGATTTTTTTCTTTAGAAGATATAAAAGACAAATTAGTAGGATACAACAGTCAAGGCTTTAAAAGTTGATATTCTCTGATTTGTCCAAATCTGAAAAATAATGTAGTAACTAGCACTTGCAAATTAGGTAACTTGGATTAGCAACTTACATCTGAAGTGCTAGTTCTAATGTTTGAATATTCCAACTTGCAACAAAGTTGTATAAAATTTGTATAAAACAAAACGATGCCAACACTCAAACTAACCATATGAACAGCCCTTCTTTTGAAATATAGATCTCAAATTAAAAATTTTAATTTCCTTAACAGATATTGACTCCTTGATTGATCGCAATAAATCAGAATAACCAGCATTTCCATTCAAACTGGCCGACGTTTCATTGCATTTGCAATAAAATTAAAATAATTATTCTACTTAATGCGTTCGGACACAATAAAATCCATCTTACGAAGTTCAATTCAACTCAGTTCAACTTTCTCTTCCAATTACGAGTATAATCATCAAATTAAGACATTCTTTAGTTAAGAGGGAAAATTTTCCCACAGGACAACCATCAGAATGCCGCCATTAACATAATTTAAAGTCAAAAATTTAAACTTTATGAAACCACGAAGAGCAGCTACACTTACATACGCTATTGAAGGCTCGTTTTAAGGTATCTCAATTAAAATGACTTAATACCGAGCGAAGACGAGCCAGGAGAGTTCATTTAAGTAGGACCGCGACGGTAAAAAGTCCATCGAACAAATCTTAAACGATCGCAAATTTATCGATCTGTCCTCGTGCAACGGCGAAATGGAAATCCGAGACGACATCAGTTAACTCAATCCGCGGATGCATAAATCCACTGCTTTGCCGTACATGAACTCCCCAATTATCTCTAAAAAGTATTTTCCCGGAGCAGCAAATATCCTCCTCCAGTCTGCTTGTTCCGGAGCTAAACGAATCAATGCAAATGTAGGAAGCAGAAACCCTGCTGAGTCATCAAATATCTCTAGTGCTATCCTGTGGTGTTGTCATGTACTTGAATATATATATATATATGTGTGTACTCGTATATATCCCCCCAATCATTCGTTTATCATATTTTATATGGATATCTGGCGCACCTACCGTACCGCCTAATACTTCCCTCCCATACCCGGTACCCAAATCTGAATCCAAATCCCAATCCAAACCCTCAGAAAATAAATTGAGTCACATTCATAAATAACATGACATTAAATGAAGACATAATCGGGCGGCAAACTACTCGTACTCCTGCTAGGGACAATGCTATTGCAACCATTGCGATTGGATTGGGACTGCGATGCACGGTTGCCAAGACATACCGGCGAATAGAATCAATCAGCGGCAGGAAAAACCAAGAGATGTGGGGATTTAGTGCGGGATAAATGTACCTCTCGCCCGATGATCAACAGATGATCTCCCGGTTGGTCAATGCGGCAGACGACGACGATGATGTCTCATTTACCTATATCCAAACCGGAAAATGTCATCAGGAGCCATCATAAAACCATCTCGCTACGAGCACAGATACGACTAAAAGACTTAGTCCCCATTCCACTAAAAGAGGTATTAAGCTGGACGTATCCATCATAATTGTATCGAATGGTAGCGATATGCGAGGTCACGATGACGGTGTTTTCATTGTGTATTCCAATCGTTTCCATATCTTGAAGATGCTTGTTACTCATCGAGCTTGAGGCGGAATATCGCAGCCTAATTGACGTTTGTACCTATATATGATTGGCGTTATGTTAATTCCGTGCCGGCTATCTGTTTTTAACTGGATTTATAAGTCATCGGTTGCATCTTAAAGAAGATATTGTTTTGACGTGCCTAATTAAAGCCGATTGATTGATTGTGATTGCAAATTTTTTGTTTCAAATAAGGAATGTCTTCTCAAATCATACAAAAGTTCGCATATGGCTTACTTTCGCTTAGAGATGCAAATTAGGAGAAGGAAATGGTAGAACGAATGTTCGCTGTTATCTAAACCCAATTAGGAGCGGAAATCAGATTTTAAAAAATACCGGACATTTGCATTGTACATGAGATCTCCTGTTGCAAATAAAAATCTGTATAATCACAACAATTCAGGAAATCGGATTACACGCCTTCGTAAACAGTTTCGGTAATCTTAAGTCAGATCTACAAAAGTCGGCCACAAGAATACAGTCTTATCCAATGTCTGCTTGCATTTACTCGTACAATAGAACAAAACATCTGAATAGACAAATAAGATTTCAGAGTCTAATACGCTTAAGAAGGAGTCTGTGGTTGCAATGACATAGGTTTTATGTTTACCTAACATAATGTAATCCTCTTTGGCGAATCCTCCTTTGATCTAAAGTTTCTCTTTGCGGTGAGGATTAGAATATTCAATCTCTAATTACATGCTGGATTTCATCAGATTTAATTAGGATGAAGGCAGGCGCGTGCTGATTAAACTCAAGTGAAACTAGTAATATTTTGTATTTCAATTAAATACTTGGTCAGAGAATTCAATTGGAATTTTGTGGTTCTCTAAGCAAGGAGCAGTCATGAAAATGCCTCTCCTTCCACCTCTACCTCGGCAGCATGCTGTGTTTCATTAATTTCAATGTCGTTCAAGGATCCTGTCTTTTATGTTTGCTGTTGCGTTGCGAATCTGTTTGTCTTGTTTACATCAAAGTTGTCGGTGTAGAATGATCCGACCTCATTGGAGTAAGGGTCAATGTCGTTCAAGGATCCTGTCTTTTATGTTTGCTGTTGCGTTGCGAATCTGTTTGTCTTGTTTACATTAAAATTGTCAGTGTAGAATGATCCGACCTCATTGGAGTAAGGGTCATTCTTAATCAAATAACACAAATATGGAAAAGCTTAGCTGGAAAGCTAGGTAAAGCTAAATGTCGTTCAATATCTATGCCGTCATAGAGCTCACAACCCCGTATGGAAGAGATAAAAAATTGTGACGAACCAGCTAATAACTTCGAATACTGACGGATTTACTATTAACGAACCTGGTAAACGATTAAAGAACAGCGATCTTCGGATCAGCACACGGAGTGTTCGGATCTTTTACGAGTACAACCCAACTAGCGCAGCAAGAACAGCAGTCGCAGAGTGAATTCGAATACGGAATCGCCGTCAGCGATGATTTTAATGCCAAACTAGGTAACACATCTTTTATATTACTGTCGGAAAGTACAGCTCACCTCCGGAAACGCATTTTGGGATGTAATGTAAGTATAACCAGCACACGGTTTCCATTTCAATGAAAAAACCTGGCTGACTCCTGATCAATAAACTACGAGTATCAACTAAAGTGATCATATTACGCTCGACGCAGGGCACTTCTCCAATTTCCAGTAGCTAACATCGACTGGGCCTATTATCTTGTGGCAGCCAAGATACAGATGCGAATATCCGTTAAAGCCCAAAACTACTGAACCATTGTGAGGAAGTACATAGTCGAACGGCTACAATCACAAGAGACCGTAAAATTCCCTTAAATCCTTAAGGAATTTGATGCCGCCACCAACGAGCGTAGAAGATCAGTGACATCATAGCCATATTACTCTATGGAGAGATTGTACTTCTGATGGACTAGATTTCAACTCACCCCAACAAAGAAAATCCTGAGTCGATGACGAATGCAGACGGCCAAATTTTGAAAAACAAACGTCCTATAGAAAAGAACGAAATGGACCTCTACGAGAAGATAAAAAGGGAAGAACATAGGCCCCTCAGAAAAAAAGAAAGGGCAATGAGCCCCCACAACATCGCGCATAAAACCCTTGCTGCCAAGTGAACAGCTAAGAGTCTTTGTCTATCTGATCGGCTCCTATCACTGTGGTTGTAAGACAGGGAATTTCCCTATAGGACAAATTTTCACACAAAGGAAGATCTTGGATCGATCTCTCTTCATCGATTTCATAGCCGCAAATGACAGCATCTATAGAGACGAACTATTATAGATAGAGCCATATCTAATTTCGTCATCCCTGCCAAGCTCATTCGTCTATGTAGAATGACGATGGAGAATGCGCGGTGCTTTATCGATGTCGACCTTTGATGTCAAACGAGGCGGTACGTTGTCTTACGAATTTTTCTACATTGTTCTTCAGAAAATTGCGCGAAGATCGGAAGTCAACACCAGAGGCGGAGGCACCAGAAACCATGCGAAGAATCACTCCTGCTAATCGCTGTACACTAGTTGAGGGTACCTCCGACAACTTCGTGTGTGCGCAACTGGAGGCAGCTGACAAAAGACCGTTCTGGCTGAGGTCCTGGTCTACCCCGGAGTTTAGCGTCATCTAAATAAGTAAGAAAGTAAGTAAGCTCCAGATTGTATGAAAACTGAATTATATCGCTCGAAAAATATGCAGCTGGAAAGTGATGAGGAAAGAAATGAAAATGCGAAGTCAGCATATGAAGCAAAACGTGACCGTTAAAAATAAATAATTAAATCTCAAAATTAACTGTGCATATTGTGCACCTAAAGCAAGCCCACCATTTTGCAGAATCCTTTGAATGAAATTGAAAAAATTGCATGACAAGTTGACACCTTATCGGAATATTAAGCTTTGACACCGAACTTTCTGAATTGTCGTTCTACACTTTGGACCAAAACTAGGCATTGCCCTATATTTATGACTAACCTCTCATTGATAAAATAGATCAGTGCTGCAATAATGAGGACATGTCAAATTTTTGACGACGGGTTCTGGACGATCACCTAATGCGGAAGATCCGCGTTGGGTCTTGCACGCTATATTGTGCAGGTTAATGTTTCTATGATTGGCTAAAAATGCTGAATTCCGCGTCGGGTTTGATGAAAAATTCTGCAGGCGGCTTTTATAATATCCTCCTATGAGGACTTGTACGCCTACGACAATATTTTAAAAAGTGCACTTTTAGGGACATCTTGAAGTTAACCAGAGGTATTGCTTTCTTCTGTTCGGTTTCATTAATATTCGACAAAGCCCGTGGCTTTTTATTATCTCCGATATCAAATTTATGAAAATGATTTCTCTATACAAATTATTTTTATCAGGAAAAAGTACATCTCATGTCAATGATATGATTTTTTTCGAATGAATGGCAGACCTTAATTCACTTCTAACTACTCAAGTTGCTACTCACAATTCTCAAATGAACAGATTAGCTTGCTTTGAATTCTGTTCCATAAGCTTCAAAATCAAAAACCTACCCCATTATAAATTAAATTTTATGTATAAATTTAAATGGTTATGCATTCTAGCAAAAAAAAAAAAAAAATTAGATTAAACATTCATTTCAGATACACTACAACAAAAAGAAATGGAAAACGAAACGAAATTAATATCTTTCCAAGCTATCACAACAAAACCCCTCGGCAATGACTTTTTGTAGATTTTTTAAAACCAAATATTTACACCAAGTCTTGATGCGCTCAACTTACCTAATCCACCAAGATTGAGGTGTATGTATAGGTCTAAGGATTGCTTTAAACCCAGTTAACCCACGTTAAAGTGTCGAGTTTCGCTTTTTGCGCGGAATAAAACTCAAAATCGGTTTTGCACTCGCAACAGCAACGCCCAACATTGAAGTGTTAATTATGACACCCAGAGGTGCCAAAAATGATATAAAATCGCGAAATCGGCAAAAGTGAATTATGAAGCCAAAGCAGAAATTCTCCTTAAGTGTTGAGAGTCTCGTCCCTCAAAGATGGCTTTTAATTCAATATTTGATATCTCTATTTTGTAATTTTGTAGAACTCCTACGGCTATTGGAACAACATCATGAATGTTGTTGAAACTGATTTAGCATATGATGAACAAATATTAAATTAAACTTTATCCAACATAGATAGCCTTGGGAGCAGATTCGATCAGAGTTAAACGGATTAGGTGTGAGAAAACGTGTTCGGTGTAATGAAACGAATGAAATGAATAAGAGAGTATTTCTTTTTTTTACATTCAGGGGTTTGTTTGAAAGGAAATTTGTGATCCATATGAAGTAGGCGGTAAAGATATATGCCACAGTATGCCATTCATGTATATAAAGGATGATCGCAATTATGTACGGAATAACATATCTGATTAATGCTCGCCTGAAGCGTTTTCTGATTTGGCGTAAATGCAACTGGATTTCAGTGATACATATTCTAATTACCGTTTTTAAGCCTTATATGGTAGTGTGACTGTTAATATATTCTTTGGACTCCAAAAAAAACCCAGAGGAAGACCAAGAAGTGTCTCATGCACTTAATGTGGCCAGTAACACCGTCCTGTTCGAACCACATGTCTTGAGATTCTTATCATTCATTTGAGGCACAAGAGATGAGTTAGTTCGCCCTTTACTCTTTTTACATTCATGCCTTCATCAAAAAATTCAACCATACACCAACCAGCTAAGCTACACGTTTGGAAAGCATTTATTTCTCACTCCAATGCGGCAATTTAGCTTGTTTACCTCGTCATGAACATGTTTACCTAGTCATGAACTCATTCGTTTGGCCGAGAATATCGCGACTGTGGCTGTCGATGTCGTTGAGAACGAAGAAACATTAACCAGACGACGAGCCATACAATTGGCCATCACCAGACGAACCCTACAGTGAATTTTAGTGAAAGACTTACACATGTTCCCGTACAAAGTGCGAACAGTGCATCAGTTAATACCCCCGGACCGCTAGTCGCGTGTGAATTACTGTAAAGCCATCCTCAATTTCAACAGGGAAGAGAACGATTTTATGTCCAAAATCATCATGAGTGACGAGGCGTATTTCCACTTAAGCGGTTAAGCCAATAAGCAAAATATTCATTTCTGGGGCACTGAAAATCTGCGTTTGATGCACGAAGAGCCACTACATCCACTCAAAGCCGCTGTGTGGTGTGGCGATCACGCGGGAGGAGTGATTGGGCCGTATTTTTTTAGAACGCCATCGGCAATACGGTCACTGTTACTGGCGAATGCTACAGTGCCATGATAAATGACTTCTTCCTGCCGGAATTGGATGAGCGGGGCTTGGTGAACATGTGGTTTCAACAAAAAAGTGCAACCGCACACACAACATCAGCCACAATGGATATTGTAAAGTAAGCGTTTCCTGGTCGTAATCTCCCGTTTGGTGATTTGGCATAGCCAGCAAGATCTCCCGATTTAACCATCCCAGACTTCCTTCTTTAGGATACTTGAAGTCGCGGTTTTATGCCAACAATCCTCAGACAATCGCAGCCCCTAAGGAGAATATTCGACAGGAATGCGAACAGTTATCACCGGGAATCTTGCGGAAAACAGGCACAAATGTGTATCAACATTGGCGGCAGCCACTTGTCAGTAAAGTCCAAGTAAGATTTCCATCACTCAAAATCATTTTTTTTTATTTAGTAAAAAAGTAATTCAAAAACAAAATTGGATGATTAATATTGCGCCACCTTGTATTAAGCTGGATGACATCTGCTTACTTTTGCATGCTAACTGCGAATCGAATGGGATGCAGTGCAATATGTGATATTTATCAATGGTTCATATTTTTGTAAGGGCATAACACCTACAGCAGTTTGATTTGGTAAACAAACGTCAGAATTTTCACTTCGCAGCCTTGCTTAGTGTCGTCGGTGTTTATGTTTACTGTGCTTGTTTGTGATTATGACTAGGGAATTCAGGGTGGACGTAGCCAATATACGTGGGCTACAAAGTAAACACTTTTCTGCGTATGTCCACGTCTGTAATTAAAGACCAGCTATTTTGGCACTTAGTGAATTACAGGTAGACACCTCTCAGATCACACTGATCTGAAGTTACCTGGCTACGAACTAGTGTCATTATTCTTCTCTCACCACGGTCTCGCCATTTACATGCGTAGTGATGTAGCTTACCAAACTCCACCAAAATGTGATCCATGTTCCATGTTTTACGGAAATTCCATCTCCGTAAGCAAATTATCCACTATTGCTTTATTTACTGAAGTCCCAAAAGGGTCAGTAATTCGACTTTTGGCAGGTTTGGTTGTCTTCGGCTTTCTAGACAGACAACACCTGAAGGTCAGTGTGTTGAGATTTTCGATGCAGAAAATAACTTGACAGAACTTGTAAATGAGCCCACACGAATACCAGACGTTGATAGTCATAACGCCAACATCCTGGACTTGTTTATACTTTCTCACCCTGATAAGTACACCATTGATGTGCTCTCTCCTCTAGACTCGTCGAGCAATTGTATCATATCAGCTAATTTCTCGTACACCGACCACACAGTTAGAGAAAAAATTCCTAAAAAAACCATGTGGCAACACGAGGAAACTAATTGGAGCAGACTCAACAGCTTCTTTAGGAAATTTAACTGTTCGTTATGTTTCCACGATCACGACGTGGATGCCGCTGCTGCTATGATCACAGACACTATTTTATTTATAATGAGATCCCTTATCCCCCATCGGATGAAGAGTATCAAATCAAACGAAAGGGCATGGTACGACTCGAGCGGTAAAAAGTCTGTCAGGGTTAGAGAAATGTTTTTCGATCCTTCAAGACCAACCCGAGAGAGGAAAACCGAAAAAAGTTTAAACGAGTAAGGAATGACTGCAACATCTTTCTTAAGTATGTGAAATTTCAATACGAACACGAAGCACGATAGTTGTAGTTGATATTTCTAAAGCATTTGACAGAGGTTGGCAGCAGGCTCTTTTATCGAAAATGCGTGCATTTGGGATCGACGACTCTCTTCTTCAGTTGATTAGAAATTACCTTTCGGAAAGATCAATTCAAGTTTTCTTGGATGGTTTCAAGTCTGATATCCACAAAATAAATGCTGGTCTGCCCCAGGGCCCCGTTCTGTCTCCGACACTCTTTTTAATATTTATCAATGATCACTTGTCTACCACTTCTAATTCAATATATTCCTTTGCTGAGGACAGTACTCTCTGGTTTTCATATTCGTTTCCGGACTCATGTCCCTGCTCTTCGGCTGTAGAATGCGAACGGCAGCATATGCTAAGCTCATTAAATTCCGATATTAACAGCATAACCAATTGGGCAACTCTGAACAGAGTGGAATTTAATGCTTCCAAAATACAATGATGTCTGCTGTCGTTAAAGCGAATTTTAAAAATCCTGCCATTATCCATGATTGGCACTAACATCGTCGAAACCGAAAAATTTTCCATTCTCGGTATATGTGTCAACGACAGCCCACGTTGGAATAACCACATATACGATGTCGCCAAAAATGCTCCTAAATGTATAGGTTCCTCAAACGACGTATGAAATACTTTTCCCCTTCTATATTGAGGTACTCGTATAAGGCATTCATCAGCCCAAAATTGGAGTAAAATGCACACATTTGGTTAGGTGCGCCTAAAACATCTCTGCACCTACTAGATAAGATTCAAAAGCGTGCGTCATATGTAATGCTAATATCACCCAGTCAATGGATACCCTCGAACACTGACGAAATGCCTCGTGTCTCACTTTGTTTTATCGCTACATATTTCCACCATAAATGCCAGGTGTCAAATATGCCCGTCTGGCAGCAAATAATGGCAACTGAAGGGTGTAACTGTAGGTAACAGGTATAATTGATGCAATCACTTGCAACTATTAGTAAACAACAGAGTATGACCCCTCAGTACAAATTCATGTATCCAAGACGTTTTAGGTGTAGCCAAGACTCTGCCAGATGCGGCGGAAGTGCGTAAAAATTACAAATTTCGGATAATTAGTGCAAACGTATTTGTCGCTAGCTCACAGTTGACCAAAAACAACAACGTGTTAATGATTCAGAACAGTGCTTGGAGCTGTTTAAGCGAAATAAAAAAAATATTTTCCATGCGCTATGTGACCATGGATGAAAGATGGATCATATTACCTCGCCGGATAGAGATATGGCTCCAATGAAGAGGTGATCTCCGAAACTGAAGCGAAGGCTTAGACAAATTGTTCAATAAGAAATTCATAGAAATATTCGATTGCCGCTTGAATGATTGTATCACTCTATAAGCAGACTATTTTGATAAATAAAGTCAAATTTTGTCAACAAATTGTGGTTTTATATGTTACTCGTAGTATCGGATTTTCCGAACCACCTGGTTCTGGTTTAAGATAGTGACCATATGACACAATAAATTCGTGAACTGTGATTCGAAGGACGGATGTTTTATGCATAGTGTAGTTTTGGCCACTAAAATTGTAGAACAAAAAATTTGCATACAAGGCGCGCTTAAAAATCGCAATATTACATCCTAGTTAATGAATTGCTCAATTCTCAAAATTTACTCAACATACTCGTAATTAAAGTGTCACCTTACAGACCTCAAGGTTCAGTTAAAAACCAGTAATTGCGCTACCTAGTAAATTACTTTATTACCTAGTAATATGGATGCTTTGCGTCCATGACTTTATTATATTATAGTTCTCCTTAATTAATACCTTGGCACTGATTCCTTCCGCTGATTGCGTAACGTCATATGCATAAAGCCAATATGTCAACGCTCACAAAAAGACATATGAGTGCACCAATCGGTAGATACTATCTTCTACTTTGACCACATGCACTAAATCATTACGATTAATTGTGATCTCGATGAGCCCTAGGCTAGCCAAGAAAGAGAAAATCGCTACGACAAGTTTACCTTAATCGATAAGTACAGGAGAAGGCTTCATCAAAATCCATTAAAGATTTATCACTCGTGTGTCGTATCTGAGTTAAGCAATCTCCGTTCGAAACTTGTTTCTGAAAACTCTAAATCAATTTCAATACGCCAACGAATTTGGACCCCACACAAAACAAAACTCTGAAGCAAATCGGATTTTCAATTGTTTTGGGATTTTTGTGAACTATGGAGCCTAAAATCAATTTGGCGCACGCCAAGGGATGTCATCGACTTCAATAGCCACAAATTCATTGTATTTTCGATTTAGATCTAATAACCGTAAAAGGAGAGCAGGAATGTTGACCTTCTGTAGAGCGAAAGGCCTATGGCACTGTGCCAGGTGTAATTTTCAGTATCAAGGTGATAATGTCTCTTGTAGACAAACCTTTTTTTTTCGTGCCAACAAAAGGACATGATACTGAAGCCGCCTCTGTCAGTCATGTCGAATCTCTGCAAAATCTCGTTCAAACACTGTTTTGATTTCTTTTAAATGATTTTTTAAAGAGCATTTTCGTTTGTTCTTTTGGGTCATTTTATCGCGTGTCCTTTATTTTCTTTCTCCACGAAACCACTTGGGACGTCCGTTCAGGAGCGCAGGAAATGTACACTATTGTCTGGTGTAGGCATTGTCGTCGAACAAAAGTGTATCATAATTTCGATCACCAGTCTTACAATGACCAGAGTATAATGGTGTGTGTCCAACTGACAGACCAATAGACCGACATACTGAAGAGAAAAAGGACATGACATTGAAGTTTTGCGCTAGCTAACCTGTGGCACCACATGAACTCGTGTACTAACAGAGTGGACCAAATAAAATGTGAAAAGGATAGAGAATTGTATTTCCTTTTTCCATGTCCGGATGTCGGTTTATGAATAATTTTACGAGTAGTGCCTAACTTTGTCGTTTATTCATTTTTTTTGTTTTTTTTAATGACGAATTTGAGTTTGGAGTTGTTCTACTATGTCGTTGGCGTTGTTGTAAATCCTTTGACCTGACCGGAAGTTAATTCTTGTGCACAAAGAACAAAAGAATACCTGCCGACTGACTGATTTTTTTTTGTACTTTATTTTATTCGTGATTTTTTTTCGTTTTTTTTTAGTATCGGGTTACACTTGAACAATTTCATGTAAAGAAAAATCGGAAGGTTAAGCAGCCATAAATCGTATTGAGTGGTTTAACTTTAATGAACCATTCTGCTGATCTCGACCTGATCGATGATGAAAAGCATTTTGCAGGTCATTGAGACGCTGCCGTGTTTCCATATTTTTGGAAAAAAGCTCGCAAGTTAAGTAGGTATTTAGGTATTTAGCTTTTCAGGAACTAATTTCCATTTTCTCGAAAAGATTCTTTAAGTGTAGGACAAACTTATGATTATGCGGTAGTTTTGCCAGAATAGGTGAGTACCTATTCAAAAGAAATTGAGGTATACTCGTTACCATACTTATCAGCTGATTTTTTTGATTCTGCAGACTGAAAATGCACCTGGAACATTTGTCTTTCTCAGGAACTACATAGCAATTTTTTGAATTTTTTCACGAAAATATTGAGTTAAGGAATGCTATCGGTCTGTCTCAAGAACATCTTCAGTTTATGGCACAGTGTCAGAATGTTATTACTCGTAAAACATTTTTTTTTATTTAAACATATATCAAAACGAATTGCGCAATTGTATTAGTAAGGAGTCCAGTCACAAATATTATTTATAATTGCTTGGCATCGTCTATTGCAACTTTCACTTAAATTTTGCTCATATTCTAAACTTAGGCCTCTCCAAATTTGCTGCAGTTTTTTTATCATGCCTACTATTTTCCCCCTTAAGCCTCTGCTCATTAGAGACCACATATTTTCTATTGGATTCGGATCAGAATTTTTGGCACAGCCAATCTAACGTCTCTATACCAATTCTCATCGTTTCTCATCATTATCCTCTTCCAAAATCTAGTCGTAATTGTTTGGTCCATACAGAAAATCGGCAGACTTCAGCAATCTCTAATGGTATAATTTTGCCATGAATTGTGCATCGAGGTTTTGTGTGTATAATAAAATATAAATTTTGCGAATCCTTTGGCCGAGAAGCATCCATAAACATGGATATTACACGTACATATATGGAAGTCTACAACAGACCGAGGTAAATTATGAGAAATGGCGAAAAGTATAATTTTATGACAATTATTAAGAATACTCTTGAGTCGCAAAATAAATGTAATTTACCACTCCTATTTATACCCTCACGCATGGTAATGTTAAGTAATATTTTCGGATCATTCTATTGCAGCCAAATGACGCCAGTTTATTTCCATTTTCCTTCTACTATCTACTTCCCAGTTCTTGAATTTCAAAGGTAAAATTGATTAGTAGGTGCATTTCAAAATCTTTCATATAAAAGAACCCCCTGTTTCCGTTTCCCGGACTTAATTTAATATTAAGAACTGCTTTAGTGAATTATTTGATTGCGTGTTAAGTCCCAAGTTAACGCCTGGAACGAAACGTCGCGATAGGCAGTTTCATCTTTGAGGTAGTAATCGACTTCATATACCTCGGCTCCGCTGTCAACTCCAACAATGACACCAGCGCGGAAATCACACGAAGAATAGCTCTTAATAAGCGCTGCTTCTTTGGACTTCTTCTCTCGAGCAACCAAAATACATTATACAGGACATTGATCATCCCATTCCAACTTTACTTATGCGCTTGGACACAGACAAATGGATGAAAATACACCCGTTAACCCTAGCAAATTTATTTGACATGCATTGCGCGTCAGGTGGGCATACATGGTGTCGATCATCGTGAACTTGGAGTGAGAATGAGAATTACAGAAATATTCTAGTCGTTGCTGGCATCCGTACGAAGCTTGTGTACTTATTATCCCTGATAGGCACTTAATATTTTGCCATTCAGACTCCTCTATTTTTCCCCACTTACGTTCTTTGCTGGCAGTCTTCTTTGCGAACTGCTCTCGTCCTTGACTTCATTACCATTCAATACAATTCCAATTTCCCTACATGAGTTTCTCGTCATTCTTTAACAACACAAGAGAACCAAATGTTTTCTGGTGGCTTGCTGATAATGTTGCCACTGGTATTCTGGCTTTTATACGTTTTTGCTATCAGCATATGACTTATTCAGAAATTATCGGAAGCTGATCAAAACAAATGATGACTTCTCGGAATATTCAAAATGCAATGGTTGTGCTTTGCTGGATCTTGGTATATGATATGTCTTTTTTGTTTTATAAGGAGGCCATCACGTCCTTTAAGGATGCTAAGGAAACGTCTGTCCTCTGCAAGGTTGATTAGACTGAGCGCGTTTTCAGAAGAGATATCTCCCAACTGTGTTGCAATGTAGTATGTTTTGTGGATAAATAACCTTTACTAAGGTTCGCAGTTCCGCAATACGTAGAAACCTTGAAAATATATGGTCAACCCAGCTGGTCATTACAGCTGAGTGTAATACCAAAGCTCTGGCTCTGATCAAGGTGAAATAATTTCACGTTAGTTGAACATATATGCAAATGATGCTGACGATGATTTTGAAGCTGATGACAAGTAGACCAGGATTTTCAGACTTCGGCGCCCAAAAATAAACATAGCTTGTTCTTTTTACAAAAAAGCAGAAGGTTCTGCTATTTGACCCTCTTTCTATAAACAGGACAGGCACGAATTTGCAACAGTGCAAAATATTTAAATATAATAGTACGGGGGAGTAAAATTATTCAATGAATGGACAGAATCTCACTGAATTATGGTTAGGTACTGTACGCTACAGAATTTTTTTGACTATGGGAGCTTAGTATTGTGGAAATCTACAAATAAATAAAAGCCAAACCAACCAGAATGAACTGATTTGGCCTCAATATAATGCTTGAAATGCCATTCTCGTTTCTCTGTTCTCCATTCCTATATATTCCCAAACAGAGAGACATGTTAGAAAAACTATGTTGCGAACGACACAGACTAGGTATTTATTATTCGAAAGTAAGGGTCTGGGGTTGGAATCTTCTCAGATCTTCTAAGTCTTCTCACAGTTTGCTTCGCCTTCCAGACCACAGTAGAATCTTCTAAGCCGAGACAAAAATGTGACAGTTCCATAAAAGTTGGAAACTCATCAAGATAAAGCCAATGCAGTACAATATTAAACTCTGCTGGGGCCAGAGAAGAGTGTTGGGCACCGAATGGGCATATGAGTTAACCCCCAATGGGTTCGTACCTGGCGAAGAACTAGAGAACAAATGTATCAAGAGTAGACGCTGCAGTCTCAGATTGGAAGTAAAGCAACGGATACAAAATAAATCTAACGACAAATTGAAAGTCCTTTCCACTGAGCGAAAAGTTCAGCCAATATGGGATGGAAAACACCTATCACAGGGATATGCATCCAAGAGATTAGGCTAGATTGTGCTATTAGTGTAATGTCGTCGGCAAATCTTAAATTATATAACTTTCCTCCATCTAATGTTGATTTCCATGTTGTCCCAGTTTAAGTATTTAAAACATCCCTCCAATACAGCTGCAAATAGAACACCTCTCATCAATTGGAAAGGGCGTCCGATTTTTTCGAGCTTTATTGTTGCAGTGTTATTGCGGTACAAGTTTCTAATTGCACGGATATATTTCGCTTGTATGCCTTGTTCATTAAGAGACTTAAAAAGCATGGTGTGCTCTATGGTATGCAATGTTTTAGTGATATCGGCAAATCTTAAATATAGTTTTTGCCAGTATTCCGACTTGTAAGTGATCAGTAGTCGAGAATCCGGATCTGAAGTCAGCTTGCTTACTAATACCTCTTAGTAGACATTTTGTGAATTATTGTCTTTTGTCCATTGCTGTGATATTTCTTCAGCCGTAAGAACTTCGTTGTATATTTCTATCAGTATCTTTAGCATTTCTGCT
The DNA here is from genome assembly GCA_949129095.1 of Volucella bombylans. Classification (NCBI taxonomy): domain Eukaryota; kingdom Metazoa; phylum Arthropoda; class Insecta; order Diptera; family Syrphidae; genus Volucella; species Volucella bombylans. The sequence goes on from OX422143.1 coordinate 58,476,991, forward strand.
TTAATTTCGTTAATTCCAGCGCAACTTTAATTTTTTAATTCGTCTATTGATTCTTCGATTTCCTCATCCAGGAATATTGGGATGTTGTCGCAGTTGCTAAATAGTTGTATTTCAGATTCAGTGAGGTTGTGTATAGCTCTCTAAAACTTTCGTTGCTGTTACAATTATAGTTTTGCTGTTTCGAATATCTTTTCCGTTTTTCTTAATGGCAGTGATCCAATCCTTGCCATTAGGTAATCTTGGTTTTACTTTTTTTTATAGATTTAGTATCTTCTGTAATTTCCTTGATTAGAGCATCGTTATGTTTGTTCAGATCAATACTGATCGATATTGATCGAGCACTTGGCTTTAATTTTTAGTTCCTTCGATTCTTGTTTCTTTCTTTCGTTAAGAGCGCCTTTCGTTTGTAGTTTATTTATTTTCTTAATACAATAGTTCGTTTTGTTTCTTCGGAGAATTGGCCATTCTTTCTTCTTATTTTTCGTACAATGAATGTGTTTGAGGCTTTAATCATAGCTTCCTCTAACATATTGTATCTTCCTTGCAATGTATTCGTTTTTCTTATCGTTTTGACTTTGCAATTTTTAGTAATTTCGTGTATATATAGGCTGATAGATTCTTCATGGTGTACTTTCAATAAGTTCACTATTTGGATTATTTCTGCCTAGTGAGGTATGATCCGGTCTAATTTTCGCTCTAACTATGCTATAGTCGCTATTGAAGGGAAATGCATTTAGGACAGATACGTCTTTCATGGATGTTCTCTTGTTTGATAGGATGAAGTCGATTTCGTTATTGACAATTGCATTTTCTGTTAGTTGGTTTTTTTGAAGAAGATGTTTCCGATGGAATGCAATTGGAAAACATATCCAAATTGTCAACGTGAGATGGATTACTGCCTCTTGTTATGAAGACTTACAGGAAAATGCCATCCTCTCTTTTCTGTCAAAACCTTTAGCTAAATGAAGTTGATATCCCTACTAAAATATTACTTCTATGACCTCGTAAAGCTATCTACTATTTCATGCACTTACCAGTGAGTATTCTCTTATCATTCAATTGCATTGGATATACAAAAGGACCTACGATTTTTGCCTACCTCGAATGATAAGAAAGTGAGAGACTTCAGAAAACCTACCCGCTGCGCCATAGCTTGTTTGCGATGGCCAAAATCACCCTTTTAGTATAAATCATCAATTTGCATCTATTGCCTCTTAAGTAGCATGACTACGAACACGACTTTGGCTTTGGAAACCGAAAACCCTCGCTGATGACTTATCCGTAATATTGTAGTTATTATACAACATATGCTCGTTACGTGACGCTTTTTTCGGACTTTGATTATACTTCGTATTCAGATTTAGAACTACAAAATTAATTCAAATGATTATCTCGTACTCTTACCCACCTTTATTCAAAATTAGTTTATGGTAATTTGGTGTGATGGTATTAGCACTTTTATTCTCATAAGCCAGCCTGGAAGTGGAAGCTGGTAAACATATAAGTGTACGCTATTTTAAATTGCTTTTCTCAAAAAATATATAAATCAAAAACCAGCGATAAGTGTGGTTTGGAGAGATAGATACAAAACAATTGTAGCCGTGAACGCTTCTCATCAATCAAGCTCGAAGATGAGATTTACGCAGTAGCAATAGCAGTAGCAATCGCGGTAAACACAAAGTAGTGCTAAGGAGCGAACAACCTGAAGAACTGGCAAGAAGAGGGTCATCAATAAAACAAGGTAGAGTAAGCTGATAAATCACTTAAACACCCACACTGTGAGAAAAGCTAATAAATAATGAAATGTACACTACACCAAACTATCTCAGCTTATCCTAGAGATGTCAGAAGATCTTTATATGCCACCTATCCACAGTTTTCCCAACTTAGCACAACAACAGAAAAGATGATCTCCAACAAAACAGAGAAACTGGTGAGACATTTATTCTCTTTTTTTTTTCAAGGGATGGACGGGATGTACGACAAAACCTCTGCCAGCGCCAGGAAATTGAGATGTCCAAAGTAAGTACTTAATTTGACTTGAAAAAGGGTCACCGCACAAAAAACCATTTAAGCCAAAATGCTCAGTCAGGATGCGCATTAAATTAGCAAATTATATGTCTGATTAAATTTGATAAGCATGCTGATTGCCCCAAAGGGAACCAATTGACTTGATTCTTTTTGTCCCTAACGCACTTGATCTCTCACTTGGTTGTAGTAAAATTGAAGAAACGACAAAAAAAAGCAAAGAACTACAACATCCAGTCAATTATACAAACAGGTCGTAACAATAAATTTACTTATCGCCCTCATCGCCAAATCGTCAGTGTAGATACATAAGTACCACCGAAACATCCAAGTTGCGACGGTGCTGGGTATTTGTATCTGCAGAGTTTGACTTTTTAAAATGACGCGCACAAAAAAACACCAAAGTATTTCATTTGGCAGTTGATTGAAATATGCGAGGGTAAAACGGGCATCCATGGTGGCTTCATTTGACCAAGGTAATTGAGTGATTTAGACCTTTCATTGCGTAGTGGATTAACCAAGCATTGCTGATGTTTCGGTGGCCCAATTATCCGTAAACGGATACAAGATTTATGTGAAAATTAATTGGCAGATGATAATAATCGATGGTTTAAATCATCTGCAATCTGGATATTTTAAGAGGGATGTATGTATATGGGTAGAATGTGTCCTTTCCACAGAATCCAACTATTAATCGTATGTCACAGGGTAGTTGTTAACTAATTTGTACTTACTCGTACATTGTGAAGAGTACATGATTATGGTGTTTTAGGTTACAATTACCTGGACCACACGCAGTGTGCTTCGAGTAATGAAACATAGACGTATGTATGCTAACGCCTTCTACACCTACAACAACTAAATGACTGAACAGATTACGTTCAGCAATATCTGGAGGACTTGTGATATGTAGAGAGCTTCAAAATCACGAGGATTGTTAATTTTACCAAAGAATTCCATTGAGTATGCAGATGTTAGCTGCAATCGTAAGAGACTGTCAGAATATTCGCTGAACTCATATCCCGAAATCTCTCAACAACTCTTATGCTGCCAGCATAAAGTACTTGAGATCAGTGCCAACTTGCCATCAGGGATACCGCAACTTTTGTGCTAATTTGTATTCGACCATCACTCAGAAATCTCTGGTTTGATAAAGAATGCCGGCAACCACATGAAGCTAAACAAGAAAATTACAAAGCATGCTGTAACGAAAGACGAGAGCCGGTCGTTAGTTCTACGAGCAGAAGAGCCGGGAAGAACATCGGCCGCTCCAGAGGAAGAAAAAAGAACACGCGATCAAAAATATTGATAGGCTGTTCTTCAGGAATACCGTACGGAAGTTTTACCAATAGGTAAAAAAAACGTGTTGAGGGGAGAAGACCCATACAAAAGCCTGTAGGGATGAAGAAGAAACCCTTGCATCAGAGACACAGTCAGTGCTGAGAATATGGAAAAGCTTTTATGTCGAACGGGAAGAAGCACAACATCTCGCAGTCAAGCAGAATAGATCATTCAACTTAGATGATGATAGCCGAAACTTCCGTCAAAGCCTAAATCTAACAAAGCACCTGGACCTGACGGCTTACCGGCCGATGTATTCAAAGCCGCTCTAAATGACTTTGTGGACAGCATGAAAAAGCTCATTTCTCAGATTTGGTTAGAAGAGTGTATACCTGATGAATGAAATCTCAGTATTGTTTGTCAGATCCACAAAAACGGAAATCCCCTCAACGGCGACAGCTATAGAGTTATAAGTCTCCTCAACATTACATACAAGATCTTACCAGCCATACTGTGTGAACGTCCGAAATCTTTCATTAAGAACCTGATTAGCCCCCTATAGTGTGGTTTCAGGCCAAGAAAGTCCACAAACAATATCCACCATATTTTCATCCATTTTAATGCCACATATGACAGCATTTATAGAGATTAGCTATATGGAGTCATGTCTAGTTTTGACATTCCTTCCCAACTCGTAGTCTTCGCCGAATCACGATTGGGAACGCTCGCTGCTACATCAAGGCATGTAACCAATTAACCAACACCTTTGATGTCACAATTATAGACTAGGTAACGCGCTGTCATCTGACTTATTTAATATCATGCTTAAAGAATTGAAAAGCGAATGGGCATCAATACTGCGGCCGGCAGAGTCTTCGAATCTAACCCGGAGGCACAACGCAGTAGAGAAAAACCTCACCTTTGAAGACTCGCATAAGTAGAATGGGAGCTCAACCGACTTGGAGCGCGCAACTCGAAGCAGTTAGCTAAGGTCGTCATCATTAAGTGGTAAGGCAAGCACTACGCTACGAACTTGATTGTTGCGGTGCGGGTCCATTCCAAGTTAGAGGATAGTTGGCAATCCCCCAGTCATTCGTCTCGCAGATCGCTGTCACAAAATTCAAAAAAGCTTAGTACCTTAGATAGAATTCTAGTAACGGGAACTTAAAGCGAACTACACTAGTACTGGTGAACGACATAAAAATTCAGTGGATCCTAGATCCGTTACCTCTCCAGAAGCCTATGCTTAAACATTGCTCTACGTTTAAACGATTAATCTCTCGGCCTCAATTCCAGTCAATTTTTAGAACGCTGTCATCAACTATATCAATTCTTCCAAATACAAAATGAGCCCGCGTTCGTGTTCCATCATTACAAGTATCCAGTTCAGTTAAGGGCACACAATCATTTGCCCAATTTTGGAAATACGAGCAAATATAATAGTTTCCCATGATGATGAGAACTTATTCCGATTCATATCAAAGCGCCTTTCTCTCAATGTTCATCATCTTCAAAATAAAGCCAACAAATACGTTGATCCATTCTCCACCTCTCGATTTTCTGAATATACCCGGAACGTACGTCAAAGTGTCGCCTACGGCATAAAAGTAATTACACAAATTACGACCAGTCCACCCCTGTACGGAGAGAGCTGACCAAATTGTGTCTGTGCAAAGGCCGACCGCATCTGAGAATGAATTAAACTCTCGCGCACAAAATAAATATCTTTTAGCTACTAACACTCGACTCCGTCCGCCGTGGCACCATTTTTCATTTAGCATCCAGCGATACACGCGAACGTAAACGTGAACGCGAACATCTCTCTCATGAACGATTCGTCGTCGATCATAAAAAGAGATCCACTCCTAACTGTATACTGGCGGTTTTGAGTTATTTAATTGTTACGCAAACGACTTAATTGCAAATCTCAGAATTCTGGAATTTTATATTTCTTCCTGGGGAGGCGAAATTTCATTTGTCCATGCCTGGGGCACCATGTCGGCTGCTTTTATTATGACACCTCACCGAGTTGCCCGACACAACCCTCAACCGACAACCAACAACTTACACAACTTTAGATTCTTCTGTGAACAATTTTTGGATTTTATTTTTTTTTTATTTTGTGTTCATGAAAATCTTTTGTCTACCAATTTGGCGAGGAAATTAGTTGCTCACAAGAAGTTGGTCCCAAATTTCGTACACGAATTTTCTGCCAGCGCGTTAACGACCGGCCGATTTTTTATTGACACAATAAATTTTCATTTATTTGATAGGTATACCCAGGATAGAGTTGCTAATAAGATGCTTAGGCGAAGATGCAAAACACATCTTAAAAGATTTAATACAAAGTTGGTTGACATAACGAGAAGAGGACTTATTATGTCGATATTAAGCGTTCATGTGGACAAGACGATAAATGAGATTATGCAGCTTTAATAAGGTACATTTTTTACGACATTCCAAAATTGGGATTGAAACTCCCAGCAAGAGGACGATAGCTAGACGTAAGATTGAATCGTTACCCTTAAAAGAGATAAACTTTACGACATATTTGAATTTTACTTAAATGGTAACAGACCCCTGTTGACCTTGGGTGAATCGATTAAAATGCAAAATTTTTGCTTCGAAACTTAATTACAAATCCAGGATAATTGGAACATATTCTGTCAGAATTTTAAATATACCATATTCAGTAGAGTCGAAGGGTATCTTTTATTTATTTTTATTTGTTTATTAGCAATTCAAATCAAAGTCAGTCAGCCTTGAAAGTCAGGGTGTCTTCATGAGCGCCATCCATGATTAAGTCAGCGAGGGGATTAAGAATTACAATCTACCTACAATTCTACGCACAGGACGTTAAGACATCCTGTAGCTGCTGAGGTAAGGTAAAATCAAGTTCCTAGTCATAGAGATTCCGGAACAGGAAGTGAAACATAGCGTCAGATTTGTTGAGTCTGGCGTACGGAAATCATTAGCTTTGAAACTCTCGTGTTTATTCGTTGACAGCTGCTTCACAATTGACTTTAATAATACAAATCTTAATACTAATAGAGCAATGGGGTGTGTTCATTATGCGTACAGCACCTGCCCTTCTAGATTATTACCATTGGACTACATAACTTAATCTCTATCTTATTGCAATTATAACAAATTATTTAATTCACTTCAATTTTAATTCAATCATAGGTATATTTTCCCTTATCAGTCTGTGTGGGATGGAGTTTTTTAAGTGGCTTTCTGGTTCGAACTGGTCGTGGCGCTTGATTGCATCCGTATGTCTGACCTTGCGGACTGGCTGACTGTTTGAAAAGTTAGTGTTTGTCGATCTGTTGTTCTTCGGCTTGGTATTTGTCTATGGATTGAAGCTCCTCAATTTCATCTTGGTCTGAACTGGTTAATTCGTCTGTTTTGTTTGTTCGTTCATCGCCCTTAGACTCTTTTCCTGCTTCTTGTTGGAATCCTTCGAGTTTTATTTCCTACCTAGACTTCGTAGAGGACAGAGCCAATTTTCTTAGGTACAATTCCAGGTACCCACGTTGCTTTTCCACGGTTGTAATTCCGGGCGTAAATAGCTTCATACGCCCGGAAATCCTTAGTTTGAACACCGTGTTTAACATTGAATTTCTCCTCCATAGTCTTATTTGCAGTTAGGATTTCATGAGTCGGCGGGTAAAGCTAGTCTAATTTTCTTTTTAGTTTCCGACCTATCATATTTCCAGCTGATGTCAAACCGTCCAGTAGCTGAGCATTTGGTGTTGTACGGCAGGAGAAAAGTAATGTTAGCAGTACGTTATGTTGACCTCTTGCTTCTGCTTCTAATTTCTTCTTACCCCTTTGGAAGATATCCACGAACTTTTCAGCTTGGCCATTGGATTGCTGAATACCACTTTCGGCACAAAATTCGACGCATTCACCAGACGCGAACTGGGTGCTATTGTCTGATACCACTAGGTCCGGATACCCAAATCTGGCAAAAACTTCTGCAGGTACTTCGATAGTTGCTGTGGCTGTAGTTGAGCTCATAGGGAAAATTGCTGGTCACTCCGAAAAAGCGTCGACTAGGATTAGGTACATCTTGCTTTATATGGTCCCACGAAATCGAGATGAATACGTGACCACGATTTATTTAGTTCTTTCAGCAGCAATATATATATATTTTTTTTAAAGAGCTTAACCCTCAAATGGGTATGAATGCACTTATAATGCCTCAGCATGGGGAAAATTAGATAGAGAGATTAAGAAAGATGTTTGGGCTCAGTGCTTATTTCGCTCCATGGGTGGCATACAACATTTAATGGAGAGACTAAAATCTTAGTGGAAGTTGGCTTGTTGTTGATTTGTAGTCAACTACTCATCTTACTTGATTTTCGTTAATTGAATGAATGTCTTTCGGGCAAGGCTGGGATTCGAACACCTAACCTTCCGATTTCGAAGCCAGTCTACATGAGCCACGACCGTACATTCTCGGACTGTTCTGGTGCATCCGCCATAACTGCATTAACTTCAGAGTCGGCGTGAATAGCGGCAATGACTACATCTTCTTCCGTGCGGGACATATCACGATTTATCAACCGCTATGCGCGACGGCGTATGCAAACTTGGAAGTGCTGATGTACTCTGCACTAAAATCATACACGAGCAACGTTAGTGTCCAACGCTGAAAGCGATGTGTGGTATAAACTGGAATCCCCTTTTTTGCTCTAAAAATTGTCAATAGAACCTCTATTGTCTGTTCGAAGAATAAAATGCCTGCCATATACAAACCGTTGGAACTTCTTCACACAAAACACCAGTGCAATTGCTTCTTTTTCCGATTGACTATAATTTTCTTTTGACCTTGACAAAGCTTGCGAGTCATGTGCAACAGGTCTAATTGACCAATCAGGTAACCTATGCATGAGCACTCTCCCAATGCCGTTCTTTGACGCATCTCCTGCTTCAATTATTTCTTTGGTTGGGTCGAAATATATTAGAAGGAGTTGCAACTGCAATGCCAATTTCGCTTTGTTGAAAGCTGCCTGTCAATCTTTTGTCCAAATTGGCCCTTATTTCCCGTATATTTTTAATAAATTGTGAATAAAAATTTAACATACCCAGAAAAGCTCGTACTTCTGCGGTGTCTTTGGGCCCTGGCATATTGGAGATAGCGGCTGTTCTTTTAGGGTCTGGCGTGGGGCTTTGTTCATCGATAATAAATCCCAAATAAGAGACTGACCTTTGATAGAAAGCACATTTTTCAAATTTCAATTTGAATCCCCATTCCTTGATTCGATGAAGAGCAGACTCCAAATTATTGTTGTGATTTTCCATTGACTCGCCAACTACTATGATGTCGTTGAGATAATACACCACACCTGAGAGATTATCAAGCATCGTAGACATAATTTTTTGAAAAAGTTCCGATGTCGATTTGATACCGAACGGCAGACGTTGGTATTGGTATCATCCTTGATGGGTGTTAATTGTTAAAAGTGGTTGAGATTTCTCACTTACTTTATTATTATTATTATTGTATTATACTATTGTAAGAGTGGATAGCGCTAGCTGTTGGGCTTTCGGCTAGAGCTCTCTTACTTTAATCTGCAAGTATGCGTCAGACCTGAACCTGGTTGAAAAAAATTTACATATAGCGAGTGAAACGAAGTATCGTCTGGTAAAGGCAACGGGAACTGAATGGCTTCCAACGCGTTGTCTAAACCAATTAAAAAAATCTCCACAGATCCTCACGCTTCCATTCGCCCTCCGTACTGTTACGATTGTGCTGCCCTTTGCGAGAAGTCTGAGCTTAAGCTGCTCGAGGCTTTTATTGACATTGTTGCGTATGGTACTGTGCGTTTTGGCTTGAAGCATGGGGCGACGCCGGCCTTGAGGTGCAGAATTGCTACTGCTTTTGTGCATAGTCCCATTGATCCATCAAAGAGATCGGAAAATTTCAATTTTATTCTGGAAATCTCCTGTGAGATACTTGAAGATGGAGCTAGTGCCGATTCTGTTGTCCTCACTACCGAGCAGATCGCATTGATTGGTAAATCAAACAATTGTAGGGTGTCCATCCAATCTAGTCCCAGAATATTAAGTTCGTTCAGTTTGGTGACATAACAGATTCCTCTAGATTGAACACCCCTAAATGACATTTGGCATTTGAATTCTCCGCAAAGTGGACGATGTGTCGTTGTGAGAGTTGGTTCACCTAATTGCATCCAAACTTTATGGGACAGGATGGTTATGTCCGACGCTGTGTCGATCTGCAATCGAATAGGATGTCCATTTATTTGTACGAGAATGTATTGCTAATGCTTTTCGATATGAACAACTCTGAAGATGCTGAAGACAGTTATAGCAGGTCGCAAAAAGAGAAGTTTTGCGTGAGAAGATCTCTGTTAGTTGTTTTAACAGTTCCGTCGAACGTCAGCTCCAGCGTTCTTTTTGGTTGAATTAGATTTGCAAATCGATTATAAGTGGGCTCATCTAACTTTATTAAAAGGAGTTTCACTTTGAATCTTCCGATTCCTTACCTTCCTTTTTGAAAACATCTTCGTATCGAGAGTACCATTCACAGAAAGTCAATCCAATGTTTGGATCGTGGACAAAATTTTGCATGGAATTGGCCAAATTTCCATGGCTCTTTCAGAAGAGGACCTGATTGTCCTAGATGCCGGTGCAAGATTGTGTTGCGCATATTCTCAGTTAAGGATTTGATAATTTGTTGTTGCTGTTGTTAAATAATCTGTTGGCTTTTCAGGAATGCTGCGAATTACGTTGCGTCCATTTTCTAGGCCCGAATAAAATTCCTCGTCGCCACAATTTGTCGTGTTTATTTCTTGACAGCTACTTCTGGATCGACTTTAATAATATAAATATTAATACTAATAGAGCTACAGAAACCTTAAGAGGAGGCAAGCTATGTATAGCATTGCTAAAGAAATGATCTGCAATCGAATTTTCAAACAGCATTCAGTTTGGAAACTATCCGCTAACTTTGGATGATGACCACATCATGTTGGGAGTATATTTCCGAGTGCTTTATAAAATGATTTCCGACATTCAGTGACTGAAAAACCAACGTATTGGTGCCTGCCTTATAGGCTTTCAGAAAACTTTCGACGGAAAATACTCAGAGTATCTGTTTTACAAACTGTCCAGCAGGGACGTGCCGAAACTTTTGCAACATGATCATGGGAAAGAAATTAGTATAATGGTAAACCGTATGCAGAAGATTTAGTGGCGGAACTAATCTGTTCAAAGAATTAACGTCTTTTGCAGCATAATTTCGAACCTAATTAATAGAATTTTTTAATATTAATTAATTTTATTAAAAGGGGCTTTAATGGATACCAGAAATAACTGGCGGACGTTTCCCATCACTGGACAGCATGGGCTGCCATTGGAGATTGGTCAGAACCATAGTTAGATCTGGCTCGAGGAGCATTTACGAGTATATTTTGGTAATAATACCGGAGCCAAGAAGACCATTTCCCTGACAAGAAGGCTATTTCCCAGCAGTCAACTTGAGCCTAGAGTGAGAATCACATGCTACAGGGCTCTAATCAGGCCAATTATAGCCAATGGCACATACATATAATTCAATATAAGGATTTATAGTATTACATGGATTACGTGGAAATGATTGAGGTGTCAGATATGCAGTGTCTTAGAACCTGACTTTCTAGGCACTCCAATCTGGTTCCATTCATACTGACTCCAAAGTATAGTACATAATAAGGATTGGTATTCAAGTATTACACCACTGGCATATCGGTGAGAGGTAAATAATGATGTCTAAGGGAAGGAAGCGATGTTTGATATTTTCATCTTTGTTGTCGTGTTACTTATTTAACGTATTCCTCCCAGTTTAAAGTTAAATTAGAATTAGACAGAGAGTTTTCGTTGGCAGAACAGGCTTGGCAGCTTGAAGAAGTGGCTTTTAGCACTTTGGGGCTGAGTATGAGTATCTAGGCCTAGTCCCAAACATATTTGAGGCTGAGAACTGTACACGCGTACTCGTACTCAGAATTTTTTAGTACTGTCGACTCGTACCCTAATATAGCTTTACATTATTATCGATCTTCTCTACACTACTTACAAAAGGCAACAATATGAAAAAAGGTAGTCTGATCAACAAAAAATTACTATCCACCTCTAAAAGACACACTTAAAAGCCCAAAATTAGAACAGGAACACGATGCCCCTGGTATGTTAGACCGTATTCAAAATATTGTGTGAAAGTCTCAAGCTTTTTTGAAATAGAAACAGTTTAACTCTTCTCAATTATTGCTCCTTTAAAATTAAAAATAAATTGGGTAGTAAAGTCCTCCTTCAGAAACATATTACGCCTTGTAATATGTAGACCTTTTATCAACTAAAAAAACTTGGTAAAATCATGCTTAGTCTGAAACCTATATCCTGTGCACAACTTTTTCTGATTGTGCAGCCCTATGCTTCCATTTTTAAGTATATGAAAAAAATCCTTCTTTGAACCACGTCTTGCAAAATACGACCTATTCTCTTGTGGATTTTGATATTTAATTAATCAGGCTATTTCTATGCCTGAGGGAAGGAAGGATCTGGAACTGGGATTGTGCTGTTCTCAATCTGTATACTGAACCTTTTAACATTTGCTATAACTAGATGCCTTTCTAGTAGACTTGAACCTGGCAGCTGGAGTGCTGCCCTTGACTGGAGCACTGTGTAATGGTTTTGAATTTGCATATCTTGGTGCAGTCATAGAAATCGTAGTAATATCTTCTTCTTCATTTGCACTCTTCGCATGCAGGAGAAAATATTCAGCCGAATATATTTCAGCACTGACTGACTGATTATCGACCAGTATTTTGCTTCATTAATTCTATTGTAAAACCATTTTGCGGAGCTTTATTTTATCTTTCGGGATACCACTTGTCGACGTGCTTTTTGTTTAATAACCCTAAGCACATTATCAAAGACTTCTTATCTTGCCACTCTTTTAACTAGTCAATTCAGAAGCCCTTCATTTCAGCCTTTTATACAACCTACATTCCCGACTCGATTTCCTTAAAACGGGTGACAGGGTGACTTTTTAGACAGGATTTTTTTCTCATTCTGTCGTCCTCCATTCTTGGGAGCTTTTCTTAGGGAATCCTAACATCATTCCTTTTTGCAATTCAGGAGTTTAGATTTACTCTGAAAGGGTATAATATACCATTTAATCCTTTGACAAATCTAGACATTATCCAAGTAGGATAGTCATAATTTGGTAGAACTTTTAATTCTTAAAATAAAAACTGTATTCAGTACTCAGGATTCTGATCTATGTGGCATTTATTTATCGCAGACAAGATCATAGCTATACCAGAGATCTATTAGAGGAACCTAGTCTCCTGGAATGAAAAGAGTGTTTTCTTAAGATTTATATAATTTTTTTTAACAGTAACAAAAGGAATTGAATTTGAATCAAAAAGATCTATTCATTACGAAAATGGGTCACGGCATTGTGTTTTAAATAAGACTTTAGGCATATGGTTTCCTCGGCTATTTTTGGCCAAGCACACCTGGGGAGTTTGGATCTCATAAATAACTCCCTGAATATTAATTTCCAGGACCTGAATAATTTCCGGTTAATCAACATATACCAAGTCCTTACATAACCTCACAAGAAGTAATAGAGTGGCGTCAAATTGCACATTCTCGGTGGAAAATCCAAGGATCCATTTTGCCATATAATGTTGTCGCTGAATCGAGTCCTCAGTAAGTCAATCGTTTCATTGGCAATATGACAAGTTCGGCCATTCTACTGAAACCACAAATTTTCTGAATCTATTTCGTCCATATTTTCAAATGAATTGAAATGGCCATTGTGCGGTAACGTGGGTCTTATTTTTGAATAAATAAGAATGACTAATGCCACCATTGTGAAGAATAAGAATTTTACGTTGTTCACAAACCCATTTAACTAAAGTAAGTATTCAAAATAAAGTATTCAACCCACGTAGGTCTATTGCCCCGTTGTGATACCACGTGGATCTGTGACTCTTCTACTCTTGCAACCAATTTGAGTTTCTGACGAAGCTTAGGAGACTGTTAACGTCCATATTGTTTAGATCGTTACGTCAGCATAGAAGAAAACTCCCCTGGGGAGAGAGCTGGGAGGAGCATGCAGGATTGACTCCTCCTTCTCCTCGTCCATGAAGCTTCTGCAGATGTCGTTTGTAGAAATCCCAAGCCTTTTTGCATACTTGCCTATAAGACACTGACCAGTGATAACATCTGTGATAGCGCTGAGATGTTTCCTATTTTGAAAGATCAAACTCTTAGAGAGATTCAGATTCAGTTTTGACAAGATTTGTATGGTGGCTAGACCTCTTGACCCAGCAGCCCACCTAAGATTTGTTCTTCTAATAGCATTCACCATAGCTTTAGTTTGTACATAGCGATTGGCATGCCGCTGCTGCCTGTATCGACAGGATAGATAGAGTGGTTCCAATTTTGACAAGTTCGTCGGCCCTACAATTCCCTGAAATATCTTGGTGGCCCGGTGCCCAACGTAGGTGGATGCTGCACTGATCTGCCATTTCCCTGAGACATTATCGGCAGTCAAGAGCGGTTTTATAATTTTCTAAGACTGAATCCAGCGATTTCATAGCGACCTGACTATCCGAAAAGATATGGGTATCATTTGTAGATATCACGTTTTCCTTAAGCCAGAGCAGGACTTCTTTAATCGCCAAAATTTCCGTTTGGAACTCGCTACGGTAATTTGGAAGGTGGAGGGAGAGGTTTTGGTAAGCTTGTCTGGGAAAGCACCGCAACGAACCTCTCTATCAGTTTTAGACCAATCTGTGTAGAAATGGATTGAATTGTCGTTCATTAAAGCATTTTTCTTCCAGACCGATCTAGAAGGGATGCTTACATGAAAGCCTTTGTCAAACCAATGTTGGTGCTCTGGCAATATTCCTAATATATTAAGAATATTAGTCTGGCCAAATAATTTATTTATCCACTGTGCAGTCGCTTTAAGGAGGAAAGCAGCGTTATCAGCCACTTGCTTGCTGAAGATATCGAGTGGTGTTATGTGGACCAGAAAAACCAGTGCCGCGGAGGGAGTAGTGCATAAGGCTCCGGTTATGGAAAGACATGCCGTCCTTCGAACTTCACTTAGTTTTCTGCCGTTGCCTGCGTTGTTTAAAGTTGTCCATAAGACAACCACCCCGTAGGCAAGAATCGGTCTTATAGCCAAGACGATGAGCCAGTTGATAATGCGAGGTTGAAATCCACATTTGTTCGCAATGACTTTTTTCGCAAGAGAATAAAGCTACTGTAGCTTTCGTTACTCTTTCATGAATATTAGGTTTCCAGTGCAGTTTCCTAAAACGAGACCCAGATATTTTGCTGTATCGAAAAAGACTAAACGTTGATTGAGGGAGCGTCTACAAATGGAATTTTGTGTTTCCCGGAAAGGAGGACAAGATCAATTTTATGGCGGTTTATACATAGCGATCCACCCAAATGATCAACTCCCCAGACTTGACAGCACAATCGTGATTGCTGATGTGTTGACGATGTTAAAGGCACCTTCTGCGTGCACGAACGCAAACATGGTTCACTCTATATAATATAGAGATCATTTGACGTGGCTAGTCAGTGAATGCAGAGCCGTTTCCATCGAATTTCCTTTACAATAGGCATGTTGAGCCGTTGACAAAAGTCTTGGAACAATTTTAGCTCATATATGGATATCAATCAGTCGTCTTAGAGTTTTTAGAAGGAAATATGATAGACTTATAGATCTGAGGTCCTTTGTGACAGCATGAGAACATTTTCCGGCTTTGATAGTGAAAACTACATTAACTTCTCTCCGTGACAAGTGAATGTACATCATTTCTGTGTAGCTTGACAACACAATATCCAGCATACATGTCTTATCTCTTGTAATCAGATTGTGAATTTTAGCACCAGCTGCAGCAGTCCTACTAAGATTGTTACTGGCCGTGAATATGGAGCTACCTGTGGGTGTCCAAAAGCAGGTTGAGTGATTCGTCACATGTAGTAGTCCATGAGCCATCGGTTTTTTCTTAGCCGCGATGTTTTGCCACAGAATGACCTTCAGGATTGTCGCTTTAAGTTCTTCAGCTCTCTTTTATATATTTTGAGGAGTTCGTTATATGAGTCCCAGTTTGTCGCTTTTCTGCAAAAGTTTTCCGAGTTAGCAACTCTCGAACTTCAGCCACACTTCATAGGCTATACTTTCTTCTACGCACGTTGCGTTGACGCGTTGTCGAGTTGCATCAGGTAGACCGCTACCTGATCCACCTCCATTATTCTATAAGTTTCACGAATTTTAGACCGATTTCCACAATAAGTTTGAATGATATGGAAGAGTTATTTTAGTTTAATTCTACTCATGATTATTTATCAAACAAATTTGCCAAACTGACACAGCGCGGTGTAAAAGTTAAACATATTGGAAGATCTTTGAGAAGAGCAAGTTTATATGGAGCAAACGACCCTCGTCTTAGATATTCCCGAGTTCAATATGATGTGCGGTGTAGAGTGTAGAGTGTGCAGATATACGCATTGCTTTCTGTCTATTACCTAGTTTATATGACAGCTTAAAGCTCATTGACTCAATGCGCATTGCTTTAATAATGAGAGTTTCAAATCGCACTGTCCGGTAATAACGGAGTCCGGTTTAAGCTGTCATATAAACTAGGTATGCCTCGGTCAACATTGCTGGTTTTTGCCCCGAATTGTTTCAATCACGGAGTGTATATTTTCCTTTAGAAATTCTGCCAACCTAATATACCATTAGGTATATTTTTATACATACATATATGCACATATGCATAAATCTACCAAGAACAAACCAGTATCCTCCCCTAATGCAAAAATATGTACATATCAGCATATCTGTATGCACTTTAATTTCATCAATCACACTGATTTATTTCTCTCTTAAGAAAAGGGTTTTTGAAATTGAATAAACAAATGATCACAATCCAGGTGCATAAATATCCTGCAGCCTTGATGGCAATGAAAATATTTTTAATTCACAGGAAACCGTGACGTTTTTCACTTCCACTGCGAAAATCTCCAGAAAAAATCCTTTTTCTGTCATTTTTCCTTTTCTTTTTGTTCACCAAACGATTAACACTTTTCTTTATGCGTATACGAATAGTTGCAAAGCAAGGAGCATAATGGAGGTTGGCAGTTCTCTACACTGGCCAAATATTCGCTGGAATAATGTATAATGTATCCCTTTATGGTTGAGGGAATAAGTGAAAGGATAATCAGAAATGCCGAAAGGATTCGTCATTATTGATAGAGCCAATATACGAGTGTAGATATCCGTACTCTTGTGTGAGATGTCACATGGAACAAAACACTGGAATTGTGATGGAATTCATCTCAAGGCATCAGAGTCCTTATATCCGTTGCATTCAGTCTAAAGGATGTGGGAATTTAATCTTTTATTCTGTGTTTGGTCGGTGTGGCTTTGTGTTTTGCATGTGAAGTGTTAGAGTGTAGTAGATGGGCAGATGTTAGTTGGCCTGTGCCACTTTGCAAAGATACAAATCGTACTCGTGATTTGGATCTTCTGCAGCAGTAAGCATATTGCCGAAGATGGATTTTTCCCCAATCAATAGCAGATTAAACAATGAACCAAAAAATACAATATATGTATGTACTCGTGTGTAGGTTTGTATCTACTGGTTGAGAATAAGAATTGTTTTCTCATAGTTACACCTGCCACGCGACTACATTATTCGTATATCGCCACCGCCACGCCGCCGTGCATTTAATTAAAACTAAACTCACCCTCGAGTAGGATAGGCGACTTTCATATCTTCTCGGTTCCATGCCATTCTATTCTCTCTTTTGTTTGGTGCAGGCCTCCGGACTTCACAAGGACTCGTCTGTGTCTCGTCGATCGAACGAGCGATGGCATATTTAATTTGTTTACGTCACAACTCACTGGGCATCTATCTCAGTAGTAGTATGCGCACCTTTGATGGCAACCCACCATAGGGGAGACACCTTTATTTGTATTTGTTTGTTTGGTCAGGCAAACCGCTTTACTTACATACTTACATACACCTGAAGTACCATGCGACACGTGGCTTAGGCCACTGGTTTTTATTTACAAAATTTCTCATAGATTACCATGGTAACACTGAGTCAATCATGATAACTCGGCGCGTGCAGGTACAGACATCAGACATATAGTATGTCTGCTCAGCGATCCACGGAGGAGTTTAATAAAAAGCAAAAAATAATAATAATTATTATTCCTGTTTGCCCTGCTTGTGAATGGAAATTCAGTTAATTGATGTAAATTGCTATAAGTGTACGTGGTGCCAAAAGGAGTTCAATGGTGAAGCAATTTTCGCTGGACCTTAAGTAAACATGCATTTTTGAAGGAGACGGGTGGCTGGAGGTGCACTGCTCACGTGAGTTAAGTTGATAGAGAGATGTTCGTTATTACGATAATGACTTACTTTCGAGAGTAATCATTTGAACATGCCACATTGTGTTAGCAAAAGAATGTCAGAGCGCACGTGTTTGGAGCAGAATTCCTGCTAATTTACTTCAAGGATGGCAAAATGGTTGGTTGCTGACATTTTTTTGGTGACACTTTCTTATAATTTCTTAGATACATCTCGTTGCTTGAGTGTAAAACACAGTATAGACATTTCAGCGGAGGGACTTCCCACTATCTCACTATTTTTGATAAATTTGAAGCTCAGGTCAATTAATGATTTAGAGATACTGACGTAGAAAATACCCCGTATTCGCCAACACAATGTTGGTATCCGCTTACATTCTAAAGACAAGAAGGACGAATTCATCAATGGTTGCTACTACGAACAGGTCGATCAAACATATAGTATAGTACATACAAGTAATGTTCTAAGCATGCCGCCCAGATCTTCTTTGTTGATTTGAATGGCACTCTAGGAAAAGAGAGCATCCTTGGCGACACAGTTACAAAATATAAACTGGACAATACGACCTGCGTAAACGAGCTCAGACAAATTGCTTCTACGTTGACAGGTGAGTTTCCAAGCCGTCCACATCAATCCAGGGACCTGACACTCCGCTGGTGTAAAAACCATTGAGAATTGATCACATTACGATCGGCACAAGGCACAAGGCACAATTCCAGTATTTTGAATGTCCGAATTTTCCGAGAAACTAATGTCGACTTGTGCCACTATCTTGTTATAGCTAAGGTATGAACGCGGATTTCGTACCAAGAAGTATTAAGGGAAAATTTCACACCGAACGGCTGAAAGCGGAAGAGATTGCAACAAACTTATCAGGTCTCAAGAACAGAAGACCAGTGATGACATTATCAACAAATCATAACTGGCGCCGCATCGCATCTATTGCACCATCAAAGTGTAGCCCCTGGTTCGTTGTTGAGTGCTGCAACTGGATCCAGTGAATCAAAAAGCCAGTAGATCCAGTGAAGCACAGAAGGACTGATTTGATTATACACTATGTCGTTATTGATGTAGTTTCGGGCCTTCGTTATTCAAACAAATATTCACTATGTGACAGATCTGAAACAACAAAAAAATAACTTGAAATCGATTTCCATAAATTTTAATGCCGTATATGACAGCATTTGTAACGACGAAGTACGAGGCATGTCTACTTTTGGTAATCTTAGTAATCTCGTCTGCATGTGCAGGATGAAAAAGACTGCCCGCTGGTTCATGGAGGTCAGTTGCAATACCACCAAACCTTATTATTTTGACAAAATGATGCGCTATCATGTGATTTATTCACCTTTATCTATGATAAATATCTATCTCAAAAGTCAATATCAGAGGAGCAATCTACTAGAAACGTTTGCATGCTATAATGACATTGGTATCATGTTAGGAAATAGCGGGCTATCACTGGCCGCTTAATGAAACGGAGAAACAACCCACTAATGAAGGTTAGACAAAGTATATGCCGCTCGGATGCACAACCGGAAGCTCTAGCTTAGAGGTGGCAAGGTGCCTTGTGTACTTGGGCTTCACCATAAGCTTAGGAAACGACATCACTGTAGAGATGAGGAGATTGGTCGCCATTGCCAATCGCTATTTGCTTGGACTAAGAAGGCAACTCAAAAGAATTCCTTTCACAACGAAGAAGTCATCATATTATATCCTTAGCTCTCCAGTTCTACTCTTTTGCGCGGAATCATAGAGTTAATCAAAAACGGATGAAAATACCTTTGGTTGCCAACTAAACAAAAGTTGGTATATTGGAGGAAAAATTGACTTAAAGAAGAATGATACAACAAAAATTGTAGGTGGTGGTATTTAAACAACTAATTCAATATGCATAATTGGAAGCGATTAGCCCAAGATCGCGCTATAAGGAAAGAGTCACTGTAAAGTTCCGCCGTAGAACGTAGTGCCACCTTAAATAAATCAGTAAGTAGTGTTCTGCTTAAAGATTAAATTGAAAATTAAAAAAATATGCATTAGGGACCGGAGTACAGGAGAAAATTTGCAGAAACTACTTCACCGGTTTAAGGTAGACTTCTGAGAAGCATAGACCAAAATACTTGAAAAAGGGGCAACTTCTCGCATATCTAAAGGGCCCACTTAGCTTTGGCAACTTTCCAATTGGTGTCCATACGAGTTTCATAAGACAAAGTGGCCCTGAATCATGTTGGCACGAGTCAAACAAACCATAAACAACCGCATTTGCCAATTTTTGTTGTAAGCCCTTTCAAAAATTTCTTTTTTTTTTTACATACAAGTATTTAAACTGAGTAGGTTCTTCTTTTTTCCAAGAAATATATTGCAAATATACACTCACACTTAAAATTGTTCATACATATCTCATACTCCTGCCATCCTTTTGATTGATTTAATCTTTAAGGCACGACTTTGAAATTAGACACTATTCTGTGGCACAACATGCAGTCCATCAAAAAGCCAGACCGGCACAAACCTTTCAATACCGCAACTGAGATTTGGCAAAAGCGAAAATTACCCACTTCTTTTATTCCTTATAGACAAGTCCAATTATAATATCGAAGGGTCAGTTAAAATACCATTAATCACCCCTCTAACTATGTGTTACGTGGTGCCAACACCATCATCAGAAAGGTGCGAAACGTTTCTTGTTTTCTTGTGAAGCAATTCACACCTTTTTTTTTAGTAAACAGCTCTGCTGCCCCATACCTACTATTGCCATATGTAATTTTCTGCACAACATGCTGCGAAACCGAGTCCATAAATTACCAAGGCGCCAAAAAACAATTCGGTCAATGTAGGTGTTGACCCTAGCCAAAGGCGGAAACCTCAAAACTCAAATTTGCCCTTAATTAGGCACAATTTACGTTGCACTAAAAAAATTGACACCAAAACGACAAGATCCATGAAATTTATGAAATTCACTTTTCCATCGGCCGGGCGACAGGAACCAACAACAGCGGCAGCAGCGTCACTTCAACAATGTAATACGCACCACGGATTCGTTTTGCTGTCACTAAGTACCAAATCGCAATTATACAGGTACAGGTCCCAACCGGACTGTTGGGGACTGTCCCACAAAATTAAGTAATCCGCGAGCTGATCACATTCGAAGGGTATCACGTAAATAACACTCGTCTGCGCAGGGCCAAGTATTAAACTATCGCAATATTTGGACGTTAATTCGCAGAAAATGTCTCCAGAGCTCCCAGGGAACGCACTGCACGAGTGATATAGCGGTGTGGTGGTTGTGCTGCTGGTGGATCACAAAAGTCCACAGGACCAGTGCACAGTTTCACTGCAAATCGAATTAAATGTCTCTGGGAGTACGTATAAAAACATTAACATTCCATAACGAATACGGACATGGAGACAGAGGCGCAAAAAACCGAAACTGAAATAAAAAACAAAAAAATGAAAAAATTAAATTGGCAAGTATGAGGAGACAGAGACAAACAAGAAATTGTCACGCCCCGATCGTCTGTCCTTCCTTTGGAATAGTGTGGAACGACGTTGTCGGCCTGGATGAAAGGTGCTCAGCCGTAATGCGTTTGCTCTTTATCCGCGCACACACCGAATAAAGTCACAAGTGGCGCGAGCAGCTAATATGACCTGAAGATCGAGATGTGGTGCTGTAAAGATGACAGAGGCTATCAGATGCAACAGATGCAACATCTGAGAGAAAAAATTATAAACGAGACGAAACGCACAAGTGTTCAGGGAGAAGAGCTTCACTTGAACTTAATCACCGGATCAATGTGACACTCCAGAAGAAACCGTAGCTGATTTGGAGATGTTTCGCATGTTCCGCTTCTTGTCAAATACTTAGCAGGCATGTTATCATTGAAAGTAGCCGGCGAACGTGGCAAGGTGACATGGATAAGGATGCGGACATGCGTGTTGATTATAAATATACGAGTACGTATAGACGTGTGTTTACTTTCAAAGTAAGATACGGGTGAAGCTATTGATTATCAATTTCTCAAATCCATTTTACATACGCATTTTCAAAACGAAGATTGTTTACAAAAAATCCTGTGAACGCGGACTTCACATTTGTTGAATCATTTTGAACTAATCAAATTTGGGCATCTAAGCATGTATTAAGTGTGAAAAGCCAGCGGTTCATTACTAGCACACTCTTAAGCCCGCCGAGTGTGGCCCAATCTACATTATAAGATCAGCTTCATCATTTCTAATCACTAGAAACTAATTATATATTCGGCGCACACTAATATGAAGACTGAACTAGGACCTGTCCGAGATTCGTGGCGCAATTTCTGTCTGTGGAAGAAATCTTAGAGTTTGAGAGGAGCTCAGCAGATCTTTATTGCCAGCAGATAATTTCACCCTGTACACAAGAAGAACAACTTAAAGGCTAAAATCCTAAGTTGGGATATTGTAAAAGTAACTGCCCGACAGTGTAAATATATTGTAAATCAGCAATCTGATTTTGAAGTCCATCTACTATCTACCATCTAACAAAGTCAAGCAAATTCTTAAGCGCAGAGTGGCTACCGCTTCAAAACGGATACTTTGCCCTCCTATACTTCCATGAAAATATACTTCCATGATAATATACTTGTCCTTAGGCTTGCAAACGCCTGCGATATCCTTGATAGGTATTGGATCCATTTGTAAAGATTCCAATACATATTTTTCTCCTGCCTCAGATTCTGATCAAAGCCAACTCTGAGTGCAAACATTGTGGAGTTTCTCCATATTCCCACAGCAAACAGAGTTATGGTGTCTTTGCACCAAAAGGTATGTTTAACTTGATCCTGTCATAGCCGTCTAGAGGGAAGCCCTATGTTTTATTTGAAGACTCAATTGCACTACAAACAGTGTTTTTGACGCTGCGAGTGCTAAGCACAAAAAAAATTAAAACTAGGATGACGCATTTCCAGCCATGTAAGAGGTGGGGAGGACAAGCTGGCTTCCGCCTCTCGTAAAAGAAATAATCCCAGGGAAGGATGATACATATATACCTAGTCGGTGTGCAGGCTCAATATCATCTCTGACATGAACTCAACATACACTTGTTGCGACATTCAGAAGGCAGCGTCAAAGCTGTCGACCAGTCATCAGAGAAACATGCATACATGGCGCATGCAGAGAAATAGAAAATACACAGAGCGGGGTTGGAAAGCAGGAAGTAGGTGACTCGTAAGCTCTATGAGCAAAGAAGGAAAGACGGGCACCGGCTTCTCCAAAGGAAGATAAATGAGCACGAAAAGTCCAGAAAACTGATAAATGTCATAACAGGAAATATTTTCGGAAATTTGACCAGTGCTGAGAATATGGAAAAACCATTTCTGTAAGACTGCTTAATGATCAACACTCCGTGGTCTGTTAGAAAAATATATTTATTCATGACGATTATGGTCAACAATGCCGTCCACCCGACCTCGACGAAAGATAATCTTATCCAAATGTAAGTCGAACAAAGCTGCGAGTACTTACGGACTAGTGTTCGATCTGCTCTAGGCAACGATAGGTAACTTTAGGAAGATCAGGCATTATATCATCTCCTAAATATGATCGAATGAAAGCATTTCAAACAAATGGAACTTCAACATTGTAGGTCCGATTCTGAGAAAAACCAACTGTAGAGACACCAATAAGTTCAACATTGTACTCGTATATAAGATCGTTTTTACGTATTAAGTCAATTTTTAACCATCTGCTTGGTCCTGATGAGTGTTATTTTAGGCTTGGAAAGCTCAACTCCAAATTTCAAATCGACATCCTGTATCACAGCAGGAAGACAATGGAAAAAGCCTGCTGCTCCATGAGAGTCAGGAGTCAGTAATGATTTACCCTAGACCATTGATATCAATAAAGGCTTCCGGCAAAGCAATTCACTCCCATACAATTTATTCAACATCGTACAACATCGACATCAAAAGTCTGTACATTTACTTGCCTTTGCGGATGACTTGGCAATTATCAGCAGGGCATAGAGAGCTCTTGGTGAGCAGCAGAAGCTGTGAAGATAGGTCTGTTGTCATCGAAAAACGACCCACAGCACTATCGATCCGCGGAAAGTCGTAATATAAAACTTCGCGGTCGTCATGGACCTTATCTATCCATTTTCAGATATCATTCTCGAAGAATAGCTCTTGCCAATCGCTGTTATTTTAAGCTCAGAAGCCTCAGAGGTCATTGATAGCCCCAGTCTTCCTCTATAATGCAGAGGCATCAAAAATCTTCGAGTGACATACATACGTCTTGTCGGACGTCCTTTCGACGAAAAGTAGAAGAGGAGATTTAGCACAGAATTGACGCGCGAGTTACATAAATGGCAACACCGAAACTACAAGTACACAATTAATCAAACTATTAATCGATGTGCTCTTTCAAAACCCTCTCTTATCAAATCCGTGGAGAGATCAACATAATGCTGTCTCCGTGCATGGCTCACCAATTTCGCTACTCATCGAGAAGTTCAGATATCGACCGTTTGCCAGCTTCACTACATACGTAAATGCATCTGGAGAGAGAATAATTAAACGGAAACAACGCTAACATCATTTAAGAAGAATCTAGAAATTGGCGGTCACTTGAAATTTGGCTGTGAAGGAAAAAGGAACGGTGGCTTGAGACTACGAAGCTATTATTAATATTTAATCATTTATATGCAAATAAAAATTTTTGTAACTAATACTCGTAGTAGTAATTTGAATTTTTTTTGTGTTAGGAAACCGCATAACATAAGTCGCGCAAGAAGGAGGAAACCACAAACAACTTGGAATGCGAAATTGAAATCAGCTTGCCAGATAAGCCAGATCCAGGTTGTAGCGCATCCAAGGTAAGTAAAAGGTCTGCAGAACGCCATTGCCATCCTGCACCAAAATCGCAACTGATTTCGGTTTTTTTTTTCAACAGATCGAGGCATTGTTTGGAGTTGCTGCAATGGAGAAAACAGGGTTAATAATCCATCTGCAAGGTCTTTGCCCTATTGGGAAATATTCCTTCTGCGAACCCTGGATAATTTATTTGTCCATTTAAGAATCTGTAGTCTCACTGATTATCATACCATAACGTTAAAATTGTTAAGTTCTTAGAAAAATAAACTCTAACGAGGGAACCGTTTAGTACTATTTTCTGGGCCTATTTCGAGATAAATATTAACACCACTCCGTGCCTCACAAATTTGAAACACGTATTTAGAATTCAGATCATAAAAGTACAATTTCAAACGGAAAAGTCTTGTTTCAACTCCTTCTCCTTACCAAACCTACATGTACGAATATCTCTACATTATACCTTAAAAAGCCCCTTAAAACACTGGTTCGCATACCGTATAACAGACGTGAGTTAAATATCACTAAAGGTGCATACAAACTTTTATAAATTCAAGTCACGTTCACCCTCATTCATTAGCGCCACCATGCATCGTATTCGTATATTTGTCGTCCTGCATTGCACAAGGCACGCACAAAAATTCTCCATGTTGGTACGTACGAGATGGTGTATTTGTATCTGGGTGCAAGCGAAGGTGCAATCCTTTAGAAGTGAGATGTTCGAGAATCTTAAATGTATGCCATAGTAAGGGGTAGCCTTGAAACAATTCGAGTAATTTATCTAATTAACCCAATCAAACAGAGTTGCAGTTAGAAAATACCTTCGACTGGAATTTTGATTGGAGAATTTCTAAGAGTTGGTGCCTCATTGTCAAATTAAGAAGTCAACATGTTTGTTAGGTTGAAAAATTCTTAGATCTCGAACATTAAGAGACTTGTTTCCGGTGGTAGATTGCATAGGTTTTTTTGTTTATTCTTTGAGAAAGAAATGATTCGGTTGGACATCGTGCTTCATAAGAAACAGACCTGTTGACTCTGTTTTCATCATTTGATTATCAGTTGGTCTGTAACTAAGAACGTTTTTTTAAGAGTAATGGCGGCGATCCTTTAATATTAGGTTGAGAAATTGGTTGGACAATTCTTATTGACATTTATGGAAGATCATTCGGTTTTAAAAACAGCAGTCACCGCCAATATGGCTAAAGATCCTTTCCGGGAGAGCCAGATA
Source organism: Volucella bombylans (assembly GCA_949129095.1). Lineage (NCBI taxonomy): Eukaryota > Metazoa > Arthropoda > Insecta > Diptera > Syrphidae > Volucella > Volucella bombylans. The sequence goes on from OX422143.1 coordinate 58,502,790, forward strand.
AATAATTTTAAATACCGCCTGTTTTTCCGGGCCTGTCACATCTACAGTGGTTCGAAATAATATATAAAACGCCAACATTTTAAGACCAAAATTATCTAAGAACAAGATTGTAAGCGTACTGAAGGTCGACGGTTTTGTTACGTTGAAAGCATCGGTTTCCACTAGGCGCGGTAAATACCTAAATGAGGGACCACATGAGACCTCGCGCGCTGTTTGTTGTCGGAATACAATAATTTTATCCATAAGCTTTCGTATTCAGCTCCAAGCTGAATAAGCTGAATCCAACGATTATAAGGATCTTGGTGTAATTTTTGATTCTAAACTAAACTTTCATCTTCACATTAACTACATCATCGCTAAAGCCAATTCACTTTTAGGTTTTATTAAAAGCAACTCCTCTGATTTTAAGGATCCTTATACTCTGAAGACTTTGTTTTGTAGTATTGTTCGTCCTGTTATGGAGTATGCTTGTGTTGTTTGGTGTCCTATTGCTATTTCCAATATAAGTACAATTGAAAATATTCAAAAAAGATTTTTAAATTTTGCTTTATGTCGTTTATTTTTTAATAATAATGCGTTTCATAATTCTTATCGTTCTAAATGGCTTTTACTTGATATGATGAGTCTAGGTTAGGTTAGATTATTGGCCTATTGTGATGCCACGTAGATCTATCATCCTCTTACTAATGGAACCAGTTTGAGCTTATAATAAAGCGTTAACGTCTATGCTTTCTAGATCGTTTAGGTTGTTGTGGAAGAAAGCTCCTAGATGAAGCTTTCTTCTCTGGGAGAGAGCTGGGCATGTGCAGAGTAGGTGGAGGATTGTCTTCTCCTCTTCCTCGTCCATGCAGCTTCTACAGAAATCATTTGTAAAAGCGCCAAGCCTTCTTGCGAGCTTGCCTATGAGGCAGTGTCCAGTAATGACACCTATTATGGCGCTGAGATGTTTCCTATTTAAAAGATCAGACACATAGAGCGAAACAGATCCAGCTTTGGCCAGATCTGTTTGGTCGCTAGATATGTTTGTTCAACAGTCCACCTAAGGTCTGATCTTTAATGTTAGTTTGCACGTAGAGATTGGTATACCTATGCTACCCTTTTCCGGTAGAATACGTAGAGTGGTTCCAATTTTGGCTTCCATTCACCCAACAAAGGTGAATGATGAACTGCTCTGCCATCTCCATGAGAGATGATCGGCATTCAAAGGCGGTTTTAGAATATAATGAGACCGAGGCATGGGACTTGATGGCGGCCTGACTATCCGAAAATATGCGGATATCCGTTGCAGATATCACACTTTTCTTCAGCCAGGACAGAACCCCTTTAATCGCCAAAATTTCCGCCTGGAACACGCTACAGTGATTTGGAAGACGGAAAGAGAGGCTTGGATTTAGCTTATCTGAGAAAACACCGCCACCAACTCCGCTATCGGTTTTAGATCCATCTGTGTAGACATGGATTGACTTGTCCTCCATGAAAGCATCTTCCTCCCAGAATGATCTAGAGGGGAAGCTTACATGGAAGTTTTTGTCAAACCAAAGTTCAGGTATGGTGTAATCGGTGTTCTCTGTGAGGATTCCTAATGTATTAAGAATGTTGGCGTGGCCAAATGAATTATTTGTCCACGGTTTAGTCGCTTTAAGTCGCAGTCGCAGCTACTTGCCTGCTAAAAGTGTCGAGGGGTGTCAAGTGAAACAGAATATCTAATGCCGCAGAGGGGGAAGACCGCAAGTCTCGGCTTGTGCATAGACATGCTGTTCTTTGGACTCTGCTTAGTTTAATGCGGTTGACTGCATTTTCCAAGGCCGTCCACCAGACAACCACCCCGTAAGTAAGTATCGGTCTTGCTACCGATGAGTATTGCCAGTGGGTTATACGAGTTTGAAGGCCCCATTTGTTCCCAATGGCTTTTTTGCGAGAGAATAAAGCTATTGTAGCTTTATTGACTCTTTCTTGAATGTTAGGTTTCCAGTTTAGTTTCCTGTCAAAAATGAGACCCAGATATTTTACGGAGAAAACTAACCTGGTGCCATTTATTGAAGGAGCGTCTATCATTGGAATTTTATATTTCCTGGAAAAGAGGACAAGATCAGTTCTATGGGGGTTTACTCCCAATCCACACTGATCTGCTCAACGGGTTTATATGTTAAGATTTAGCTGAAGAGGTTCCTTAATGGTATTAAGATGCTTGCCTGAGACGGCTATAGCAACGTCATCCGCATAGGCAATCACTCTACTACCATACGCTTCCAGTTATATCAGTAGTTCGTTAACTACTAAGTTCCAGAGATGGGGAGAGAGGACACCGCCTTGCGGCGTACCTCTCCTAACACATCTATTAGCAAAAGTCTCACCCAGTTTGGAGTTGATTATCCTGCAGAGAGTGCAAAGCCATTTCCACCGACTTTCCTTTACAGTAGGCATGTTGAGCCGTAGACAGAAGTCTTGGATCAACTTTAGCTCGAATATGGATATCAATCAGTCGTTCTAGAGTTTTCAGAAGGAAAGATGATAGACTTATAGGTCTGAGGTCCTTTGGGACAACATGAGAACATTTTCCGGCTTTGCAAATGAATACATTGACTTCTCTCCATAACAGTGGAATGTGGATAAGTTCTACACAGCTCCTCATAATATTTTGTAACACTGGCAGAATAATATCTGAGGACCTCTGTAGCTCGGCAGGTATTATACCGTCCAGACCTGTATGGTTTGAAGCTTCCTGCAAAGTTGGCTACCTGAAGCAGGTTGAGTGATTCATCACTTGAGGGTGTCCAAGAGCCATCGGTTTTTTGTCAAACAGTTAGGCATCATAGGATTTGTAGAGAGGATTTTTCTTAGCCGCGATGCCTCAGAGGTTTCTGTGATTTTGTCACAGAATGAATTCCAGGATTGTCGCTTTGCTTTCCTCAGTTCTTTTTTGTATAATTTGAGGGATTCTTTATATGAGTCCCAGTCAGTCACTTTTCTTGTGCTTTTTGCTACGTTGAAACGCTTTCTACAAGAGTATATGAGCAGTCCCAGTGTCGATGTCCACCAATGTGGCTTTTTCTTGCCTCTTGGTTGAGTAAGAGGGCAGGAAGCGGCCATAGCCTGATTGAGGGCCAGAGTAAATTCCTTGACTTTAATGTCAAGCTTATTGGTGTCACGCGGGGGACTTGATAGTTCAGAGGATAGCGTTTCTGACAGTATTCCTCTGTATTTTGGCTAACCAGTTTTCCGGTAATTCCGGTAATTTCGGAAAGCTGGTTAGCTGGGGGGAGCATCACTCAGGCTGAATATCTGTGGTCTGAAAAGGAGTATTCAGACGATACCATCCAGTTCGTTAGCCTTTGAGTGATGCTGTCGGAGACAAGAGTAATATCTAGCACTTCCTGTCGGTTTCTAGTTATAAAAGTGGGCTCATTGCCAATGTTGCAAATTAAGAGGTTAGTACTTAAAATATAGTCAAAAGGTAACTCACCTCTATCATTGATGTTGGTACTGTCCCATACCGCGTGATGTGCTGATGATGAGTCTAGAATCGATAAGAAAAATGTATAATGTCATGTTTGTTCGAGATATTTTATAAGCAACTATAGATAGTGTAAATCTACTTATGTGTGTGAATTTGTATACCTCGTCTAGAATTTTAAGAAAAACACCACTGTTATTTGAGTTTCGTCATATTATAGTACTTTGTATGGTCAACGCGAACCTGTTTCAAGGTGCATTAAATTATTTAACACTTACTGTTCTGCGGTTGATATATCTTTGCGCAGGAATAAATTTAAAAATACTTTAATGTTTATTCTCAATAATTAAAATTAAATTATATGATCTTTATTATACATTATTCGCAAAATTATATTACTGTTAGTTTTTCAGTTTCTTTTATAAATTTTCATAATCTGTTGATCTCAAAATCGTAAATAAATAAAATAAAATATCATCACTTGTTCTATTGCTCCTTATATGAGCAGATGCTTGAAGAATTTTTCAAAAACCAATTTTTCTCTGCAACCTGAACTCATCGTACAATAGTTCTGCTTGTTTGATTATCTTATGTTAGTATTGCCAAAGGGATAAGATCTATGGCTATTTTTTTAAACCAGTTTGTTCATACAGACTATTGTTGCAAGTATCTTTCTGCTGAGAGACGTGATTGGCGAATATTAAGGTTAACTGAACTTGAATTCTTGTGCTGTTTTACTTAGTCTTCAACAGGCCATGTGAGAGACTCGTTAAGAAACTTATATATACTCTATGATCTGTAAGATGTAAAACACCATCATAAACATTTTAATCATTCGTTCACCCTAAAAGAATATCGATTGGTTAAATTCGCTTACTACGGCCTCATGGGCTTTATCACTTGAGTGATATGTAGTCATCTAGATATCATAATCTTCATCTTGTAGGTGCCGGTAATCTGCACATCAAAACGCTTAGATGTGACTGTTCGATTTATTCCTATTTTTTCTTTCTTCTTACGTCCTCTGATCCCTTGGAAACATAGGACCTAACAACTACTTTGCGCCATCGTGCTCGAGGTACTTTAACACACTTAAGTGCATTTCAAGTCATTCGCAGTGGTCTGGATTCGACTTCGACTGCCCTTCTCCATGTCTGTCTAGGGCGATCTGATGGCATAGAAATCGTCCTTCTTCTCCGTATCCTGAGTCTGTTTGTTCTTGGAGCGTTGTTGCGTGTAGTTAGTAGTTTGATATGCGGTTTTGCCAGAAGATCCTAGCTCTATTTCCATGTCTCAGCTGGGTTTTTGTGTTGAAAACATTTCTTCTCCAGATTTAAGTCAGTTGAATTTTGAATTTTGTACGGGTGCAGGCCAAAGTCATGATGCAAAATTAGCCAAGTTGTGGTCTGCGAAAGGCCGAGTTCTTTTCCTCAGATCTTGTGTTTCGTCGAATTACGCGTGTTGGTTTATCGTTTACTAAACCACTGGACTCACATTTATGCACTACTCTGCGAATAAACCTCTCGGTAGTAGGATTATGGCGACCGTAAAATAGGCGAAGCGCGCAGAAATTTTCCCAAACAGAACAACAATTTCGATAAAATAATTTTATCATTTGCATGTGTTGTTATGTTGTTGAATGCTATGTCCATCCATGGTGATTTGGCAAAACAGACTGAATAAATGACAGCCAATTTGACAGATGTAGCTTCAACAATATGGTCGCTATCAACTGTCAAAGTTCGGAAGTACCTATTGCAAGACCCTATAAAAGGAGCAGCAAAATCACCTTCACATTTAAATCTCCTGTTTCGATAAGTATATCACCTTTAGAAGTTGAGTGGCTATCTGCGCTCATTATTCTATTATATAAAAATCGTCTTTGTCATAGCCATCCTCGTAATTTGTTGGAATAAAGCACTACATAATAATTCTGTTCCTGACCTAAATCTTGAACCTCCCTGACAATATCCTGTCATCATAAGAAAAATAGGACATATTGCTTTCGTTAGATTTAAGGGTAAAGAAAGAGTCCTACTTCAGGTTATCGAGTGGTGTTCATTGGTTTCCCAAAGTAGACCAGAAAGCTTTTACCAGTTTCCGAGCGTTGGATGCCATATTCAGACAATCTGACTTCACTAACTATTTTGACTTCCAATTTGTACCGCATGAATACGGGCTCTTTAATTAATAGCTACTTCACGTTCTGAAATCATCGCAAAGTATCAAGCAAGAACTGATAATTGGGGGATGGTGATCAATTTCACCCTGTCCAATAGTAAAAAAGTACGCAATACTCTTAGTAAAAAGTGCAGCTTGGTGACGTGGTATTAACAAACACGTTGATGGCTTTTAGTAATGCATAAGTTTCTTAGAAACAAGGGCTTAAATGGAATAAAATTAACGCCGATGGTTACTAGCATACACCTTTGTGTCCGACATCGGCCGGAGATTTCAAGATCGATCTAGGCAGGCTATTAGCTTTTCTAGCTAAAATCGACTCAAAACACATCTTTTGATTCACTATCAAGACTGGAACTAAACAGATGCATTCCCAGGATCTCTGTATTTGAAAAAGGAACTTCTATCGTTCTGTTATAATGGAACCTCAGGAAGCACGTTGATGCCTTTTTTCCAATTGTTGTATTCCTCCACAAGAAAGCGTCATACGAAGTGTGTCTGCTGTCATCTTGCGTTGCTAAATTATTTCTCTTTATTGCTTTTGTACTGATAATTAATGGAGTTTATTTTCCAGCATCGATGCTCGCATTTTGCCCACATCATACTCAGTTCATTGGCAGCCACCACATATATCGCCTTCGTTTAATTTGCTATGTTAAAATATATTCTATCATCATAAATTGCACTACGATACTGTCGGTTTAAGAACTTCAAATTTTCTCACAAGGTAAGTCTCTAAAAACGTAGTCGATGTGCTTTTGAAATGTACATACTTGAAGAGATACAAAGACCACAAGGTAAGTTGAAAAATTCATACTGTTTCAAGTGAGGTCAAATGTGGTGAAGAAAAGAAGTTCTAGATACTCGCTTTGGTTATCAAATACTAAGAGCAGGTACTAATCCTTGTGAATTTTCTTGATGAGTGCTCAATGCATTCTTTTGGTATGTGCATTTTGACTGATATGGTCAGACAGTTCTTCCTGCACAACGCTGATGAATAATATTTCTTCTCAACGAGAGCAATCTGCATGAACGTAGACTGGTTCGACAAGGATTTTGTACAATTTTCATCTACAAGCATGATGAATTGGATAAAGAAATATTTTCGTTGAAATTGACATCAAAATTGAAGCTAGATAGCAAGTGTTCTCCAAGATAATGTGTTCATAATCTGTTCAGTCTTCAGTATCGGTGTCAGTGTCGGAGAAGACAATTGCATCTAGCTTAGATGCCTTTTTAATTATCATGGATGTCGAGCTCATTCCAATGACAAAATCATTGCCCAAATGTATCTTGGAACTCAAAAAAAATATCATCGATGGATACCTATAGAAAATCTTCTCTTTACTACATTTGGTATAAAAGCTGAAAGAGAGGTAGATGAAAAAACTCTTTTGAAAGGCTGCTCGAACAAATTCTTTTTACCAAGTTTGCTTCAATATACAAGCATCACTTCGTCAATCTGCATAAAACTAAATACTACTGGCTTTCTCAAAACGGTCGTCTGGGATAGATACATAAGTAGAAAGTTGCGCCTAAATCGGACATTAGAGATTCTAGGGGCCAAATTTATTACATCCAAAATCGATATCTGCCTTTCTTGTTATGCCATAATCTTCCCCAAACTAAACGTTATGAACTAACTATACGACTCTTCAAAATAGAGAACCTTTTTTGGGGATACCTTGGTCTAAAGCGGCCAAATGTTATATCAGTTGTCTGAAGTTGTAGATAAGTTATTAATGGTCCTAACACCACCTTGACGAGTCCTGAAAAACGTTATTGTCCCTAGTTCTAAATATATAAAAGAAGCTTGTATAGAATACAAGCGGATAATAAATTCATCTAACTTATCTGAGGGTTAATCACTTCCAACAGGATCTTCTCTTCAACACTTGCGCTTATAGATTTGTGAAGTCAAATCAGGCTGGATGAAATTAGATAAAAACAATTAAAGAGTAGTTATAAATACAGCACTGCGCACTGGACAGTAAAACACCCAACCATTAGAGAGTTTCAACGGTCCCTGTGCCCTTTTCCTTTTATCTAATTGGTCATGGGGATCTACATAGGTGGTGATTTATCGGAAAATTGATGACTTCTTAAAACCTGGACTAGGCGCAGCAATGAACTGCGAAGCCTATCGACTGGATTACTTCCTTATCGTTAATCCTTAATTCTTTAAAATGATCTCATGTGGTATAAGCCGGATATCTTGGGAGTGAGCTAAATAAGCTTACTCGATTCCTCTAAGATTCAAGGACTCTTAAGCAACACAATCTTATGCTGTTCAAGAAAATTGCCCAGAAGTAGGTACCTATGCGCCTATTTGAGATGCATCGCCAAAAACCGGGCGAAATGGCACGTAGTCTGATGTCCTTATATTCACGAGGGAACATAGGACTTAAATAAGTAAATAACACTAAGTGACCATGAAAAATATGTATATGCAAGTAGGTACACATGCGCCTCATTCAAATATTTTTCTTTCACCTCATTTGCAATCTTGCACGTAAAACATGCTAAAGCCACAAAAATATTGCTATCATGCACTTTTTGTACATTTGTATGTATCTATCAGTTCTTGTGAGTTCTAGATAACAGCATACTGTTACCTTTTTACTTGCTGCACAATGATCTTGAATGGTTATTTGCCTCAAATCCAGTTTTGTAAGCGTATATCAGGATAAAGGATTTACCATGACATAAGTTAAAAATATCTCATGCAATAAAATTCTGCAAGAACAGAACTCCAACTCAGGTAAGATTCACAGAAAATACACTATATTTCCGTACGCCATACTCACACAAGCCATCGAACAAGTATCTTCTTTACGCCATCTGCATGAAATAGTATCCCCTCCATTGTGTAGTGTGCAGACATGGCACACGTCTTTACAGACGATCGAGGGTCGTTCGCATATGTCCGTCCATTCGACGCGACAGTGAAGGAACGATCAACTTGTGCAGACTTCTTCGTTGTATCTCAGTTAGGTTATCTTCTGCCGATCAGTCAGACTGTGGGGAAATGCATAAGTTTACTCGCACGAATTGATATACGCGTTCTTATCAGAGAGCGCACGTACTCATACACGCAACATAATAACAGAAAAAACAATCTTCCCCTTTTGACAATTCAATGGTGGGGTTGATCCGATCATCTCTATGACCACGAATTTCCCCTATATTAAAGGAACTCTTTGATTTTACCTGCTCGTCGGCAGTCGTTCAAGCATTTCAAGAGAGCCAGCGAGTAAGAGAGTCCCCTTTATGTTGTACAAGTGGAAAGGTACAAATTGCAAAGGTTCAGGACGAAGGGTCTCATTCTAGTGCAAGGTGTCGCAGTGATAAGTTCTATTCAATTCTATCGGAAAATCAAATTGAGTTGTAGTGAAAAAAAAGAAACATTAGTTACATGTTCAGATACATTGAAATATAAAAAATAAAAATGATGACGACATATAATGTCCAACAATTGGAAAATAAATTAAAATACCAACCAATTGCTCCAGCACCAAGTGTGAAACGATCTACAAATCCGACAGTCCTGGGCATGAACAGCATGAATACACTTCAATCTACGAATGACCATCAGAGCATCAGTATGCAGTACAAAAAGAAATACACTTACGCGAATATGCCGTACGGTGAACAATCAATCTCAGTTGCAAGACGCAACGCTCGCGAACGCAACCGAGTGAAACAAGTGAATAATAGTTTCGCCAAGCTCCGTCAACACATTCCGCAGGCAATTATTTCCGATATTGCTAAAGGAGGTCGGGGTCCCAGTAAAAAAATCTCCAAAGTGGACACTCTGCGGATAGCAGTGGAATATATCCGTCGTTTACATGAGCTGCTCGAGGATATGAATTGCTGTGACACATCTAGCAATAGCTCTTATACTGGTCAAAGTTCCACATCAGGATCACCACCACCAACTTTATATTATGATGCTTCATCTCCGGAGCAATTACATTTATCACAGACTGCTCTGCCATATTCACAGAATTCAGCCAATTCGCCGACGTTGTCCTTTCACTCAAGCATGTCCTTCGAATCGGCAAACTATGAAAATACATCGCCCCACCTGTTAACTACCAATTCTGCTGAACATTTACAACTGAAATTTGAACCATATGACAACTTCGAGGTACAAGATGATACTCCGGATGATGAGGAAATCCTAGACTACATTTCGTTGTGGCAGGACCAATAAATACACAACAAGGACCCTATAAATTCAGAAGTGTTTTCTTACACCAGTGTTTTGGAAAAGTTGTACCTTTTATTCCACCGATAAACTGAAGTGAAAAGTAGACGTATCCGTTGTTCTAGTCAAACTAGCTAAAGTACTCTTGTAGATATGTGCATATGTATGTAGATATTCGTAAATCTCATTTTGATAATTTTGTAAATATTTAAGTTCTCATAAACTACTCATGTAGCTAGTGCCTATTATAAGTTAAGTTTAGAGAAAACGGAAGACAATGATTTTTTTTTAAGAACATAAATGGAAGACTAAAATTTATCTCGTAGTTAATGTTAATTATTTTTTAAAGAAACTTTTAAGAATTTAAAAGAAAAATAAATTAAATTAAAAACTAAATTTTTTTTATATTTATTTTGCATTGAGATCTTGGAAAGATTTTTGCAGTTCAGTTGACTTCGAAAGGTTTTGGTAAGCTAAAATCATTTTATAGAATTATATGCAGAATAGTGTGTATACCATTGTATTGTATCAAAAGACTTTGCAAATAGCTCATGACAAATGTTGGTAGAATTATTTTCATCTGGTGAGCTCGCATCTCGCCCAAATCATTCATACTCGTATTTCTAAAAATATGTTCGTTGATTCAGAAACTGTACTAGAGACTACTTTGATAAGAAACGCCAGGGCAAATGTTGTTAAACTCGTGGGCGGGCTAAGAAGTTTATGCGAAATTTCTCATGCAGTAGATGAAAGTCGCCTCAACAGCTGTGACACTTTTGCAAACAGTGGCGATTTTGTTTTCAGTACTTAATTAATTTATTTGGAGAATTGGTAGGTACATGATATTATAATATGTTCTAGATACGATATGCCCGATTTGACTTCCTTGGCTGTTCTTGACGAAACGCATTCTATCGGTCAATAAGGCCTAAATAATTTGCAGTTTATCAGCATTCTTTGGCAAATTTACCGCTTCATCTCAAGATGACACGTTGACACGACAATGACGTCGTTTAATCGAGTCCTCAGTAAGTCTGTGATTTGATGGGCAGAACATAGCATAGTATTTTCGGATATGTAATCACTTAGCCGGTAACCTGAGCTCAGACATTATTTCTGGAGAAATAAAGGCCGATGACGCCGCCAGGATAAAGACCACACCAAAGAGTGCACAAAAGACGCTGAAATTGAGTGTCATGAGGCTTTGATTTGCCGGTTGTTTGTTCAAAAACCAATTAGTGTCGGCCATAGGCTCATGGCTCCAGTTCGTACAATAGCTGACAAAGACCAATTTGTTACGATCGACGCCGAATGGACTACCACTCATCTTTTGTCGCACTCTCACTTACATCCGCTATAAATTAGTTAATTATTTAAAACAAAATAAAAATTATTTATGTTCTGTTTACTTGAAAACCGATTTGCAAGTAACTTATGAGCTAACATTGAAAACTTATCACCTAACTTACATATTCTATGCACTGTGGAGCATTGCAACGTACAGGAATGTGGGGAGTCAGCAAGTTTAGCATGGGAATAGTGGAATTCATCTCAGGTATATGCGATTTGCTGGGAAGAAGTCATATACCGATTGAATGCATGCCACTATTGTAGGGAACGGAACAAGTGTGTGGATACTCGTGGAAGGGGTCAATATTTGATGAGTGAAGTAATTCACTGATATTGTGTTAACTCTTCCTTTTTTAAAAATCAAACGTACTCATTTAACCCTTATTTAGAAGAATGGTATCTGGCTGATCCTTGGTGGCTTAACTTGTAGCTGTTGTTGTAACGCATTATGCTCTTGTGGCTTCCGTGGCTTCACAATCTTGGTTTCTTTCAACTTCCAGAACTTCATGAATTCTGTTAGTAATCTTAACTGTTGATGGTCATTAATACAAAATCTTTTGCGGAGAATAAACAAGATATGTAAGTATTATTATTGCTATCAGCAGTCCAAAATTGGTAATTAGGTTTATTTTAGTTTTTGTTTCTACAAGACTAATTCAGCATTTTTGAGGTGGATTTGCTTTAGCATTTCCAAAGTATTGTACATAAAAATCTCTTCAAAGGTTTCTATGGCTGATAGGGGTTGTATTATATCATAGCAGGAAGAAGTTTTTTTCGAGATTCAAAGCTTGACAGAATGCAGATGCTTCGCTTGCTTCACCGATTCTTCATAATACAGTTCACAGCCATCAGAATTAAGTATATCTTTGCTTTCAAGACTGACGCAAGTTTTCCTAATGAGAAGTAAAGTCAAACTAAAATCTAAATCGTGCTCCTGAAAGATTTTGGAGGCATCTATAAAGAGCCAACTACATTTCTTTCCTGCTCGAAGCACGTTGATTTCGGGTTTCGAACTTTCGTAGCAACTGGAGTTCTGGTGCATCGGTCGATATATCCATAATACCAGAGTCAAAATATAGCGGCGGGCACGGTCACCAAAAAACCACCGCTTGTTGTACCTAACACCAATTATTTTATACGGAAGATGGTATCTATATATCTATTTATCAATTTTTTTTATAATTGGCTCGCCCAAGAGGTTATTATACTTTTAAAATGTTTGCACACAGCAAGGATAAGGTTCTTCTACCAGATATAATTAATCTTATGATACCCGTGTATATGCCGAAAGCTCCGTTTTATTGCCAGAAGGCCGATAGCGCCTTGGACGTTTTCGACGTAACATGTTTAGCACAAAGAAGTTCGTTATCCAGGATGACACGCAAATACTTAGCTTCATTGGAGAAACGAGTGGCGATGCCTTAAGCACTAGATGAATTAGAGCAGTCAGCTTCCCCTTTCTTATAAAGAGCAAAACTTCCGTTTTGCGAAGACTAACTAAAAGAATATTTCTATTGCACCAATCGTCAATCATGTATTGGGCTGCGGACACTTGAAACAGTGAATTGACCACAGCAGTAGAGACAGGACGCCGCCATGTAGGAACCCCGTTTTTAATTCGGCCATGACATATCTGCCGCAGTCAGGGTCTTATTCACCAGCATTGGTTCTATCAACAAAACTTGTCCTTGTCGTGCTCCCTAGTACAAAAATTGCGTACAACTTCAATGTCGAATATGCCTAGCCGGATTCCTACTTATCGAGTGCGGCTTCAATTCAGTCTACCAGATTTTGAAGTGCAATCTTGCAATTCGAACATATTAGGTTGTACCACATGAAATGTCCGATTTTATAGTAAACATTCAAAGCCCAATATTTTCTTTACCTTTGCTATGAGACAAAGGTGTCGACTTATTGTCATTGGGGATACTCCCATGCTTTTTGCAATCTCCCGCACTGATTTCGTTTTGTCCGCATCCACTGTTGCTCTTAACGACGATGTTGTCAACTCTCACACGTCAAGCACACGTACCACTTTCTTTTATAAAAAATAAAAATTTAACATTCTGGCATAGATGTTCACTCGAGAACTTATTTAATAATTTGCTTCCATACCAAATAAGCATTCATCACAGCGAGGTGTAAAAACTAATGTCTGACGGGATGCATCGTGCAAACTATAAGAAAGAGCTTCTTATTCTTACAAATTTATACAAGGTAACACCCTGTCATATAACTTCTTCAAGAACGTTTTAGAATAGACAGTACGACCTCCAGCTTTCTACGTATTTCGACATGCAGATGGTAAAAATATCATTGCTCACCATCTTGGATATAACTTTATTATTAACAGTTCAATGCATGGTTTAGGAGCTATGCAATATCGAACAAATAGGCGGAAATGGAAAAGCCTAGCCAACGGTTTCGAGAATAAAAGTAAAAACGTATTTCTAGCTTTAACGGATGCTAACCAAATAAAAAACTGGGGAACTATAGGGAAGAAGTATCTAACCCAGGCTTTGAATTTGCAAGGTTCACTAGCCAAAGAAATAAGAAAGTGTGCACATCCAATAAATTATTAATTAACTGCCAGAGGCACTGAAAACTTATTTCTATTTTGTCCGATTTTGTTTTTGCTGAATTGCTGTCAAGAATTTATTTTTCTTGTCTTGCCAAATTCATACTAGTCTTGAGATAAGTAAAGAGTTTAGAAAAAAAAACTATGCCATCAGGAGCAATAGATTAATTGAAATAAATAAAATGTGTAACACCTTGTAATGCTTTGTTACTGCTAAATACAGTAGGTTTTCTACCATGATTCTTCCTTTCAAGTGTTTATGTCTGCCATTACATACATTCACAGCTAGAAACAATTCAATTCTCTCCTCATAGTCAGATTATAATCCATCCAAATAAAATTCCTGCATTCTGTCTATGACACCTTAATTACTAGGCCCTATCCTGATAGAGCAAATGTGCATACCTACTTCTCCAGGAACTAAATAAGGGTTCCAGTGCACTTTGATTCCGCCTTCTATTTGTTTTTCCCAAAAAATCGTTTGTTTACTTTTGTCAAGGATCTACAATTTACTCGGATTACATCCGCCTTCTGCAACTTCTCTGGAACGGAATTGGTCTCTGAAATATTTTTTCTAGTGTATAATCAATAGATAATATCCTGCTCATCATTCTTAATGGATTCTCAAATTTTGCCCATCGACAAGAGTGCTCATCCCTTGTCCACCTCCTTAACGGAGACAAGCGACATGAGAGAAACCGGATAAGAGCAGAAATTGCGTGCCAAATATTGATCTAATTTTATTGCCATCTTACGTGAGTAGTAATTAAGAAGGACCTTCTTCAAAAAAAACGTTATTCAAACTACAATGTATATTATGTAATTATATACCTATATGTATAGGACTCCAGACAAGTGTATGGATTAAGGACATATTGTAATAATTAAACAAATGAACTAGTTTTAACGAGTGTTTATTAACGACTGACTCACAACTTCCAACTGATATCAAGAGAGTGAGAGATTGGTATGACAGAAATGTACATACATCGTCATGTAAGAATACATCGATACTTATCTATATATATCATTACATCTCCCTCTTTAAACTGTTCAATTATATTCAATATTTAATTATTAGCAAATTTTGGTTACATTTCTTAATCCATTGTTAAATTCAAATACAACTTAAACTATGTATAAATACAAATTACACACGTATGTGATTTATGTACCTTTTGTTTAAAGAAAATAGTGAAATTTTATGCATACATATGTACTCTAGTATCGAATGCCATACTGATCGTATATATTTAATTTCGGTTTCTTAAGAAAAACGAATTTCGTCGCAAAACCCTACCACCTTGCAACTGTATCCAATAAGACCTCGCCAACGCATGCTTTTCTTTGATTTCACCGGGTACCCAATGCCTTCCCTCCTGCATCCAAACTTTCTGCCCTATATAAAAAGCTGGTTTCAATTTTGCATTGCGATCATGATAGTATTTGTTTCTTATGTTGTTACTCTCTACCACTGGCAATAGCTTACTGCACATTTGCGTATTTTTATAAAAACTATCATCTCCAGGTACAAGAGTGCGAGTTTGTCTGCCCATTAGTAATTGAGTTGGTGTCAAGTCTGAATTTTGTATGGGAGTATTTCTATATTCAAGTAAGGCTAGCCAAAAACTACTTTTCGATTCATTTGACTTTCGAATTAAATTTTTTGCTATTTGCACATTTTTCACTGAACCCGTTAGACTTTGGATATTTTGGACTACTTGTTATAATTTCTATGTCCAACTTTTTGGAGAATTCGGCAAATTCGAAAGAATTGAACGGCATGTTATCTGCAATGATTTGCTTTGGGATTCCGTAAATAGAAAAGACTACCTCTAACTTTCCTATGATTGTTTTGGCTGTTTTGTTGCTAAGTGGTATAAAGTCAATATACTTTGACAAGTAATCCCCTATTACAAGAAATCATTTCGAGCAATACTCCATTACATCATACCTACTTTTTGATACGGACCATCTGGTAACTCATGATTTATTAAAGGCCCTTTTATGTTACTTGAACGGTATTTTTGACAAGTTTTACAATTTGCAATTAAATTTTCAATTTCTTGATTTTAACTGGGCCAATACACAAGCGCTCGAACTCTAGATTTTGATTTTTCTATACCTAAATGCGCTATGTGAATTAATTCAAGAACGGACTTTCTCAAAACTTCAGCAACAAATATCCTCTTATCGAAAAATACCAAACCGTCTTCCAAAAAAAGATTTCCTTTTAAGTTCCAGAAATATTTTAATTTCTCCGGCAGTTTAGTTTTATCGGTTGGCCACCCATTATGTAAAACCACTTTTAGGTCTTTTAAAATATCGTCCTCTCTGTTTTTAGTTTGTATAGCTCTTTTTTATCCCTGCTAATGTTAATAGTGTGAATAACCTCACTTAAATCAACAACTTCATTTTTATCAAATTTTAGAGAACTGGGATTACGTGATAGTAGGTCGGCAAGAGCCATTTGCTTCCCAGGTAGATACTGAAAATTTAAATTATATTTTTCTGGCCTAAGTTTCATGCGCTGAAGCCTTGGTGAGGGTATTCTACTGTATTCTTTTTTTATTATTCCCAGCAACGGCTCATGATCAGTAACTATATTAATTTGTCTGCCATATATTAAAAAATGCCATTTATTGCATGCAAAAACTACAGCTAGAAACTCCCTTTCGATGATTGCATACTGTTTCTCCGTTTCAGTTAGACTACAAGAAGCGAATGAGACTGGTCTACCATTCTGCATAAGGCAAGCACCAAGTCCATTTTGAGACGCATCCGTCTGTATGGTTATCGTCTCATTTGGATCAAATGGTTTTAAAATTGGCGCACTTATGATACTGTCTTTTATTTGTTGAAGGCATTTATCATGAACACCATTCCATTGAAAACAAATATTATTTTTCAGGAGTTCCCTTATTGGAGTCGAAATTTCAGTCAAGTATGGTATGTACTCCCTCACATAATTAACAAAACCTAACAATTTCTGCAAATCGTTTTTGCATTTTGGCGCTTTAAGTTCCTGGATTGTTTGTATTCGATCATCATCCAGCGCAATACCATCCTCGCTGAATTGATGACCCAGAAACTTTATTTTCTTTTGTTTATATTGAACTTTATCTATGTTGAAAATTATGTTTCTTTCTAAAGCCCTATTCAGCATTAAATCCACTATACGATCATGCTCCTCAACAGTGTCTGTTGCTATAGCTATATCGTCGATATAAATAATGAGATTAGGAATACCTGCGAAATTTTGTTCGTTAATTTTTTAAAAAATCCCTGGCGCCGTTTTGAGGCCGAATGGGAGTTTCATGTACCTAAATGTACCAAGAGGGGTGCTAATTGCACATAAATTTTTCGACTCTTCATTCAACTCAATATGAAAAAATCCATCTTTAATATCAAGGACAGAGAAAATCTTTTTATTTGCAAATTGTGTTTTAATTTGTTCAAATGATGGTATCTCGTGGAAATGGTCTTTAGTAGACTTATTTAAATATTTTGGATCAAGACATATCCTGAGTTTATTAGGTTTTTCTACAATAACTATATTAGAGACCCATTCACTCGAGCCTTCACAGCGTTCGATTATACCCATTTGGCACAATCTTTCTAGTTCCTTTTTTAGTGGACCTTTTAATGACAAAGGTACATGCCTCGCTGGCTTAGCTACAGGCGTTGTATTTTTCTTAACCTCAATATAGAAATTTTTGTAGCAACAGCCTAAACCAGTGAACACCTTTCCGTATTTTTTTAACAACTCACATTTCCAATTAACATTTCCTAGTTCACTTTTTTTTACTTCATTAACTTTTTTAATAAATCCTAAATTAATGCAAGTTTCTAAACCCAAAAGCGGAATTCTGTCGTCATCTACGACAAAAAATTCTATTAGGACTGTTTTATTACCAACTTCGCACTCTAATTTAACTGTACCTATCGTTTTGATTTCAGTTCCATTGTAAACCGAAAGTTTGGAACAATTTCGGGAAATAATTGTACCCTTTAAGTCTTTTATATATTTAGCTGGTAAAATATTCACCATCGCTCCCGTGTCCAGCTTAAAAGTTACATTTTTGTTTTTGATTTTAATTGATTCTAGCCACGGACTAATAGCCTTTTGTTTCTTTGAAATGGTATCAATGAAGAAATCTTCACTTACCTCATTGCTATCAATATTAATTTCACTAACTGGTTTAGTTTTACATACAATTGCAAAGTGGTTGAGTCCGTTACACCTCGTGCATCTCTTGCGATAAGCGGGGCAAGAAAATCTCCCATGAGTCCCCCCGCACCTCATACAATCAATCTGGCTATCCGATTTAACATGTGCTGATCTAGAATTATAAAAATTATTATTGTCATTTTGCTTATTATTTAAACTAAATTTATTCTTATCATTTTGTCGAGGTCTGATTTCATGCTTCACTATGTCTATCGGGGCTACTTCAACTCTGTTGTTAATTTGGTCCATTTGCTTTATTGTTGCTTCTGCAGATCGGGTCATTTCAATTGACTTCGGAAGCGTAAGATCTTCTGTTTCAAGAAGACGCTTCTGCAGGTTCTTATCCCTGGCTCCAAGAACTATCCTGTCTCTCACCATTCTATCGGCATCATTAAATTCACACTTCCGAACTAATTTCTTGATATCCATCAAAAATATGTCGAACGGTTCATTCTGACCTTGGTTCCTCGTGTGAAAGATAAAGCTTTCATATACTTGATTCGTTTTGCCAGTGCAAAATGTCTTAAATGCGTCCACCACGGGTTGTAATTTTTCTCGTTTCTCGTCATCAAGTTTCAACACATTTTGAAAGATTTCCGTGGCTTCCTCACTAGCGGCATTTAAGAATATTGCGACTTGAACAGCATTGGTCTTTTTTTCAATTTCAATTGCCGTTGAAAATACTTTAAAGTTTCTGTAGAAAATCTGCCAATTGTCTGGTAAATTTCCTGAACTTAAGTTTAGCTCATTGATTTTTGTTATAAAATCCATGTTCTTACGGATATACACAAAATGCACGTTTTTTGGAGGACGTCCACGCGGTCGCTTTACTTCTGGTTTAGCTTTAGCTCTACCCATGCAACAAGAATATTTCTTCACGCGTTTTTCACCGACTGCGCCATGTGATAATTAAACAAATTAACTGGTTTTAACGAGTGTTTATTAACGACTGACTCACAACTTACAACTGATATCAAGAGAGTGAGAGATTGGTATGACAGAAATGTACATACTCGTACATCGTCATGTAAGAATACATCGATACTTATCTATATATAACATTACACATATATTTTTATAAGATCAACAAAAAATTTAAACCATTGCACAATACAATAGAAAATAATAATTTCGCAATCTCTGGAGAAAGCCTTCGACTTAAGTCGACGCACTAAGAAAACATGGAGCTGAGAAACCCATTTAGCGGGCAACTACTGACTGCTTAAAAAATGGATTAAGCCAGTAGCGAAACGTTTCTATTTCACGACACTTGCTTGCTTTACATCCTTGAGCTAGGACTCAACGTTCGATAAAGGCACAGCGGAAGAATTTCCCTAAGGAAACCTACGATATTGCCTGCGGGTGATGCTGATTCTTCTTTATTCCATTCGAAACCTACATAGTTCTTAAATGGTCCCAGAACTAGCTGTCAGGCTTTCTGTAATTGGTATGCGATTGATTTTGCAGTTGTAAGTCAGATTTTGAGATAATGGTGAAAGAACTCAAATTGAATCAATGGCAGAACTTATAGCCTCGTGCAAGGCTACTGACACCGGTGTAGCCGGCACCTTATTTCCAAGCGATACAAAAGGGTCTAGCCCTCCAACTTGGAGCTGTAGTTACTCGTTTGTTCAACTCTTTTGGTCTCTCAAGTGGACTGTTAAGTTCCTCTACAGATCACGTGCAGGAGAGCAATGCAGTCTCAAAACTACTATGAAACTGATCCAAGTGCCATTCAGGAAATGCGATAGAATGGACCGGGTGTAAGAAGAATGAAAAACTGTAACATATATGATAAGTAGTTGCTATGGTGATTGCTATCGTTTTGGATGCAGATTTGTTATTAAAGACAGACTTAGGCCAGAAGTCTTGTATTTCAAGCATTTGAACATGAGCCTTGTGACGATCCGCATTAACGTTAAATTCGTCAACATCATCCTAATATGCGGGCACACCACAACGGAAGAGTAAAACGACTGCGCCCAGAACGGTTTTGATGAACCCCTCGATAAGACATATGCCCAATGTCCTAAGGGTAACACTAAAAGAGTCTAAGGTGATTCTAATGCCTTTGCCGATCAAATGCCGCCTTTCACGATGACCTGCGATGCCAATATTTTGTCCCAAAATTCTGTGGCAAGGCCACTAACACGCCATAAAAGATGCAAGACCGTTGTTTGACGATAAATACCGACTGGAACAGCAGTGAAACAGAAAGTACCCATGTGTATATGTATATAGCAAGGCAACAGCGAGCACGAGAACGGCTCGTGAGCTCTAGAAACGAAAACTTGCCAGGACCGATAAGGGAATCTGGTGATATGAGTACATCCGCTATCAGTGCAAAGGATATGGTAAATTATGGCCAGATAAGAATGATAGGAAAAAATTGGTAAATAAAACAACAACGGTGTGAGATATAAAATTGATTCTAACTTTATTTTGAAGCTACGTTCATGTCATTATTTGTATAATAGTACATCATTCAAATAGCCGCCTCGTCTTCACTGGCAGAGCTTCAAGCGGTCTGTCCAATTTTCGATGACTCTGTCCAATATGTGCGGCGTTATTCTGGCAAAAGCGTACCTAATGTCGACCTTGTAGTTCTAGAGAAAATAATCAAGTGGTGTCAAATCGCATGATCTCGGCGGCCAATTGATGAACGCTCGCCGTGAGATGACCCAATCGCCAAATTTCTCATTCACAACTTCGAGCTTTGCGTCACTTGTACGGAATGTAGCGCCATCTCGATGGAACCACATCTCGGATATATCAATGTTGACAACCTATGACCACAGAAATTGCTCTATACCTGAGACTATTGACGGTAACGGTGCTTCCTTCCTCATTTCGACAGAAATAAGTTCCGATGATTCCGCTATGCCATAAACCGCACCAAACAGTCAATCTTTGTGGATTCATTAATGCTTGGCCGGACACTTGTGGATTGTGTTTGCTCCAATAATGGCAATTTTGCTTGTTAACATAGCCGCTGAGCTAAAAAGAGGCCCCGTCCGAAAAGATGATTTTTTAGTCAAAATTCCGGAAGTTAGGCCAACATTTCCAATGCCCAATTAGCAAACACAGGGCGTCGTCTATGGTCGTCCGGCTTCAATTCTTGCATCAGCACAGTCTTACACGGATGACGACCGGCCTCAAGACGAAATTCACGTTGCGTATTTACAACTAATCTGGAATTTCGATAAACTTTTTTAATAATTTCCGCACATTCGGCGAGTGTAAGACGATGCCCGATGAAATGCAAACCTTACTGAATATTTTGACAGCTCGATGTTATTAGTAACTTTGACAGCTACTGAAACATAGCAATTGGAAAAACTATCATTGCTATCTATTAGAATTATTTCTACAAACTATTAAATGGCGGTGACGATCAACATTCCATTTAAACAAGTCGATAGTGGGCAATAATCGCATCCACTTGACCTAGTCGATTTGAGGATATCCACATTCAAACTAAGGTCCAACGATACTGGTGATACTGGTTGAACAATTATACACAGCCAGGTCCTACTTTGGCAACCGTACTTACTCGTAACTTGTTTGGTTCTACAGGATGCCTATGAAGAAAGCTCGCTGCTTCGAGACCTTTGCTGTTAAAAAAGGCTTTGCAAGGTGATCAACTGTGACGAGATTTCTTCGACATCAAAGGTATAAACATACAAAAGTCTATAAAACTATTCATCTATACGGATGACATAGACATTATCGGTAGACTATAGCGGGTTGTTTGTGAGGTATTGCAAGTTTGGGGAAGAAGCGTCGAATTTGGGTCTGGTGATTAATGAGGGAATAGCGAAATACGTAATTTTATCTTTGGTCTGAACGCAAGCTCTACCCACATAAAACAGGGATCTTCCCAGACCTTCTCAACAGAACAGAGGTTTGACTTTCTCAAAAAAAGCATTATGAGCCTTTGGATTGTTTCGAGAAAAAAATTATTCGAATGTTATATATACATTGCATCAACGTAGAAGGAGATTTGACCAAAAATTAAACGGGATGAACATGGACTTATGTAAACGTTTACCTGCTAAATGGCTGGAACATGTAAAGATGGAGACCAGAGCGTAGATCGGAAAGTTGTCGATGCGTCATCTACGGAATACTTAGCAAAGGAATATATCGAATATCGATAGAATCAAGCAAACAACAGGAATGGTTGGAGAAGCATGTTAATTGCGGCCCAGTTTCTGACCGGATTATAGCGCCATCTATCTAAGTAAGTAAGTATTGAGAAAACATAAAAGTAGAGAGCCTGAGAAGTATCCAGTATCAAAGTTTAAGAACCGCTTTATTAATTTTTGTACGCCGAATTTGTATTTAGAGGATGTGACGCAGATGAAACTACGACGGTGACGAATATTAAGATGATGATTTGAGTAAGGTGGTGGACAGACTGCTGGTATTGATATCATGGCATGAATACCATGGTATAGGGAATGCAAGCCCTGACAGACAACAATTCGTAGTATACGCTGATTTTCGCTATAAGTAGTGTACTTGGATGTTTGTGTTGTTTCGCAATTGGATTAAATAGTTCCCTTCGAGTAGGAGACTGACTGCTGGTATTGATAAAATGGTATAGCAATACTATGTTCTATACCATATGTCTGTCACTACAATGCCACGTTAAAAGCCAGTATACCAAGAAACATACCTGGCATTGAGATTACAAAATATATGTAGTGAAAGTAGAATCGTTTTCTCGGTTCCTAAGAAAAAAGATTTCATACACTCGCACCATAAATATTCGTATAAAGATACCAAGATAGCAAGCGCCTTCTGATTATGGGGCCATTTTCGCACACGGATTCCGAATGCAACATGTTGTTCAATAAGAAAAAAGCATCTATTGGATGAAAGGCGAATTTGGAAATCATACTTTTCAATAAAAAAAAACTTGGAAGTTTAGGCATGAGCTAAGAAATGACTCCTTAAAAATTCGATGCGAAAACTTGGTACTGACAATATCTATCACATTGAGATATAGTGCAAGAACGGTTTATTTCATTCAAATGAAAAACAAATAGCAACAACAAATGAAAACATTTAGGTAGAGATATGTGACTTGCAGAGCAGTAACTTTATGGTTCAAAGTTTTTGGCGAAGGATCTCTGCCATTCCTACTCATTGAACATTATAATGGAGACTATGGGGTCTTCAAAACGCCTCCGCTAACACAGGCCCTTTCCTTTATTTTGACAATATATGAAAACGTGCACAGATCCAGGATAAAATGCTAAGATTTGGCAATACAGTTGTCTCCCAATAGTGAGTCGATTAATCAGTGACTAATGCTGGATCATAGGCACAGCAAATTAGATTCCCCATCAAGTTGTCTTAGACTGGATGAATGCTTGTCTGACTTTTTGAGAGCATTCAGGATTTAAGTTAAAATAACAATCAAATTAGTCATGTAACAGAGTCAGTTACAAGTGCCATTTACTTTTCACAATGGTTGTCAACCATTGCTCTATACGAGTAGAACGTTTAACATGACGGCTTCCACTTCTCATAGGCTCTTGATGAATTATTTGCATTTTTATTGACAAATTTCTGATTCTGAATTACCTGTCAGAGTCCCTTTTTATGACCAGCATACGTTATAAGGAAACCTTTTGACATACACAGCACGTTCTGCGTCCGAAAAAGGTAACATAGTTCATTTGGTTATTTATCCTCAATCCCAACCCATCAATAATTCATGGACTTAATTAATAACGCCTCTTTACTCTGCACGAAACTTCAACTCAAACAGACATCCTTAAACACAGTGTCTGTCCTTTAATAAAACACGTGCCGCCTGTCGCAGAATTCTCCAATATTAGGCGCGGATTTTCGCAGATTAGTTCACTCCGTGTGATATTAAAATTAGCAAATCCCAACATTGCTTGCTTAAAAATCTGGAAAAATAAAAAATAAAAAAGTTTCAATACCCGAAGGTGTTAAGTCGGCTCTCATCTGTTCAAACGTTGCATGGTATCCTGTGTGGTAATAACAGCTTTAGCCACATCCACTTTTGCTAATAGGCTATAATTTAGCGCGATCTTGGGATTGATTTATGCAACACTGGTCGAAAGATACGTTATACGAATACCTCATCAGTAGACCATATCGCACTGAACTGATGTTTGATCGGTACTGGAGAAAAGAATTGGTATTTTGGAAGTAATCCGTCTTTATAGTCCCTCATAAAAAAAGACCCACATCCTGGAAGTATCCTGGGAAAATAAATGTTTCAACGAAAGTGTTTTACCCAACTTAAACTATTTCACACTGTTTGAAATCGCCTCTTTGAATAACAAGAAAAATTGGAATAATTTCCCTTTTCAATTG
The DNA here is from genome assembly GCA_949129095.1 of Volucella bombylans. Classification (NCBI taxonomy): domain Eukaryota; kingdom Metazoa; phylum Arthropoda; class Insecta; order Diptera; family Syrphidae; genus Volucella; species Volucella bombylans. The sequence goes on from OX422143.1 coordinate 58,527,154, forward strand.
ACAAAAGGATTCAGGACAATGAGTCATTGTCCCGATCTGTCACAACAAAAATAAACAAAGCATGTGCATGCACCCTGAATGGCATTGAACTGTCAAAATCAATGTCAAGAAAAGGTTGAAACGGAGAAAGTTCTAGCGACTGTACACCAGTGCACCTAATCCTTTTTCTTTGTTATTTTTCGTGGATATAATGAGGTCGGTGAGTACGATACAATTACGATGAAGCGATGTCGTGCTGTGATAAAATAGAAACGCTTTATCAAGTGGAGAATAGATTTGGGGTCGAATGTAAATGAATTATGACCTGAATAAGATATCAACCTGACAGAAAGGAACAGGGAGACGTTTTTGCCTACTTTTTATAGCAGAAAGTGTTTCACTAGGATAAAAAGGACTCTAAATAGAATTTGTTTCAACTCTGCCGTAAGAAAGATTGGACTCTTTTGAAAAATAAGAGACTGAAATTCTCTCTGACTTCAGAAGCAATATTCCACTTCCTTCTTATCTCGAATTTAGTGGTAATGAGATAAAAGATGACCAGTAACCAAGGACCTTTTATTTCGTCTTATCATAGAAATAATTGTGAGCTAAGAGTTTTATAAAATACTTGAATTTCGGGTCTGTAGGTAGCGATTTTTTTCTAATCTAACAGTAATACTAGCACATCTACGCTAGCGGCAGGACAACATCTATACCGAGCTAAACCAAATCAGTTCAGACAGATAGACATTACGAGTAGCATCGGTCAAGATCTCGCTCAAATTGAGTAACATTTCGGATAGTCTACGGACCATAGTCTAGAAATATGCGTCTGGAGTGTATTCACTATGTTAACTCCTAGTCCTACTCAAAAAAGTGTGTACATACTGTTGTTGCAACACAATAATTCATCATATTTCTCACAGGTATTTGCATTGCCAACAAGCTGCTTATGGAGTTTGCTAAATAGGCGAATCTGAATACCTTTCCACAGGCTGCTCTATTTTGGATTAAATGTTTGCCTATGTTTTCGCATTTGAGCTTTTCCAATCATTCTTTTCGGCCCCTTCTTCGAAATTTGGCAGGAATTTGAGACTCCATATTTTTTTTGGATCGACTTTTCCGACGAATGTCCAAACTATCTGATTTTCTCAGCCTGAGCAGCCCCTCAGCAGGGTAGACATATAGTGACAGATGTCATCTATAAATTTGGGAAATTTACAATGGAACGCTACACAGTTGAAATTTATCACGAAAATTTTCGTTCAATCGCAGCAGCGATGCGAAACATTCGTGCTAATTTTGCACGTATTCACATGCTTTCCGTGAGGTGTCTGCACAACTTCATCAAAACCTTCCAAGAGATGGGCTCAGTATAAGATGTGAAGACCCCGAGACGTGTTTGCCCCGGGCGTTCAATGGCAAATATCGCCGCAGTAAAGGAAAATGTCGGAAACGACACCGTTCTTAGGTACTTGACCCATGCGAACAAAGTCCAAGTAATGCAAAAACTGAAGCCGGCTGTACGGATTGGGCCCTGGAAAACATTCATGCTGACATTGATTTGACCATCGTGTCTTCGGATGAGGGCAATTTCCACATTGACGGCTACGTTATAAGCAAAATTGTCATATCCATGTCACCGAAAATCCACGAGTGATTTAGGAGAAGCCAATGTTGCCAGACCGAGTAACTATTTGGTATGGTTAATGGACCGGGGGTGTCTTAGGGCCGGAAAAGCCATAGCAGTCAATGTAGCGCGCTACCGAGATATGATGAACAATTTTTGTGGCCGGAGCTCAAGGATATGGATATGGATGATCTCAACTTTTTACAAATAATTTAATTTTAATTAATTGGGTAGTGGCTGACGCCCCCATTTATTTCGCTTACTACAAGCTTAAACTAACTCAAAGACTGGGAATCAAAAACTAACAAAAATTAAGGGCCAGGAAGTAAGGGAATGGTGGAGAAGATCGAGTTAAAGACGAGAAGTGCTCAGGTTAAAATCTAAAATGGGGAAGTTTGAGCTGACCTTACGTAGCATGCGGGAGATTGGTTCGTTAGTACCATAAAAGGTGCGGTGGGTTGGAAAATAGAAGAGACAAAGACAGCGTAAATAACGAGGATTAGTGTTAAAGGCAATCCACAGAACCAGAGCGCAGTCGACGAATGACGAGAGTGTCAGCTACGTCTCTGCGTTTTTCCAGCTTATTCAGGTTAAGAAGACATTGAGGCGGTCATGATAGGGAGGTAAGATAAACCGAAGAAAACGACGTTGAATGTTCTCACTGAGGAGCACAGTTGGCTGGTATACTTGAGAAGGTCCGGACAAGAGTAATGTAAAGTAATCTTTATTACATTACATACATTAAGGTGAAAGAAATTTTTTAGACACCAAGTGGAAAACCTATCCTGAACAAGAACAGAGTCTTGAGGAGAAAAAATAATTTAGGAGAACTTAGTGTCGTCGGCAGTGAATAAAGCTACAATAACTTTATACTCTTGCAAAAAAGGGATTGGGAATAAATGGGGCCTTCAACCTCGCATAACCCACTGACTATTCATCTCGGTCATAAGACCGATACTTACTTATGGGGTGGTTGTCTGGTGGACGGCTTTAGAAAATGCAGTCAACTGCATTAAACTAAGCAAAGCCCAAAGAACAGTATGTCTATGCATAAGCGGAGCCTTGCGGTCTACCCCCTCTGCAACATTAGACATTATCTTCCATTTAACACCCCTCGATATTTTCAGCAGGCAAGGAGCTACGACTGCAGCTATTCGCCTTAAAGCAACTAAACAATGGACAAATAATTCATTTGGCGACGCCATCATTCTTAATACATTAGGAATCCTCACAGAGAACTTCGATTACACCATACCTGACAAAAACTTCCATGTAAGCTTGTCCTCTAGATCCGTCTGGGAGGAAGATGTTTTTATGGAGGATAAGTCAATCCATAAGTCACAGATGGATCTAAGACTGATAGCGGAGTTGTTGGCGGTGTTTCCTCAGACAATCTAGACAAGCTAAATCTGAGCTTCTCTTTCTGTCTTCCAAATCACTGTTCTGTGTTCCAGGCGGAAATTTTGACTATTAAAGAAGCTCTGTTCTGGCTGAAGAAAACATGATATCTGCAAAATATTGGGATAGTTAGGTCGCTATCAAGTCCTTGGACTCGGTCTCATTAAATTCTAAAACGGCGCTTGAATGCCGACCATTTCTCATGGAGATGGCAGAGCAGTTCAACCTTCGCCTTTGTTGGGTGCCGGGCCATAGATACATTCCTGGGAACTGTAAAGCCAATGAACTCGCCAAAATTGGAACCACTCTACCTATTCTACCGGAAAAGGGTAGCATAGATATACCAATCGCTACGTGTAAACTAAAGCTGAATGCCAACAAAACAAAAAACAGACCTTAGGTGGACTGTTGGACAAACATGTCTAGCGACCAAAAGATCTGGCCAAAGCTGGATCCGAATCTTTCTAAGTGTCTGATCCTTCTAAATAGGAAACATCTCAGCGCCATAATAGGTGTCACCACTGGGTACTGCCTCATAGGCAAGCACGCAAGAATGCTTGGCGCTTTTACAAACGATTTCTGCAGAAGCTGCGTGGACGAGGAGGAGGAGGAGGACGACGATGAGACAGTCCTCTATCTACTCTGTACATGTCCAGCTCTCCCCCAGAGAAGAAAACTTCATCTAGGAGCTTTCTTCTACAAAGATCTAAACGATCTAGAAAATATAGATGTAAACAGTCTCCTACGCATCATCATAAGCTCAAACTGGTTCCATTAGTAAGAGGATCACAATGGGCCAATAGGCCTAAGTGGGTTGGTATTTCCAACAGCCACTCTAACATACCCTACCCTAGCCTACCCTACAGTCCTCGGGGTAAATGGATAAGGAGCAGTGATTAATAATCCTCTCAAGATCGTTTATAGTTGAAATGAGAAAGAAGGGGCCTAGATGACTGCTTTTATGGATACCAGAAGTGTCTAAAAATGGGGTTGAGAAGGCTGACCTGAAATGAACGTTATACAAACGGTTCTCCAGATGAGAAGATATCCATTTTAACAATATGGGGTTAAAACGGAGGGAGTCAATTTGAAAAGGATCAATAGGAGTGATATTTTATCGGAGGCCTTAGTAAAATCTGTAGCAATAACATCGATTTCTACGGCTGAAAGCGCTAAGGTTACGAATTTAACTATGTTTGTAGTAGTTGTTCTACCTTTCAGAAATCCGATCTGACTGGGTGATACAAGTGACTTGTACTAAAAGCTTAGAACTTCATATAAACATTCGAACAATTTAGGTATGTGAGGAAGTTTAGCAATGTCACGGTAGTTGGTTACTTCATTCTTTGATCCCTTTTTGTGGACCGGGGTTATGAAAGAGGTTTTCCAAGCTTGGGGGGATTCCCTTTGTGTGAGGGACAGATGAAATAGGGAGGAAAATAGGTGCGAAAGATTGGAGGCACACTTTTTGAGAAATATTGCTGGGAGCCCGTCTGGGTCAGGTAAAAATTCATCATTGAAATTTTGTAAATATTGTTCGATAAGGGTGGGATCAAAAGATTGAGAGAGAGAGGCCTTTGGGTAGGTACTTGAAATACATATATGGGGTCGTGTACGAAGAAGTTGTCTGCAAATGATTGTTTAAAAAAGTTTGCAAAATAGTTTGCAATAGTATGTGGGTCGGTCGATGATATATTAACGAACCAGAGAGAGGGGGATAACCCCTCCATTAATAATGTCCATGTGTCTACTCTACAAAGTAACAGAGCTTTCAGAAGTATCTAAACAATTGTTCGTTTTATTCAAAAACAACAAGTCCCACACTTCTTTTTGAAACACGCTTTATTTCTTATTGGACCAAAGAAATATCGTTGCCAAGTCCACAATCATCTTTAATAAAGATGATGATTGTTTTTAAAATATTTTAAAATAATTAAATTAAAAAGGATAGTTACATATATAAAAGTCGTGGTAATAGTCATGGTTTTAACCAGGAGAATTTCATGACATAAGGTCTGACATTCTGAAAATATTATATAATTTTCGAAAACCTTTTCAAGTAGTTGGTGTCGTATATACAAGTCAACTTGGTTTATAAGTGTAGACTAGCGATTTCATATATTCTCCAAGAGAATACTCCAAAAGTGCTAAAGTGCACGATCTTGGAATTTTCAGGTCCAATGCATGACACCATGCGCTCACGAATGTTTCCTTTAATAAAATGATTATGGCATTCTGCGCCATATTCAATTGGGGAACGAATAAGTCAGCAATGATGAATCTATTATGCTCTCGCAAAATCTTTCATAAAGTGCTCTACAGAAGCAACAACTTCTTCATTGTGAACTGTACGTGATATCTGCAAATGTCGTTATTATAATTATTTCGCTCGTTTAATTTGCTAATTTCTGGCATAAGTCTGAGCATAAATCAACTGTCAGCTTCAAAAATAACAACCGTTTCAACCGAATCCAAAACTGCAGCATATATGTTTGTCAAAGCCGAACATACACTGTCGTGTATAACAAATCAATCTTAAAGTTTAAGTGGCAATTTTCAATTAAAAAATACATTAAGAGTATTATGCGGTGTCACTTATGACCACGTAGGTCTTGAGAACTTATTCTCTGTGAATTCAGTATTCCAAGTGCGTACAAATAAGCCTTCGATCGAACTACCTAAGTTGTACAGGTGCCCTTAAGTGCAGCATAACTGCCGCTACAGATGTAAATGTTAATTCGTTCACTCCGCCTGTTTCTTATAATTGCTATTAGAATTACACCCAGAACAAGCAATTTGACACTGAACGCCTTAGCAAAAATCGAGTAGCCAAAATCTAAATCGAGTGTTACAATAAGAGCCTTTTCACTGTGCATTCTGTACCTTCAATTGCCAATATACTCGTATGTATGTAGAAAGTAAACCTGAATCACCAGTATCTGTGCAAAAGAGTGCGTGGCATGATGATTAGTATATTCAGTGAAAAATGATGTTGGTAATTTTCCGTCAAGCTTTATAAAACCCCTGCTTATAAAGCTAAATTTTTTTTATTTTAAATAGCTAGAATCTGACTTTAACCTGAAAAGATATGCAAGCTATAGTTGTGTTCCAATGGAACTTTCACCGGAGGTTTTGAACAAGGATATGCAGCCATAAGGCAGGTTCAGAAGGAGCCCTTCTCTGTGTCTATCAAATTCCTCGACGATTTTATTTGTTGTAATTGCTCTCTGAGCTCAGAATCAAGCAAGCATGTACCCAAAGAAGTACTACCTTTTTAGAATATTTTGGAAGTAGTCAGATCATTGAGAAGACAACGTTATCTGTTGAACCACTCTGAGTAAAAAAAATCTCAATGTTTTGAGCCTTTGCGACTACAAGGGGAGGCGCACGATTTCTGAATTTAGTCGTCAATGTAATTTCCTTCATTAGACAAAACTTCTGTCTACCTTTCAGGCAACTTTTTAATGCCGTCACTAAAAACAATTTTTTTGGATTTGTCGAAGTTTTGCAGACTTCGAAACAAGTGGAAATCTGGAGAAGAAGGCGGGTGAAGTCCGTCTCTGGGTTTTTTGTGCTGGTCTGTCTTCTCAACTAAGCCATTAGCGGCGACGTTTAATGTTATTGTACAGATCACATTTTTCATCTCCGGAAACAATCCGGTTCACAAACGGCTCTTATTAGTGAAGCGACTAAAGCGCACTGGTAGCCTTGATAATTTACTGAAGATTATTTTGCAACTATGTAGTGTGGTAACCACTTTCCTAACAACTTTAAGGTTTTTCCCATATTTGTTAGGTGTCGATGGATGGCTATATGGCTTACGGTGAGTTTACTTGCGAATTCCCTTGTGGGTGACCGTGGCTCAAGTGGTAGTGTATTGTCTTCCCATTCGGATGGTTCGGGGTTCAATACCAGCCGTGCCCGAAAGACATTTTTTCAAGCAATTGAAATTTCGTGAGGTGAATGGTTGTCTAAATACAACACCAAGTCAATTTACACTAATAATTTAGTCTCCCCATTGGAGCGAAATAACCACTGGGCCCAAATATCTTTCTCTCTCTCTCTATCCAATTTTCCGAAAAACTTAACACTCGCTTCGGCCTTTTAAGAGTAGTCATATCCTCTTGAGTGTTAAGTTCTTTAAAAAAAAAAACAGTGGGATTTCTTTCGTTGGTGGACTTCAGGAGCCCATCGTCTAGGTCTTTTGGCCTACCTGAACTAGGTTCATCATTTAGGTCAGAATTGCCATTTGTAAACTTTGCAAATCAACACCTACACTTGGACTCACTGAGAACACCCTCTCCATACACGTTTTGGATTCCTTTATAGGCTTCATTTACCGCACTTCTGGTTTTTCCGATACATCCATTTCAAAATTCAATTAAAAATACTTAAAATGTTATTAATACAACGAAATTTGCAGAATGAATATCCGAAATACTAATTTCGATAACGGTTTTAGCGTTGAATTGGTTGCGTGCATTTTATAACAATTAGAACGTAAGCCCCGAAAAAAAGCGCGCAATACTTATGTTACAACCTGGTGCAGCTTGAGTCGGAAAAACTGTAAGTTTTTTGGACATGTTTATTACATGCTGGAGATCTTATTTAAGAATTTTGACAACAGAAAATTGTTTGGTTTCTTTCCGAGTAGAGCTACAAATTTACAAAGTCGTATCAGAGAGTAACATTTTTTGAAGTCTTTCTGTCAAATTTCTATACACGATTCTGCAATGAAATTTCGAATTTTGTAGATAGTTACTCTAAGGTTTATATATATAAGAATTGAATCAAAGGAGAAATGACAATGACAATAAAAAATAAACAAAACCTCGAAGACCATTAAAATCACCTGTTTTGAAGGTTTTATTTCTGCATGCTACACCCTTAAAATAGTTATAATCAATCTCCCTAGGTTCGTGAAAAACCACGAGACCAATATCAGGGGTTGCTGTCTGTTGATTCACACGTCAATTTAACAACGAATCATTGATGAGACCTATTGTAGCTGATCCTTAACTACTACAAAACGTGGCACCCTTTAAAATACTGTGACAACACCAGCTGAAGGCATTAGCAATATTCCCACGGTATCTACCTTCATTTCATGCACTCATTCGTGACATTACGAAAGTCCATACAGCTCAATTCAATAACCTGCTCCTCAGCTTTTTCAATTGAAAGGGAACAAAACGTAACTCACAGCGAATATAGATTCAATTTACACAATTTAACGCCTTCTAGCTGGAGAGCCATTCCAATTATTTATGCGATACGCTCATTAGTTTCATCACCAATTACAAGATATGCAATGCAGTACCTTACACCTAGCAATACAATCTAAGTACAAGTGGGCACTTTTCTGAATTATTTCTAGAGCACGCCACCTATAATGACGAAGCATAAAAATTCCACCTCGGTTGATCTTAATTATGCAATCTATAGATAATTGACAAAGCGCACCAAGCCCATCGATCTGAAAACAGGATTTCATTCCCATGAATCGATAGGTCGTTACTACATATATTGTAGATGGATTCGTATACGAAGACTAAGCCGCCCAACTAAGTGACCATGTCGTACCAAAGATCCTTTTCGACGACGTGGGCACATCGATTTGATGCAATATTTTTGCAACCACCACCATCACCAACATTCTGATGATGGGATGCAAACTGCAAAGCTTTGATTTCAATTTAAATCTAGAAATCCAGAAAATGGAAAAGTGGTAACACAACTTGGCAGACCATCCTATAAATGTAAGAGTTGAATCTTTCAATTACTCGTTTACTGGCGCTCACATGGAGCCCATTGCCAGAAGATGAGCGGCTTAATTAATTTCGTCCAGAGCAGCACCATGACAGTACTTAACAGCATGGCGTATGTGAATACCATCATGTACATGAATATGAGGATAAGTTCGAGTACGAGTATTCGTAACAGACTTGAGTTTCAGATTGGCAAACAAATATTAATTTATTATTGCGAACTGTATGGGTAGGGACGCAAATACGGACAGACAGACCTAAAACATAATTTGTTCTGATTTTGTTGGACCAACTGGTGGCTTTCATTTGGCAGAATGTTCTGCAGACATGCTAATGTGAACTGTCGTCCTGAGCAGAAGATATTGATGGGAATTCAATGAGGCTGATTGGATAAATCGGGTCATGCAGCGCAGATATCTCTGTTAATAGCTAAGGAATTTTAAATGCAAATTGACTGCAATAGACTGGCCTAACTGACACTTTTAATGAGCGATAAGTTGGTAAACTTTGTAAATACTGATAAATTGATGAACAAATGAGTTATGGTTATTATGATCACATGCGAATCAAGTGGAATTGTGTTTTGTTTTTTTCTGATGTAGATATGTAATGATGTAATGTCGTTGCTCTAGATATTGCGCGCACGGATATGAACAAGCGGCGTCAAGTTCCACTTATGCAAGTATATTTAAAGTAGGCAGAGTAACTCAAATTTACGTTTTACTTCTACATTACTCATATTTATATCGGAACCCGGCCAACATATATACAGGTATGTGAATGCTAAATAGCTTAAAAAAAACAGCCGATTTCCATATGTGAGGTATTTTTATTTAATTTATGTTGAGCAGCTTTTGAATGCAACATCAATCAGGTGGCCGCCTTTATTGATCAGGTCAAAATTTCCCTTTCTACTGCGTTTTCCATCACTTTTTCGAGCATCCCGAACTCGAACAGCGATGAATTCGGCACGCATGTTTGCCTTAAGCTCGTCAATGGTCTGAGGCTTGGTTGCGTACACTTTAATTTTGAAATTCTGGGTGTCCAGTCAATGTCGCCATTTTCTGACAGAACACGTGCAGGGAATTTTCATTGCAGGAACTACATTGTTTGATTTGCAGTGTGGCATGGCGCACCGTCTTGTTGAAACCAGTAACCGTCCACACCTTTTTCACACATTTGTGGGCAGACATAATGAGCCAACATCTCCCGATATCATTTCCCATCGACTGTTTCACCTTCTTCGGTCATGCAATGGTGTTTCATAGATCTCGTGTGGATTCTCTGTTCCTCGAATGCGGCAATTTTGCCTTTTAATGGCGCCAGAGAGTGTGAAATGGGCTTCGTCGGTCATCAAAATTTGGATCCAAAAATCAGACTCAGTGTCAACCATTCGAGCGAGTGGCCATATTTGGCCATATTCCAAGCGACGTTGACTGTCCGTCGGCAATATTCTTTGAGTCAATTGCACTTTATACCAAAATGCTGAGCGCGGTGATGATACGACACCTGTGGGTTCTCGGTAACACTCTCTCTAACCGCTTCAACCAGTTGATGAACGGCATGTCCACTGTCCCGTGCTCAACAAAATTCGACACCAAACGACGACTAGTGTCAGATGGTGGTTGTTGGCCACTATATTTTCGACGATATGCACGTTGAGTTAATATAACTGAACGACTATTTTCAATGTACAGCGTCACTATTTCATTAAAATTGTACTAAATTGACGTTTCAAAAACAAGTCTACTCAAGTCAATCGTTTGATAAATGTCAAAGTTATTCGACATAAAAGATGGCGCACCCTGTGTGTACATGGATTTTGAAATCCCAGATATGGATATTTCTCTCATTGCAGCTTCTAGTCTTCTTGATACTTTGTTGACTGCTTTGAGGTCAGATCAAGACGCCTTGAGGATCAGATTTCGTAGATTTCCCACGCGTGATTTTTTCAGCTTCTTGCTATCATTCACTTTTATTCCTTCCTGCAATGATTTAGGATTGATAATTGAACAACATCATTGTCACTCAGATCCTTTCCAGTTCATCCCACCCTTTCACTAATCATAGAATGCGGCGAACTTAGCTGCACCTAGTTTTTTTTTTTTTATATTATAAAATAATGTGCAAGGTCTGATGCCTCACATCGCAATCACATTGGCCCGGTACCCTAGAAATCACCTCGTCGCAAAAAGAGCAACAAAGGACAAGAAAGCCTTCATTGAGCAATAAACGAAATGCGGTTGCCAAGAGTTTCAGACCAATCTGTCTGAAACCGATGCCGATAAATAAAATTGTGATGCTACTCGTAAACGCGGAAATAAAGAGGACTTGCGCGCTTGGCACCATCCTCCAGTGCTAGTTTGCATGTTGGGCAACCCATAGCTCTACGCTAAGCCATATGCAGATGATGTAGCTCTAATGACCGGTAGGTCATATCTCGTATCCGTCTGTGATCGTGATCGACAATTGATGCTCTGGAAATGGTCCTTCAGGGAATCCTCCCAAAACTGAGGATATCCTATTTACTAGAAGAAATTCTATTTACAGGTCTGATCGAGGAGAGTAATTTGGATTTACAAGGCTATGATAAGTCCAATTATATAATTTTTTACAGTTTTCAGGTGGAACAAGCCTTCTCAAAAAAAGGCCTCTGCTACTTTTATTAGACTAAAAGGACCGGTCAGTCTCGGCTGCATGAGGACTTTCCCCACTTCCTGACTATGTCCTAGACGTACTTATGAATATCCCTCACCTTAATATATTCATATCATAGCTTCCGTTCAAGAAAAAAGTGGTCTTTGTTACAACACGCACTCGTGTTTTGATAACCATGCCCGTCGAGCTTGTTTTACTCCGGTCTTATGGACATGTCTGATGCAATAACGCCAAAACGTTTGTTGCTGGTAATGTAATGCGATCACGAGAAATAAGATTGCAAATGAATTTGGTAGGCAAGGACCAGAGGAAAATTTCTCAAGACTTGAAGCTGCCAGTTGATACCTCCGTTGTAATCACTTTATGACTAAGAAACATATAACGGCTACAGTAAATTAGTTCTCAGTGCTTTGAGCACTCACCTCTGGCAGAAAAGACAGATGTACGAGCTCTTGACATTGAGAAATGACGTTTGGCATCAGGCCTGTTAGTTACGATCCACTTACCTCATGGTGTTACAATTTTATTTTATGAATGCAGAGTGAGGACCAAAATAGCAGACCGGGAATACTCGAACTTCTTATCGACGTTACTCGTATATACCCAGAGTGACATTGAGGTCCTGTGTTAATGTTATAGGCTGCGTAAATATAATTTTAACGCCAGTGTATTAATTGGTATTAAGTGGGATTGAGTGCAGATACCTCAGTTCATTATCACTTTCACACAGTCTCTGAAGATTAGCAGATTAGCATAGTCACTTGCAGCCGAATAGCATGAGATAATCATGAGCTCCTTAAAATCAAATAAAACGCTCATATAAAGGTATATTACGGTCATATAAGAAGAACCGAATCAACGGAAAATTGCATGCGAATTTTCTAAGTATTTAGATATCATAGAATTAGATATGTGAAATAACTCCTTTTTAAATCAAGTACAGCGAAAGTTTGGAACATGATTTGTCCCATACGAAGTTTGGGTAGTATCCGAAATGTTCCTTAAAAATTATATTTACCAAACTGAATGTCTAAGACAAAAATCAGAATGCCTTCAGCACGACGCATTGGTCTTAAATCAAAGTCACAAGCTGATTAATAGTACATTGAAAGATTTTCATTACCAACAACGGTTTTTGATACCTCACAAGAGAAACCGAAGGTCTCACGATCATCAGATCAATCGGCCCAGTATACAAAACATCCGCAGACTCCGAAAGATCTCCATTGACTTGAACCAGTACCTGATTATACCCAACATATGAATGCATGCAGAGAGCATACCACAAAACCAACGATATATGTTTTTTTTTTAATAATTTGAGCACACACAAGGGATTTTGTGTACCCTTAAGATGTTTGCACATAGCGTGGTCGAAAGGAAGTTAGGGAGGGAAAAAAGTAAGATACCGATGTGCGTTGGTTTTAAATGTTTACAAGTTATAGTGACTAGGAAATAAAGAGCTCGGCAGGGAATTTCATAAGCGAGTTGTACGGCTTAGGCACAAATCACGATATTTCAGAGTACGTCTGAAAGTGGGCTTGGGGTATATCGGTTTAACGAAAGCAGACAGCATTGTGGTTTGGAAGCATTAAACTCCACCCTGTTGATAGTACCTCAATTGGCTATGCTGTTAATATCGGAATTTAATAGGCTTAACATACGCTGCCGATCGCGTTCTACATCCGAAGATAAGGGACGTAAGTCCGGGAGCGAATATGAAAAGCTGAGAGTACAGTCGTCAGCAAAGGAATATATTGGATTAGAAGTAGCAGACAAGAGATCGTTAATGAAAATTAAAAAGAGTGTCGGAGATAGAACGGACCCCTGGGGCACACCAGCATTTATTTTGTTAATGTCAAACTTGAAACCATCCAAGACACCTTCCAAGAATTCAACGTTCCGAAAGCTAATTTCTAATACATTGAAGAAGAGAGTCGTCGTTAGAAATATGAAGTGCAACTATCTTGCTTTCTCCAGATTGGTGCAGACCTTGGTTCCATTTTTCGTTAAGACATGCCATCAAATCACCAGTGGACCCTTTGCTATGAAAATCGTACTGACGATCATTGAGAAGTTTTCGTGTTTCGACATATTTCATGAGCTGGCGGTTTATCAACGTTTCCATGAAAGAAGGGACGTAAATATAATAGGTCCATAGGAATAGAGAGAAAAAGATTTGCCTTTTTTTAAGGGCGAGCTGGAGAAATACTGTTTTTCATCTGGTCGGAAAGAATCCTAAAGGGTAGGATTGATGAAAAAGCTTCCATCGTGGAAGAACACCTCTTCAGGAGTAGGGAAGATACACCATCTGGCCGTAAAGTGTGCAGTAAGCAGATTGGCTTTGTCTAAAGAGCTGACAGCTGAAATGCCATTGTAAATGAGCGTTAGGATGGAGGATGAGATAGAATTTCTAATGTCTTTGACGAACGACCAAAAATTGTTCCCGCCTTTCTAACATTGTAGTATTTTTTGCCTCAGTTTTTGGTCGTAGTGAAATTTCACGCGCTTGAGAAAGACGTTGCAGTCATTCCTGGCTCGTTTGAACTTTTTTCGGTTTTCCTCTGTCGGGTTGCTCTTATAGGACCGAAACAACATTTCTATAACACTGACAGCCTCTTTGCAGCTCGTGTCGTACCACGCCTTTTCTTTTGGTAGAGAAGCCACGAGATAGAAAAGCCATTAATGTGTATTAGAATGCCTGAAGTATTGTTTATCATGACCAATATCAAGATCTAAAGACCAATAGCAACATTACGAACAATTGTTGACAAGTAAACGCGGACAAACAGTTCGACTGTTAAGCATAAAGTCAGAAGTTAAGACATCGCAGAAAGTTACTATAAAGTGGCTACACACAAAACTCAGCTACAAGGTAGTACCATAAGCTATCAAATTAAAGCAATGATAACGAAAACGCCTTCGCTTTTTGTCAGACCAGTAGCGTCGGAAAGGTTTAAGAGCAAAAGTTCTTTACAATCTTTCAAAAACTCTCGAGATGAGGGATCAAACTAAATACCATATACGTTTGCTAGTTAAACAAATAAAGACGAAGTTAAACAAGTATAGATTATACCTAACACACTTAAAATTATTTGTATATTTAGGGGTGGCCGTGGTGTAGTGGTAGTAGCAAACGTTTCTCACTCGGAGGGTCCAGGTTCGAATCCTGCCCATGGCAAAATCAGTTTTTCATTGTATAATTGGAACTCAGACAAAAAAATTCAGCGTGTGAAGGCATAACACTGGCACGTAGATTTGGCGTTATAAGAGTTTCAAGCAATGAAAAAAATACTGCGAATTATATCTCGAATCACTCTGAGTGAAGAAAAACTCTCCGTCCTATTCGGACTCCCACCCCTGGAGAGTAAACATAGAAACCAAACACACCTGAGTTTCAAACCACTACAAAAACAATTTTCCTTTCTCCTCCTTCTATCTTTCCGCCCGCGCCCTGGCAACAGTAAAAGGGTATCAACCCCTTAGGCGCGCGTAAATTATAAAAAAAAAATATATATTGTTTGTGTTAATCACAACAGTGACAACTACCACCGCTGTAAATGGCCACTATCTCAGGGTTAACTTAATTAGAGAATTAAATGAATTAAATTTACTGGTCATGAACTGAGAGTTACACTCATTTGCAACTGACGATGAAAAGGAATAAGTCGACAGTAGTCACTGCAATTGATACCGAAAAGTTTCGAGTACGACTATGCCAAAGATCTGCTTCATTTAATGATTTCATGTGGACTTGCCTGCGTCCTAAGTCACAATAACATCGTGGAAATGAGATCGCCATGAACTATAGGGCTCAAAGTAAAAGCACCATAACCTTAACCTGCCCAGAACCTTAACCTACACGGTAACTAACTTCGTTCGCATTTCATGGAGAGAAAATTTAAATTTTCCAAGACTCCAATGTGAATTCCCAAATCGCTAAAATGTCTGCGGTGTTCTTGTGGTCTATCAACAGAAAAGAGCTCTCATTCGCATGAAAATATGTCAATCGAATCACAAAAAAGGAGGGGTTCTGAATTTGGCCGACCAGAGAAGCTTTCAAAATGATATGTACCATATCCATCGAACTGTGTAAATGTCTAAAACCATTCACAACCAATACATAATTGGTCCTTATCAGTCCGGAAGAAAGGTTTAGGCTTTGATGAATATCCAGGAATTCCAGATCACTACACATTATGCAAAGGGGAGAAAAAAGCCTCTTGGTTGCTTCAGAAGGAATACTTTTCTTGTAATATTACGTCAAATTGTGTAAGTCGCAGTAATAATCAATAGATCTGAAAAGTAAGAACACCACAGCCATAACCCAACGAGTTTTTAAATGGACAATGTAGCGCGAAGGAAAACCCAACCCCTAGTGAAGCACACAGTCCTAAATACCCCTAAATCAACTTGGTTTCTAAAACCAGAGGCAAGATAACCTAATAAGTAAAATCAAATAGTGGATCCTAGAATTAAACATATATTTTCCTGACAATTGACTATAAAATTGTGTTCACAAGCTCCTCCAAATTTCGCAATAAATGAGCGAAACGCAAATACGTCCTTTTACGAGTAGGTGCCAAAACACCGGCAATTACTACCCAGTCTATGAACCAAGAGCCAAAACATATCGTGAGCCCTCATTCGAAAGTGATACAATCAGCTCCTATCATGACTCGACAATCTACTTAGTGTCTAGCAATATCCAACTTCATTTACATTAAGAGACCACTGCTTTCCATTTCAACTCAACACATCACTTTTGATCTCCAAAAAGGGAAAACATTAACAAAACAAAGCAAAGCTAAATGTATCTACCAAATACCCACTCAAATCCAGAAGTCTTTAGTTTCACCTTTAAATCTAATGCGGGCATTGGAATTAAAAACAAACCATGCGCTGGCTCCGCTCCACGTCTGTCCGAGAATATTATGCGCCACGCCAGCTTGAATTTGTGTCTCGTCATCACAAGTTTCTATGCCGACGAGTCAGGCATTCAGTTGAGCAGTCAGCCAGCGCCTATTCAACCTGCTGCCGCTGCTGCTGCTGTTGGCAGGAGCCGATTATGTCTCACATCCAAAGATATAGTCTGTCGTGGCATACGTATGTACGAGTATATAAGACATAGCCTTCACATCCCCAGGTTGCTACACCATTATTTGTTCTGTGTGGCACACGACGCATGGTCATGCATGCGGGTCGACTATTAATAGAGCTCCACCATCACCAGGTGTACATATCGATTTTTATTAAGACTTCTTCGTCTACCTTCGTTTCACCTTCAGTGTGTCTTTCTGTTTTATTCTTCTTATTTTGCAAGACTGTTTCATTCGCACACGTTCGTTGTTGTCTAGGCCAAAGATTCTGCACTGTCAAAATGGCACGTCCGATAAAACAATGCGACAAAGGGAATTAAAGTCATACGATGAGGACGTCATTTTTGGATTAGGAAGGTAGTTGGGTATTTATTCTAGACTTTGATAGATCTCCAGTGGTAGTGCCACTCTCACGATAAAAATGAGAAGATACGGATATACTCGTACGTAACAAAGGCATAAACATTATATCGAAGGGGCGGATCACCGCCCCAATAAATCACGAACAGTAATCACCCGCTGGCGCTGAATGAAGGATGACCACTGTTGCCGATAATGGCTGCAACGGCAGCAGTCAAAGCATCCATGTCCATGACTGCACCATCTCGATGGGTAAATACGGCACTTGATCTCTGATCCCTAGCCACTCTTAAAGATCATAACGCACCATCATTACTCCAGTACGTGAGTATACTTCATCAGTATCCATGGTTGTGGTGCTGGTGTTGGTGTTGGTGTATGTCGGTTGAGTGGTAGCGCAACCGCAACAAATTGTTTACCCATCCTCAATCGGGCAATGCTGGAAGCTGTGTGAAATAGAAGGTGAGACTCAAGGAGCACCATGCCCAGGCACCTGGATGTGCACATCCTTATTTCGTATTTACAATTGGTTAAGTCTTGTGTAGAACAATTTGAATAATCGATCCACGTAACCCTTTGTCGGCCTGTACCATAGAGGTCCCTTTACAAATGCAAATATTGTTCGTCGAGTTCTTAAGTGGATTGGTCACAGAACCAAAATGATTATGTTAAATCATGGAGGCGAATTGAAAATCGATTGTACCTGGACAGACTGCATCAAAAGAAGGATTCTGTTCGATTATTATGATGATCCTATGTAAGCATCTTATAGCGAGTGAGTACGAGTTACTATACAATGTGGGTTCACTTTTGTCTGCTTTTGTTTAGATGGATCTTTGCGTAACGAGTCATAACAATGTCAGACCTAGCCAAATGGGAATAATACTCCGGCATGACGCTTTTATTTGATTTGGTTACCTATGAAGTGCACTCGAATTGATACATTTTTTTGAAGTGAAGCATTAATAGTGATGGATTTTAAGGATGCAAACCATTTGACCTATGACGGTAAAGGTTTTAGGTAGATAGTTTGTTTTCGTAGTCGAATGTTGTAACAGATCTAAGAATGTTTTGAGTAGTCCGATGAGAGCGTGTATCAGATGAAAGTTGTACTAGAAGTATCTAGAAGACTAGCCATATCAGCTTTTCATCTATATTTTTTTTTTGTTCTTCAAATTAATTCGAAGGTCTGCAAAGGGTTGAGAGCAGTCGCAATGCCGCTTTGTCGTCATCATGCATATGTGTACAGTCATCTCCATAAACCAGTTCGCTACTGGCTCTCGTTGTCGTCACATCGCCTACTTGTAATTAAACTGAAATATAATTATTACATTTTACAACCTAAGATCTAATTATATATAAATAAATGAAGTGTTACAATAAAGATTAAGTGTATCTTTTATTTCGTGAAAAACATGACAAATTGGCGACGAAAATTCTAAATACGGTCCCCGCGTTATAATAACATCATTTTGAACACACGAAAAAAAGAACAAAGAACAGTGTCAACTCACATGGTAAATTTGCATGCATTAACCTATTAATAAATTATCATTTAGTTATGATGAGTGAGGACTTAACAAAAGCAGTTAGTTCGTTGATAACCAGTCAAAATGCCTTTTTGGAAAATTTGGTTAAGCAATTAAATGTTAAATCCGAAGCCAATGTTCAAAATATAGAAAGCAGTCACCATATTCCACCATTTGACGCTTTTGAAAAAGATAAATGTGCGTGGCATACATACATACATATGAACAGCAGTTGCAACAAAACTTCACAGCCTACGGTGTTTCAAGCCATGAAAAAAACGAGCTTATTTCCTCTCATGGATAGGAACTGAGACTTATCAGCTCTTAGGAAAATCGTATGGATCTACTAATCTACCTTCAGAACCATATGAGCAATTAATCGATAAGCTATCTTATTATTTTATATCCAAAGTACATGTTTGTACATCCCGCTATAATTTTTTTAAAAGCTGCATGCAAAAATGTCAATTGTACGTCGAGTGGATTGCTGACCTACGAGGTCTTTTACATGTGTTACAGAGCAGTTTAAAAAAGAATATACCGACGAGATGATCAGAGATTCCATTCCATAATTCTCCATACACCACACGATGCTGTGCGTACAGCAAGCTTACAAAGAGCCAACCTAACTCTGGATGAAGTCAAATCAATCGCAGAAGCTTATGAAGCAACGCAAAATTTGATAAAAAGTTGATAAAAAGTGAACGTAATGAGCCAACAATTGAAATTAATCAACCATCGACTTCATCAAACTAAAGGAGTGGGCAATATAGAACTAAGAGGGGGCGAAGCAAAGCGCGAAGTAGTAGCAGACACCGGCCGATCGACAGCAGCAACAATAACAACAGCATAAAAGTGATAATTCACAAAAATCGTGTGGTTGTTTTAATTATCATGCCAAAATACGGGGTGGCCGTGGTGTAGTGGTAGTAGCAAACGCTTCTCACTCGGAGGGTCCAGATTCGAATCCTGCCCATGGCAAGTCAGTTTTTCATTGTGTAATTGGAACTCAGACAGAAAAATTCTGCGTGTGAAGGCATAACACTGACACGTAGATTTGGTTGTTGTAGAGTTTCAAGCACAGAAAAAGAAAAATACTGTGATATACCTCGAATCACTCTGAGTGAAGAAAAAACTCTCCGTCCTATTCGGACTCCCACCCCTGGAGAGCAAACATAGAAACCAAACACACGTGAGTTTCAAACCACTACAAAAACAATTTTCCTTTCTCCTCCTTCTATCTTTCAGCCCGCGCCCGGGCAACAGTAAAAGGGTATCTAACCCCTTAGGCGCGCGTAAATTATAAAAAAAAAAAAAATCGAATTGCAAATTCTTATATACAATTGGGCGTAAATGCGGAAAAAAAGGTCACATTGCTCCAGTATGCCTTTTGAATGGAAGCAATCGCTGACCAGGTGAACACTATTTCCGAAGATATCATATTTTCAGTCGATGACCCAATGAAGGTAATCGGAAAGAAATTTATTTTTAACATTAAAAATAAATAGTCATGAGGTGAAATTCTTATTGGATACGGGTACAAGTAAATCGATGATAGGCTTACCAAGGTATAATGAGATCAGCTGTCCGGGTTATTCAGAAACAAATAGTCGAATGAAATCGTACGGGAGGATGGAAGTCCCAGTGCAGGGCGAAATTAATGTCGATGTAATTCAATGGCTTTACAATAAACAGATTGCGGTGATAATATTTTCGGTATGAATTGGGCTAAAGCGTTTGGTTTGCATGTTAGCTTTGATAATACCAACGACTCTAGTGTGTTAGAGAGCGTGTCAGCCAGTGATATATATGCAGTGTGTGCTAAATACCCCGAACTATTTAGTTCATCGCTTGGACAATACAAATCAGTCCAGGCACAACTCCATCTGAAATCCTCCGCAAGAATAAAATATTTTAAATCGATACCAATTCCGTATGCACAGCTTGACGCGTTTAAATTAGAAACAAACTGTTTAGAGAAAGAGAAAGCGAGTGGGCTGCACCAATTGTAATAGTACAAAAGCAGAACTAGAAACTGCGTATTTGTGGCGATTTTAAGGTGACGATTAATCCGCAGCTGGAAATTGATCAGTATTCAATTTCTCGACCAACTTATCCAAGGGTCAGTATTTCAGTAAGCTGGATATGTCTGATGCTTATTTGCAAATAAAGTTGGAAGACGAATCTAAAATTTGCGCTGTTGTCAATATAGCATTGGGTCTGTATCAATTCCAGGTTTCAGGGAAAAATACGCAGCAGCACCTGAAAAATTTGGAAGCAGTTTTTAAGCGGTTGTCGGAGAATGGCCTGCGAGTTAATTTGTGTAAGTGTGAATTTTTAAAAACAGAAGTGGAATATTTGGTCCATATTGTCAGTGCAAAAGAGTACGTCCAGCTGAAAGTACAGTTTAAGCCATTAGGAAATTGCCTCGTCCGTCTAATAATAACACTATAATAGCTTCATAAAGAATTTTTCTCAATTAGCTGCTATTTTGAACAAACTTGGAAAACAAAATGTAATATTTCAATGACAAGCACCACAAGAAGAAGCTTTTCGAAACCTGAATAACCAAATTGAAGATGCCATATATCTAACCCATTTTCAGACCCGAATTGGCTATCGTCTTAGCATCAGATGCTTCATATTATGGTTTACGATCTGTGATTTCACACATTAATACAATGGCACAGAACAACCAATAGCTTATGCATCCAAAACGCTCAACGATTCACAACGCAACTATAGCCAAATTGACAAAGAGGCTTTTTCAATTATTTTTTGCGTAGCAAAATTTCGTCAGTATTTATATGGTTGACGGTTTATTTTATACGCTGATCACAAGCCATTGATTATTGACACGTTTGGGCATTAATTTTAATGAGTTTCACTTACGAAATACGCTATAAACCGTCACAAAAACATGCTAACGCAAATATACTTTCACGTATACCAGTGATTTGACGATTTAGAAGAATCTTGCCAGGAAATCATTTCTGAGATCGGAAACAAAGTCGAGCATTTTCCTGTGAATGCTAATGATATCGCTAAAGAGACGAGCAAAGATAAGGCTCTATAAAGAGTTAAACAATATGTCCAAGAGGGATGGCCATAAATTCTGGCAGACAGATAGACCGAGCCTATATTCACTGGTTTTGCTTCAATCTGCGGAAAGAAGATAAAGGTACCCTTCAGGTCTACCAAAATAATCAATGTCATCTTCTTTCATTCTATTTTACGAAGTAAGCTGTGAAGTGTAGTCTTACTACACATGATGATGTTACACATCAGAAAAAATTAGCATTCGTAGAGCAGTCTTCGGCCCGTAACGCTCACCCATTTGCTTTGTATCTGGCTTTTTTTTTTCAGATTTGTCAGCAGCTGGCCTACAAATTTTGGAAACATTGATGGATGCATGTCACTGATGTCAATTAACTTGCCGTCTTCAAGAGGAGGGTATTTGATGCATATAATAGCTACCGCAGGTTGTATTGCTCTATTCCAGTATTACAATTCCAGTATTAGGAGCTGGTAATAAATCAGTTTTATCTGAACATTGTCCGAGGGTAAAACTGTCAACATAAGGAGCAGTACTCATTTTGGCTCATTTTGAGTCAAAGAAGAACGACAAAACTACGGCTAAAAGATATTGATCTTTTTCAGCCCTAGTGACTTATGCCGACTTAAAATTTAGCTTCCAGTACTTGTCCCTTAAACTGTACCTGCAGTTCATTTACGCTGTATGTCAAATTTATGTTGGTAATACGAGTATGTAAGCCTAAATTCAATTAGAGACTGCAAGGGCTGATGGCTTAGCATGCGAATTATTTCGAGCTGCCCGTGAAGAGTTAGTAATGTGCATTACCAATTCATTTGAAAGATATGGTCGGAAGAATGCATGCCCAATATAAGGTACTTCCACGTTTTCCCAATCATTAAGAAGGAAGATCTAATTCGCACCGCATAGAAATCAGTCTTTTAACTATCGCATATTTGACCCCATGTGCCTTTTAATACAGCCGGACGTCACAAACTTGACACGTTTGCGTATGTGGTCATAGGCCAGGAGACGTTTCAGCAGATCTTGCAATCGATGTACCGAACATTTGGCATCCCTGCCAAACTTATGAAGTGACTCAAAACTTCAACGTAAAAAGCCATGATGTGCTGTCATGCGACTTTTTAACGTCATCTATGAGAGGATGACATCGTGTATAGAACTCAGACGTCAAAATCAAAACCACAATCCTTCCGAAGTCTGTACAACTATTTTTGGATAGTTTTGATTATCGGGAGAACCCAGAACGCTGTCCCCGGGTACTTAGGCGGCGCTACAGTCCGCGGTGAACCTGGGCCTCAACGAATAAGCTTCTACAATTAGCGCGATCTTTGGGTAACTGTCTCCAGTTGCGCACTCCAAGCACTCCCCTTCTACTTGCGTGCACAACCTAAGGCGAGGTCTTCCTCTACTGCGTTGTCCTTCCGGATTAGAGTCGAAGATTCTGCGGGCTGGAGCGTTGGTGTTCCTTCGCTCTGTATGTCCAAAGCCATCTCAAATTCCCAATGCGCAATTGTTTGACCAGGTTACCGGTTAGCTTATTTTGAGTTGAAAGGAAGCGTATGTTGTATAGGCAAAAGGAAGCGAAGTTTTTTTTGAAAAAGAACTACAAAGGTGAAGAAGTTAGGCCAATAAATATAGTAAAAGTCCCAAATATAGTAAAAGCTTTTTTTTACATGCAGATTGCAATTAAATTTTGTCTTATGCTCAGAAAAATTCAGTCATTAGCTAAAGGTCACGCAGTTTCCACCAATCGGTCGGCGTTCTACTTTGACTTAATTCAGTTTATTACAGAAAGAAACGAATCGAAACAACGCAAAGTCTTTTACGGGTAGTCTATCTCAATTAAACGACTTTAAGACAGCCGAAGGCGTTATTGAATGTATACACAAATCTGTCTTCTGAACCAAACTCTCAGCTATTCAATAGGCCGATACGTAGCTCAACCAGAATTCAATACCCGCGTTGGACATTGAAGTATACATAAACACTCAAGTAGCGATCAAAACCCTAACTTCAAACGCCAACTCAATGAGATGGCTAGGCAGCATAGGATTGCATTATATAGTGTTCCGAACATTCGGACGTCCCTGAGAATTGCGTCGCTGATGAACTGGCAGTGCTCTTATCCCGAACAAATAATAAGTAGCTACACAAGATCAAACCAAACGACACACTTTCAAGCACTCTCTATGGCCAGTCAAGGATGCGACAACTGGCAATCATGGATAAATTTTTGACCTGCGCAGGATCTACACAATTTTTCGCTACGTATATTTGGTATAACATTTAATGCTTTTATCAAGTTTTGTGTCGTAATTTTGCTTTGAGATATCCTACAGAATCTAAAACTTATTTTACCATATGGCATATGCTTTTGTTGCAGTTGTTTTGAGGAGCCGCATGCAGTCTGCTCAATTTTGCGCCACTCTTTCTCAATAATAACGTGAATATTGGCTTCCATGGCCCGTAAAGTTGTTCGGTGTATCATCATAAACAAAAGACTTTACATAACCCTAAAGAAGTAATCTAGTGTTGTCGAATCGCATTATCTCAGTGGCTAATTGACTAGTGATATAATACGTTCCATACGATACCGTTGGTCATTGACTGGGTGATGATACCCACAGCACAAAAAAGAAATGCCTTTTTGTGGGTGTAACTGAGTTTCGCGTATCTCTCTTCTGGGCTTGCCTTACTTCAGCAGAGCTAAAAGTAAGCCTCGTCTTTAAACACGATTTTTCGAAAAAAACAACAAAAACAAAAAATGGATTGACCTTAAGTTGCTCACGGGTTTAATCAGCGAACAGCCGTCTCAAGCTATTGTCTCCAGTTGAGCTTTATACTGATAAAGGGCCAGCTCTTTTTTTCACATATTCACATACTTTTGTTGATGTCCACCGATACCTTAAAAAGGTTTTCAAAAACTTGAATAGAGCTGAACCAAATTAAAGGAAAATTCAAAATTGTGGCTGAGGAATATTATTATTATTATTATTAAGGTTTCTTTTTTTTCATATTTTCATTAACAAATCTTCAATTTTTGGGGTGGCCGTGGTGTAGTGGTACTAGCAATCGCTTCTCACTCGGAGGGGTCTAGGTTCGAATTCTGCCCATGAACAAGTCTTTCAAGTTTTTCAGTTGTGTAATTGGAAATCAGACAGAAAAATTCTGCGTGTGAAGGCATAACACTGACACGTAGATTTGGCTGTTGTAGAGTTTCAAGCACAAATAATTACTGCGAATTATAACCTTCCACTCTGAGTGAAGAAAAAACCCTCCGTCCTATTCGGACTCCCACCCCTGGAGGGCAAATACCGAAACCAAACACACCTGAGTTTCAAACCACTACAAAAACAATTTTCCTTTCTCCTCCTTTCTGCCTTTCCGCCCGCGCCCTGGCAACAGTAAAAGGATATCTAACCCCTTAGGCGCGCGTAAATTATAAAAAAAAAAAAATGCATTGTTTAAAAAAATAAAAATATGAAATAGTAGGTACAATCTATTGTCCAAGTGACAAGAGTTGAATGTACCAGTCCACATACAAACATATAATATTGATAGTGATGGGGAGATTCAAAATGAAAGCAAAAGACATTAGATACAGTATTTTAAAGACCAAAATATAAAGAAATAATTAGACATTCAAAGAACAAAATTCATTAATAAATAAACTATTCATAGCTGAGTAGTCAAAGGACAGTATCCATTTTTTAATACCATTAAGAAATACATTTTTCACTCTTTCACATCTCATATTATCTGGAAGTAGGTTAAACAGGCGGGGTGCGGTGGCAAAGTAAAATCGTCCAAAATGAACTTTACGAATTATAGGAAAGGTTACAAAATTTCTAGTATTTATCGATATTTCTAACTGCGTAAAAACCCGCATTTTGAAAAAATATTTTTAATACTTTATAGCAGTAAAGATGAATTAAAGGAAGAGCTTCAAGGTTTCTGAACTAGTTCAAACTTGGAGTTCGGCGATTTACTCTGTATAAGATTCGAATTGCGTGTTTTTGTTTTATTAATAAAGGTTTTATTAGAAAAAGCTCCACCCCACGACGAAATACCATATTCCAATTTAGATTTTAATAGACCGTTATATACAAGTCTAAAGGTTGATTGTGGACAATAAAGGCTAAGGTGACACAGTTGTCTTACAACTTTATTAAGATATTGTTTGAGAAAATGTGCATGATTGCTCCAACTAAGCTTGTTATCTAAGATGATACCTAGATATTTAAAATTGTCGACGCACTCAATCTTAAAACAATTACTGCAACAAGGCGTTAAATTGTTAAAGGAAAAAGTATTATCGTCGCAATTAAATAGGGGAAAGTTTCTGCAACCCTGAGAGTGGTAAAATAACGGCAAATCATCACAAATTTTACTGTTAATACTGAATATCATAAATTTCGTTTTCTCGCTGATTTTGAGCTTGTGTATTGAAAACCATTTTCTCAGTAAATCGAGGTCATGGTTTACATCCGAGCAAATATTTAGCAAACTTTTACTTGAGTATGAGAGCAAATGCAGTAACTTTACCTTTAAAGGGTTGAATAAACAGAGAATTTACATATATTAAAGACAGAACAGGACCTAAAACCGAACCTTGTGGAACACCAATCTCGATATTTTTCGGAGAGCTGTTAATCTTCCTGATTTTTACAATTTGCTGGCGTTTTTTTAAATATGAAACAAACCAATCATATATATAACCTCTAATACCGATATGGAACAGCTATCTGATAATATTGAGTGATCCACCATATCAAAAGCTTTAGTGATATCTATAAACAAAGAAGCTGGGATCTCTGATGAATTAATGCTGTGATATATTTCACCAGTTAGTTTTAGCAGTGCAGTTTCAGTGGACCTTCTACTTCTAAAACCGAATTGGCAATCACTGAAAAAGTGTGTTCTTTCTAGAAACGACAATATTCTTCATTTAATACCCCTCTCAAATATTTTTGAAAATACTGATAACAAAGATATAGGACGATAGTTATTTAAAATAGTATTGTTGCCCTTTTTACAGAGTGGCAATACTATTGCCGTTTTTAAAGGTTGTGGAAAAATTCCTAACTGTATACTGCTATTAAAAATAAAACATAAAACATCAGAGATTTGAAACGAAATTTGTTTCAACATAAAACTTGAGATCTTATCACAAGAAGCAGAATTGGATGTTGTAGATGGGTGCGTTTTGAGAAGAACTAATGTTGCAGAAGAAATCATTAAATAAACCAGCAATTTGCAAAGGGTCGGAGATGGTTGAGTTGTTAACATTCAAAACTATTTCCAATTGATTTCGTCAACAACCCGCCATTCGTAAAATGTATCAAAATTCATTCTCAAACTGCGAATGTTCTGATGTATTACTGAAAAACCAGAAGATTGTTCATTGTTTGGATGATCTATGCATTAGCAATTGTAATGTTCAGATAAAGAAGAAAAGTTAGTATGGTTATTATAACTAATTGAAGAAGATATACAAAAATTGTTGTTTAAAGTATTATTAGGATTAATCATTTTAATATAATTGAAAAGTTAATTATATACCCCATAAATTTTTTGTAAATCTTCAAACGAGTATAATTTAATAGCTATATCACCTTCCTTCTTTCTAATGAGAACGGTTGAATTTCCCACCCAAAAAAATTTACATATATTGTTGCGTCGAAATTCATTTGCTTTATTAAGTAGAGATCTTGTAAAACATGTGAGACAATCATTCATGTAGATTTACCTGTTGCTGTCACTTTTCCCGCCATCTCCGCCGCTACAGTTGGTGTTTACACCAAGAAGCTCTTTCGAAATTTTGTCTCTGTTTAATCGCAACATTGCATCGTTTTTCCGCGACAGAAACGAAAATCTGACGCGTACAATATTGGCCGATTTTCTTTTATTCCCTACACTCACAGTCTTGACCAAAGAAGAGACAATATCTTCTGAAGCGGATTGTTCTCCCATTGCAGTAAGCAAATTGTTGACTTTTTCCACGACGTTAGAAGTAGTGACATCAGGAAGGCTAACGATATTCACACCACATTGTTTCTCTTTCTGCTCCAGGAGGTTTATTTTGTTTTTCAGCAGCACCACTTTCTTACAAAGAGATGCATTCCTTTCTTCAAGAGATTGAATTTTCTTCAGTGCTTCCATATTAGCATGCTTAAGTTCCAAGATTTCGGTGAAAAGCATTTGCATTGTAATGTTTTGTTCACCTGTATTGCTGTCATCATGGGTGGATAGTGTTGGTGTAACGTTGATGTTGTTGTTACTTGAATCAGGGCGATTGTAGTGGCGTTAGGAAGAGAAATAATAGGAGAATCCACGAGAATAGATTTTCTCCACAGAGAAACACAAGATGGGCATTTGTAAGCTTGATTACTCTTTTCATAGTAATCGATCTCTTTTCTGTCCATTTTGGCGCACTTCGCATGAAAATATTCTTTGCAACCTGCACACTGAATTTTAAGTTCATGTCGTTCAACTTTTAGACAACACAAGCCGCACTTCATTTTAAATTCACTTTGTAAATGATTGTGTAAAAAATGAAATATTAACAACTTGAAGTTATAAATACGACATATTATGTTTGATAATTGACTTAATTCAGAGAGCTTTCTCAACGTGTCTCCCCGTCAACGTTAGAGCTCGTATATCCCTAGCAGGCCTAGAACCAGCACCTGTATCACAGGTGAACCCTCCTCCGTAGCAGATAATCTGGAGCTCATTAGGCTCAGTAATCTAATCCTTCAACTCATAACTCGAAATTGAAAGGTCTCGAAATTAGAGGAACTAAAGGGCCCATTTAATAAGTGGAGTTACAATTGAGACTGAAACTAGCCTTAACCAATGAACATTCCGTTGACTTTCAAGGTTGGATTTGGAGTAAACAGAAAATTCGGATGCATTGATATCTATAATATATCCAAACTGTCTGATACTTAATTTGTTAGCTAGATTGATGATTCTATTACTTTCGATTTTTTGAACCTATCAAGGCAAACGGAGTAAATATCTTTTCCAAAGAATATTCGCTTCAAAGAATTGAAAGAACAGAAAACAAAAACAAGAGTATTCGTTCACTTTGCTACAGATTAAACAAAATGTATCCTTTCACAAAAAGAAGCGATTCACCTTAAAGTTCAAATATTATTTCTTCTTAAAGTCTGCCTTTATAAAATATACACAAACGAGTATCTTTGTGTCTACAATGCATACGCATGTTAATCTACACTCATCTCTAAGGAAAATATAAAATATCGCATAACGCACAGAAGAATATCTCTATTTGGTATCCAATAGCATGAGGCGTACTACAAAATTCTTGCATCTGCTAATGTTTTGTGTTAGTTTATCCACAAAATAACAAGATTAAATTTCATTCAATAAAATGAGCAACAAATCACCTGGCTAGGTTTGGGTATATCCGTACCTGCATATTTTTTTCCGGAAAAACACCCTCGCATATGCGAAAATATTTTACTGCACACCAATCCTTGATTTCAGCGTGACAAGGTGTCTCGTGCCTTTCTATATATAAATTTATCACCGTAATTTGTAATTTACTTCAAAGATTAATAATAAAGATAAGGAAGAGCAGGACACCTTTGCAGGATAATAAAAAAAAGAGTTAACAAACTAAAATAATGTCACGAAAATTTATAACCATCCCGGAGGTCCTTGAATAGATTCTGTATTGTTTGCCTCCGTTAATATGTCTTTACAATCGATTATGCAGGTTCTTATGTCATAAATCGAGACATAAGCCGGTTGAATTTCTTTTTTTTTTAATCTTTACCACGCTACGTGTGCACCTTCACTAGATATCACGTCTGCATTAAGTGCATCCAATTGAGTTTCGGAAAATACTAGGAAAGACGAATAAAGGTTCGTGAATCAAGTCTTTTGTTTTGATGCTGCTCGGCGCGACCGACGTGGATATTTCTTCATTTGTTCATCGTCTCATTTAAAAGGATCAATGTCATTTATTTTTATTGATTTAATCTTGATAAGAAGTCTATGAATATTATGAAGAAAGATTAGTTTAAGAAAAGTCCTTTCAGATCGAATTAATCGTCGAATTTTACTTTCCAACATCTTTTTGGAAATCATTTTTAGATCTCTGAAGGATTTCTTAAGGAGGCGGCTGCTTTTGATTTATTTTTTCATGGATTATAAGTATAATTAAAATGCAATTTGTCAAATCCGTAACGAGAATTGTTGGAATGCTTAACCGTTTTTTGGGAAGCTAATAATGTAATCAAAATTGTGTCAGGAAGGATATATATTGTAGGAAATAGTATTTATTTTTAGATTAACAAAAATGTAACAGTCATTAGAGAAATCATTTTCTTAAGATCCGCACTGAAAACAACATAGCGTCATTATATAGGTGGAAAGTGAACGAACCACGAACGAACCCTTTTTGGACGATATTTAACGTATAAACAATTTAAACTCAATCAGAAATTAATGATATCCTTGAGCATTGGTACAGCAAGGGCGAGAATTAAACTAAAATAGACAATCCTGAAGTTTACGTATAATGCGTAAGGAAAACCAGTGGCTGCCAAAGAATAATCAGAAAGGCTGCTTCTGATGTACTGGATTTCAACTCACTCAAAAAAAAAAAAAAAAAAAAAAAAACCTGGTTCGATGACGACTGCACACAGGAAAATCTAAAAAACAACGAACCTTACGACCAGAAAAGGAGGAAAGGACATAGGTTGCTAAGAAGTAAAAATAAGGAGCACGAGAAATGGTCCATCGAGGCCTGAGAAAGGCGGAAGTGTTACTTAAAAATAAAAGTAACACGCCGAAGTTATATGAAACAGAAATCAGCAAGGATTTCGATGCTGAGAATCTGATTATTTCTGCAGACTGCTAAACGGTGATGGATAACAACATCCCATCGTCAGACATAATGAATCATTCAATCTGACCAACATTTCCGTGCACCCAATCAAGATGAAGTCAGGACAGCAGTTTTCAAGCTTAAGTCTGACAAAGCTGCTGGACCTATGGCTTAACTTGCAGAAATGTCTAAAGACTCAGATGATGATTGGATATATATCTGAATCTGGGTTAAACCTCAGCATTGTTTGTCCGATCCGAGAGAAGTGAGATTCTCTGAACTGAAATGCTGAAAGACCTAGGCGCGACATTTAGAACAGAACTTCATGACCAGTGGTGTGTGCTCTCACTGCTAGCGGCTCTTCCTACTAATGATAAGTTTGATTGCCTTCTGAACTGTATAAAGATAATTTAATTTAAACACGTTCTAAATATGCCAGCACTAACTACCGTTGTATACAACCAGTGTTAAGCAAATCACTTTGACTTAAACTTAGCTGTAGTGAAGGCATATTGTGTTCAATGTACTCTCTGATAGTATAAATCCATTTTCCAAACAAAAATCGGCAAATTTATAAATGGCATCGAATGTCAATTCGGTTTTTACATTTGTGAAGAAAACAGAATAAGAATTTGTGTGAATAAGCAATGGAATGCTATACTCCTGAAGAATACGGAATAATCGATGTTGTCGTAACATGCATTTTGTTCCCATTTCCCGTAGAGAATGGAATAACACGGGACCGATCACGCACTGGAAGACCTTGTACCTCTCGTTCGGCCGAAAATTTGGCTGTCGTGGCTGAAGATATCGTAGAGGCTCGACGGCGTGCCACGCAATTGACAATTCCACGCACATCTCTGAGGCCCATATTTATGAAAGACTTAGACATGTTTCCCTAGAAATGTGCAGACAGTCTATCAGCTGATGGGTGTTGACCATGAATCGCGTTTAACCTACGCTCACGCCCTCCTAATTCTCAACAACGAAGTGGACGATTTTATGTCTAAAATTATCATGAGTGACGAGGCCAATTTTCAACTATGTCGATACGTGAACAAACAAAATTTGCGGTTCTGAGGCAAAGATATAGACTAGGTCACACATAGGTACGCCGAATTCAGAATCGGATGAATCTCGACCTTGTTGAAGAGGAGGAATTCATGGAAAACCAACTAGGCGCGATATAAGTCCTTCTTATATCAAGTCAAACAGTATTCCCCCTAAGTTCAGGACCAAGCTAAATGAACCTGTTCAGAACCTGAACGATACCCTCATCAATTGTTTTGAAAAGGCATGTCGAGCTAGTGAGCAATCCTTCGCAAAGAAACTAGCTAACTTCTAAACAGATTTTTAATATTTTGGAGGAAGACTGGAATCTTTACAGATCGAAGCAGAAACCAGTAGGCTAGTCAAAGTCCACGAAAGGGGAAAATCAACCCGGCAGGAATCACTAAGAAAACCTGCTGGCACGTACACTGAGCCGAAAATAAGGACACTCCGTCTAAGGTAATCCAGTTAGAATCAGCTCACAACGAACTCCTGCACAACTAAGCTGGTAGTGAACCGAATAGCACAACACCCTGTACCTGGGAATCGTTGTGGTGACGGATGAGGCCATTAAACATGCTGTTGCTCCCTTTGATGATTCCAAGTCGCCTGGCACCAATATACAGTTATGTTACAAAAAGGTATAACCCAGCTGCTAGTAACTCTGAAGAGAATCTTCACTGCTAGCCTGGCAGTGGCACATATACCGAAACCCTGGCGAACAGTGAGAGTAGCCTTTATACCGAAAATCTGAATAAAAGACTTCGGGTTTCAGACCTACAGAATTCCTTTATGTGGAAGACGATGCAACGATAGGTTGAGTTCCATATACGCAAAACTGCCTTGCGAATGCATCCTTTGTCTGAGCTGCAACATGCTTACCAACGTGGAAGGTCTTGCGAGAGTGCGCTTCAAAAGCTGGTAGGCAAAATTGAGAGGGCACTCTCCAAGAAGGAATAGGTGCAGGTTATTTTCTTCAACATTGAATGGTGAATAGGACACTGACTGCGGATGCTGACTGTGATAAATATGTGAAAAGGTTGGTAAAGGGCGCTCAATAGCTCTAACGTTTATGCACAAGCATACGCGGATGATTTTTGTGTCTGCTCTAAAGCGCATGCAACCCTAGATGTAATATACGATTGGCTTTCAGTGGAACCTCTCGAAATGGAGATTGCTCTCTTTACCAGCAATAGGAAGCTGACTGGCATGCTTAAAAGTGTCACCATCCAATTCTCCAAAGAAGGTAAGTATTTGGGTGTCATCCAATATAACAACCTTTTATGGTCTAATTCAAAAGCCTCTAAGTCCATCTCGGAATTCTGGTAATGCAAAGGAGCTAAAAGTAAGACATGGGGCCTGTAGGCGGGAAGAGTTCTTTACACCTACACAGCTATATTAAGGTCAATTATGTCGTATGCGTCAGTTGTTTGGTGGAAGAAGACCTTACGAAAATACATTGTTGCTGCTTTTACCTACTCCAAAGAACGATCCTTCACGGCTGCATGGGGGCTTTCCCTATTACGCCTAGCTCTAGACGTAACATATTAATGAATCTCCCTCCCATCGATGTTCATGGGCTGGACTCTCAAAACCATCTCTTGCTTAAAAATAAATGGCCTTTGGTACAACACACAATGGAGCTTTGACGACCTTGCGCGTCGCCGGCTACCTTGTGACTCTGGTCTTATTGACTTGCCGTCTGATGCAATGATACCCTTACTGCTGCCGCCGAAAAATACCAATTGATCCTTGTGTCCAAGACTGGTTTCGGCCAGAGTCTGAGTTAGATTTCACTCCTCGTTTGACTGTCTTCTAAGCGGAGATATACACAATACTGACGCTACGAACTATATTGTGACGAATCGGTGGAGGGAGCGAAGTTTTTGTATCTGAAACAACAACCAACCTGCTCATAGAGCCTTACTGAACCCTCTTGCTAAATTCACTGAGTTTTGTCTGGGTCCCAGGCCACAATCGGATCACCGGAAATGAAATCGTCGATAAACTTGCCAGGCAAGGCTCAAATGAGAATTTTTTAGGACCCGAATCTACGCCAGGTCTGCCTGCGTCCTCGGTTTAGGTTTCCATTGACAGTTGGGTTTCGTATAAGCACAACTGCAAATGTCATGATTCCTCAGGTTGCAGGCAGACCAAACGAATACTTTCCGACGTCTCTAAGAAGTCAGCGGCCTACCTGCTATCCGTCTGTAGAAAAGACAGCAGGCTGCTTACTGGCGTCGTATCAGGGCACTACGCTAAGCACTTAAATGTGCTGGTCATAAATGGTAAAACATCCTGATACTCTGTGAATGTCCGGATTACGCTCGTATCAGTCTGTAGGTACTCGGGATTGACGAGGTGGGTGCTGGTACTGTAGGCACTTTATCACTATAGCCCTTACTCGCCTGTCTTTGAAAGACTGCGAAATTTCATTAAAAGGAACTTACATGCACTAGTTATTTGTTTGAGTGCTCTGTTCCTACAGAAAAAAATAAAACTGCTTATGATAACAAACATCAAATTGAGCTATATAATCCTGTCTTTCTTTTCCTTATTTACTCCATCGTCAAAGTTCTTTTAAAATTGTTCTTTTTCAACGGTAGAACTTTTAAAGCAGCCAGTAATCAAAGATGCTGTTCTAATTTGCCAGTATTGGCAACGATATTAGTCCTGTTGGCTAGTTGGGTGGATTTCTTGCGAAATTAAGCAACACTCGATCGAAGATTCTCTGACAATTTTCTTCAACCAAACAAGCTTCAAGGTTTAGCTAATGGATGAAGAAAAGTAAAAGCCTATAAAGCCCGAATTGAATCTTATCTTATGGAAACCTAGTAGCAGAATCCGAGCTAGTACTTACGATATAGAAAACATAATTTCTGCAGATTATGAAGCATATAATGTTCTCAACACATTCCTATCGTAGTGACGATGGATAAAGTTTCTATCCATCCGATCTTGATGAAGTTAAGTCAGCGATATCTAAACGTAACATATGTATGTACATCGAATAAAGCTGCAGGCGCTAATGAATTAACAGATGAACCTGTCTCCTATACTTTACTTATCAGATCCTATCTGTCATCTTATCTAAATACCTAAAATCTCATGTCAATACCTTAAAGGATCCTGTGAATACTTTAAATAAAGAGAAGTCGACCATCGATCAGATTTCCACATCTTCAAATTTGCGAAAAACACAGTCGTTCTAAATCGCTTAATATCACTAATTTACAGACCTTAAAGTCGTATATGATAGCATTTAAAAGACGAGCTATGTATACACAGCCATGAATGCTTTTGGCATCATGGTTTAATGCATTTCTATAAAAGATAAGAGGGCAAAGCCATATCCAACTACCTTTGCAGCTCAACCAGCTGAACCACAATGGGAAACTAGTTTAAAAGCTTTCTTCTGAAACTAATTACCCTTCCTCCTATTAAAAGAATGACCATGTGCCAAATTTCGTCAACACAATTTTAATATGCTCAGTGAAACCCTTTTCTGAGAATGTATCTACACCTAAGAAAAAGATACGAGGTAATGATGGTTATGTAAATCAACCATAAACTCTCTCTATAAAAAAATCACCATGCCCTTGAGTTAATATTCTCCGACATTCTTGACGCGTGTTCTTTCTTTGTATTGAAAGTCCTAAAGTACAGTTTCGTCTCACTTAAAACGATATTCAAATAATAACATTCGACTACTCGTAACAATTGGTTTTATCCTGAGACTGCAAGCCAACAATAATAAACGAGATATTGAATTTCAACTCGAATGTGAATGTATCTAATGGGCGTATCGGACGCATATAATAACATTGAATCAAATAACCGTGCTATGCCCAAAACTACTTCCATCTGCGCGATTTACTTCCTTTGAAGAAGGCTCAACTCGAAACTCGAAAGCAGCCGGCCAGGAAGGGAGGGTAAATTATTCGTAATTCAATTGTTGAATGCATTGCAATGCTACAAGAGTACTCGTAATCAGTGGTCGTTTACGCTTGCGCGTAATCATTAATGGAAAAAAAAGTTGTAACTTTACGCGACAGTTGTCACTGTCAGCAAAGGTATGTATGACACGCGAATAAAACCCTCTACTATACTACTCGTACATAGATCTATGGAAGTACATACTTCCACAACCCACAATCAAATCTGTTTTTGATGACAACTGGCACCTGCCCCATAGATTCCTTTATTCCTGTCTCTCTAGTCTACGGCAACACAAGAAAATCGTGTCGACCAGAGTGATTTGTTTCTTTTTTATTTTTGTTAAGAACCAAACATTTTTTTGTTTAGCTTACTTGTGGTGCCGAAGGGTTGAATTCCCCAGCACACGGTGATCTATTAGAAGAATTTTGATAGGGTTCTAGAAATTGTAGGGTAGGTAGGTTTTAATTCAGAAAACGGTCCCTGGCATATGCGTTTGTAGGGACAGATGTTAGTTAGTCGATATTTCGACGATGGGGTGGCACAATTCAAATTTTGAAAAACTTTAAGAGAACAGCGGAAGAGAATAAGTGCATGATAAAGGCACGTGATTGTAATGATTGTAATTCAATGTTACCGGGCTCATGCAGACAACGTGTTTGGATATCATAAAGATTTACAAAAAATATCGAAACTTGGAGATTTTTTACACTTTCCGCATGCCCACTCGCGCCTGTGTATACCTACTTACATTTTAATGTCAATATTGTCGACTGGCAATAAATGTAGTTAACCAAGAGATGTTACGAATGGCCTCCACACCGTCGTTTGACATCGTTCAAATCCCATTTTTCTCATATTTGAGACATTTTGTCAATAACTCGGAATCGTTCTCGACTTCCACTCCTGTCGTCAGATATTTCAATATGCTTACCTAGACCGTAGTACTCGGACTTGCTCTGGAATACCTGCCCATAGAGGGTTGTTTCGGCAGATTATTCTTCAGGATGGTGCCTCCGATCACGTTGTCTAATTAAAACTGCTTCAATATCAATATATTCGCAAATATGCGGAGAATCTCCGTCACATAGGCGGTTTACATTTGAAATATTTAGATATTTTACATCCATCTTGCGGTTTAACAATATGCAGAGCTCTTTCATTGGCTGCAAGCGAATATCACTGCTATTCACAAAGCGCGATGATATGAGATGGATTAATATAGAAAAGAATAATTGCGATATTGACAATGATTTGTAATAAAGAGGTTACAAGCAATAACTATTCGGATGCGAATTTTTTGGCAGAGGACAACAAGGCTGAATTTGTTAAAAAAGCGCCTTCACACGCATACAGAGAAACAGATTGTCTTTTTCTAAAACTGCCTTATTACACGAGCTCTTCGACATGGAGTACGATCAAACAAACGCGTTTCATAAAATCATCAAAAAAGGGAAAATGACAAAACACGAAGAGTATAGATTCTATGAAGCTACTCGTATGAAGCAAAAAGACTAGAAAAGCCTATCGGCTCCAGACTCTTTCTTTTACCGACGGGAAGAAATATAGCCTCGACGGTCCGAATACTTATTTACTATAGTCGCGCTATAATTCCAGGTGGATCTGGGCCTCAGCCAACATATCCACCTCAGCACCTGAGGCCCAATGAATTCTGACTCTGAGGCTAAGGCCTAAGGCTGTAGAGTTCTTGGTTGAATTTCCTTCTTCAATCGCTGTTGACCCACACAGAAATATTGATCACTCGAAGGCATGTTTTTTTTTTTAAACGGCCACGCGTCTCTCGTTTTTTGATAAAGTTCATGTGTCTGCGCCATATAACAGGATTCGGACGCTATTTTGGTTATCCAAGAGAAGACTCTCCTACTCAATTGCATAGTAAGACCAAGAAATTGGCGGTTGGGAAGATTTACTCTTCAAGTAAAGTTTCACCTGCCTTATGAGATGTTTTAGCAGACGCCGCCGATCAAACACGGGCGAGTCTATTGAATTTAGTACAAACTGCTCTTCTAACTAAAACTAAAACTAAAGAACATGGAAGATCAGGGACGCGTGGGGTGATAATTGAGAGTACGTCTGCGCAATGAAGACAGGAAATTTTATTAGCTTCAGGTAGCATTTGAGATAGTAGTTCGTTAAAACCAAATGCAGTTCATTGGTTATTTCGACGAACCTTAAATTGCGGGGCTTGGCATTAAAAAAAATCTGATCGAGCAATGAGGGACAGTCGATAGGGTCCTTTAAGTGTTAGTGTATAGAGAGAATATCGGCTGATTCGCGACGTTTTTCGAGCTATAGTAGACCCAGTATTTTGTATCGGTCATTATAGGGTGGAGGATGTAGCGATCAGCTCATGGGAACCTGCTCAGAGTGAATGGTAGGAATCTGCGTTGGGCATACGTAGAATATGGTGTTCATAATAAGGGGACATCTGTATAGTATATTCGAGAAGTGGCCTAACAAAAGCGATGTACAGGGATTTTGTGACATAAGCGTCAGAGAACTATTTGGACCGCCATTCAACACAGCCAAGTGCGGAGGTAGCTCTGCTAATTGTGGAATCAATGTGGGTGTGCAAATTGAGTTCAGTATCATAGATAAAGGTAAAGTCCTGCATTAAAGTCACCGAGGTTGACGAACGAACTTACAGTCTTGAACGCTTCCACGAGGATGAGATGGCTTGGCATTCCTTTATGTTGAGCTCAATCAAGTTTTTGTGGCTCCATATTGAGAACCTATTGAAATCGTCTTATAAAGGTTGAGAATCAAACATCTCTAGTGTCTATTGAAATAACACCAGCACAGGTACTAGGCACGATTAAAAAACTTAAAGATGATTTTTCTCCTAGTCCCAAGTTACTCAAGTAACCAAAGTATTCGGGATAGGTAAGTTCGATTGTGAAATTCTGAACAAGATTCAATGTACACGTGCCATAACTTATTTCTCTTGTTGCGAAGTGCACGTAATTCTTTGTTATACAGCAAGATCACCCGAATTAACCATCCCAGACTTCTTTCTTTGGGGGTACTTGAAGTGGCGGGCTTATGCTAACAAGCTTCAGAATATCGCAGCCCTTAAAGAGAATATTCGACAGGAATTAGAACAGTTATCACTGAAAATCTTGCGGAAAGTCATGGAAAATGCGATAAAACGGGCACAAATGTTTATCAAAACTGGCGGCAGCTACTTGGCGGATATCATCTTTTCCACTTAACAGAAACAATTGTAAAGGTCCAAATAAAAATTTCCATCACTCAAAATCAGTTTTTTTTATTTATTAAAAAAGTTATTCAAGAACAAAATTTGATGATGATTAATTTTGCGCAACCTTGTACCAAGGAGGGGACGATGAAAGATTTCTCTTTCGTTGGTAAGGAACTGATCGCGTAATACCGTGGAAGATCTTTAGAAGATTTCCACGACGTAATAACTAAAGTCAACACTATTGAGATTGTTGAGTTTAGTGTAGTTTCTGAGGAGGCAATAGATTTGTTGATGTCGTATGAGAAAATAACAAGCAGGGGAGGATGTAGACGTTCTAATTTTGAGAGAAGAAGTTCACACTCGCGGGCAACACATTTTATAGTATATGATGTAAGGATCAGGTCTAGTTGTCTACCCATGTTGTTAAAAATACCAATTATTTGAAAAAGCCCTGAGTTAGAAAGGCTGTCAGCAAAGACGATTTCCTTGTTCGCCAAGAGCTATGATATCGTCAAAGGGGTCAATAATATCAAAAGTCAAGCATATTAGTCGTAAGCTGCTAGCCACGTGTTGGTTAGGAGGGGTTAATGTAGCAATAGTCAGAATCGTCGACGTTATGTCTTCTTTTTTGATGACAGCATGTACATACTATGTTTTTCCCCCGTTTTAAACTCATCTTCACCGCTTCTACATCAATATTTGCAAATGCTCCACAAATATACATAGCATAGATTGCATACTTATGGCATGCTTTCGTTCGAACAAATGATCTCCCGCCACCTTGAAAAGCTCGGTAGCTAGGGCCTTAATAACAGGACAATTCTTGCCATCGCCCAGGACGATTTGAACATCATGCTTATAGCGTTGAGCATATTTTCTGTCAAGGAGCTCATAAAAACAGTGTTACTACAGTGTTTGGTGCTATCATTTTTCACCTCCATTGGGGAGTGCGTGCCTATTAGGTTGATGTTGGAAAATGTTGCCTTAATGCTTATTATCAAATGGCGTACGTTCACATTCCTGAAACTCTTGACTGTATCTTAAACTAGTGGCAAATTATTTTAGAAAACACAAGACAAGAATTTGCATATTACACTGCGTGTTTTCAATGTGTGATTTAACGCACGACAACTTCTAACCCAAAACACTCAAAGCGATCGAAAAGGCAGCAATGTCTCACCCAAGAAGATTTTTGATTCTTCATTCCCAGGCTTGAGATAGCAAGGAAGACCAAAGCTCTGATTCAAATACTACGCAGCTGTATGTCTCAGGGGATATTTTCTACAGTTCAGGAGTCATCGCCTTAAAACTATCGTGTTAACTTGCTTCGTTATTTGCTGCTTCTCCATAGTACTCACTCAGTCCATCCGGATGTGAGAAATTAAATTTAAAATGCACCCAACAACTTATAGGATCAGACATTTGAAATACCTATTGGTCAATAGAAATCTAATATCACTGGTAGGTTCAGCTTGCAACACCTCTTAAACAAAACCGTTTATAGCAAATTAACCAAAGATCTGGTAACCAAGCATGACTAGAAATGAGGACTCTACCAACAATATTCAGCGATACTCTACGTTCTTGCATTGTTTTGAAAGTGGTTAAATGCTTAGAAAATGTCTTAATAGCGGCTTGGTTGCTGCCAGTAAACGTTCAAAGATCTACCTTCACTTTAAGAATTTAAGATAGGCAGATTAACCTTACAGGAAATAGAGTTCGATTTAATCACCCTTCATTTTGATATCATCTTCCGCCCCTTGACTCGTAAAATAATAATCTATGATGATTTCGGAACCTGTTAAGGGCTTGGTAAAATAATTTCTAAACCACCAAAAAATCGGTCCGAGTCCCATTTCGTACTTGCAATCGAATCCGTTCAGCATGCTCCTTTTTTTCAGGATTCACGTTTTGCTTACCTACTCGCTGTCGGTTAAATGTGCCCCCATCAGCATTACCTTTATCTGTGACTATTCCTTCTATTCCTTCTATCTAAATTTGAACGAGTATTCTGAAGGTTTTCGACATCTAATGGTGGA
The DNA here is from genome assembly GCA_949129095.1 of Volucella bombylans. Classification (NCBI taxonomy): domain Eukaryota; kingdom Metazoa; phylum Arthropoda; class Insecta; order Diptera; family Syrphidae; genus Volucella; species Volucella bombylans. The sequence goes on from OX422143.1 coordinate 58,567,744, forward strand.
CAAAACTTAGATAAGTCTAACTTGCATTCTTGCTGTTTGCAATTACTTGCAATAACAAGATACGTTACTCTTCGCTTACCTGGCCACTCGCTTGTCAAGTCTGACTTAAGGTTTGCTTGAACCAATCCATGAAATACTTGAATTGTATCTAAAGAATGCGATGATAATGTTGTAAGACATAAAATAAACAGTTTAAACATTGCTCGATATGTCATTTTCATGTATCCAGCGAATGAATAAAACAATTTATCAGAACCAATCTTTCGCAAAAACTTTTCCAAAATGTACAAAAACATTTTTTAATACACGACCATGTAGACATTTTCATTTGCAGATAAAAATCACTTGGTTCTCATGAGAACGAATCATGCATCCGTGAATCCATGCATCCATGTATCAGAGACAGCACTGCACCACAACGTTGTTCAAGGTCTGAATCAAGAGCACTGTACGCCAGTCTGGTCCGGTAATGGACAATTCCTCCAAGATTCTGATTTCATTCATAAATTTGCAAAGTACCGGCGTAAAAGAAAACGATCTTACGGATACAAAGCGAATGGATCGCATAAAAAACTTCATGGAAACAATACGATCCGCAAAAATAAACATGTAAGCCAGAGTCTCGGATCGCATCTGGAGGAGGGAGTACTCCAGAGAGTGCTCTTTGGCTTTGCATCATGGCTGGTCGTTTTATTTTCTGCATCCGTTCGGCTGCGGAAGCTATCACTCCATTCACTCCAATTTAACAACAGCAAAATGGACGTGGAATTATTCCGCCCGCCCGTCTTGAATCTGTTTGGAAGGTGATCGTTGCACAATGCACTTGCCGTGTGAATAATTGCGCTAAGGATAAGAGGTGTAGCTACTCTTAGGTACAAACACTGGTACTCGCATCTAGTGGGGATTGCTAAGGTATGCATTTGTCGCTAAACTGCGGGGAGTTGCTCATTCGAAAGTATTTTTGAAAGCAATAAAGGTAAGCCCTATGGGCTTATTATTCTCCTAATTGCTGGCAGTATGTACAGTAGTGGAAATGGTATTCCCGGTTGTTTCTTTTCGGATAGAACACTCAGGGTGGTACCCCTAGTGACAATTGTATGAGGAGATGTACCTGTGGATTGAAAGGCAAAAAATAGGGAAATGTCCTATATAATGAACAAAGGCTCATTTGGATTTTGCTTGCAATCCATTGCTAAAGTACTCACATATACGGATACATGCTATGCCTATACTCGTACTAAATAAAAGAAAACGTTCTCTTTGAGTAGAAAAGTTTCCTGGTGTTGATTGTTATTGAGATGCATAGAAGCCAATAGTCTGGTGGACGAAAGCGATAAGAATCGATTTGATTTCGATGTGACAAAAATTGCATATTTCACAAGCATTGCTAATCGATTTGATAAGTTGTTTTGACATTTCGGTTTAATGCAACGTAAGGCCAAATCCGAGTGTCAAAATAAAAATCTGAAATAACAATGAATGTATCATATTCGTATGTACAGTTGGAAGTTTTACCAGCTATTTTAACTAATACAAGGTCAATCTAGAGCAAGGAATATATGCCAAATAATAAGGAATATGTGCCGATTTATAGTATTTTTTGGTTCCTTTCCCGTAAATATTTGATTAGATAATTGTAGATATTAAGCCAAAAACATGTCATACTCTGAATTTTTATTCAAGCATAGATGGGTATATTCGTGTGTATGAGTATATCTCCTAGTTTTGAGGAGACGTTGAGAGCCAGGCTACATTAAGGATAGCCATCAGTTCACACTCAAATGTAATGCACTGTTTTGGTAACCTTCGTGTATATGGATGCAGATTTTACTCTGGAAAATTGTTCTTATTGCACTTTGGCCAGTATTAGGTCGTTACAATAACATTGGGATAGCGTGGGAGGGCGTTGCCCTACTTACTACTGGAATTAACAAGATTTCTTGATAGATTTGCAGAGGTCAGTCATCTTCATAGAGTGGTAACTGTTTCGTGATTGCATTTTTATACCTAGGTATCCGCGTCTGGCCAGTTCATCAGCGACTCATTTCCTTAGGATATGTGATTTTGTGCTGCTCAATCATTTAGTTGGGAGATGCGAAGAAATTTCTAACCGCCCTCTAATATTTCGAAGTAAGCATTCGACTGTTTTAGAGCCGTCTGTAAAGATGAGAATGGACTTACTGAAAATACATCGCCACTGGATTTTGAAATCAGTTAGAATTAATATTAAAGGCAATTTCAGTTAATTGAAGGTTGTACAGATGCTCAGAAATGTGCCATTTGGCTAAGGTGGAATAACGCATCTTATCTTGATCCTTGTGAAGAAGATCAGCTCGACAGTTACCTGTCCAAGAGAACCGAGTTCTTGTCTAGCCTTACTAACTTTATAAGCCTCTCGGGTTAGCCAGCATCCTTGAAGACTTTTCTTTTCTGGCGAAGTCCAATCCTTTTCTGCCTTCGCAGCAACCAAGCAGATTTTCATCGATTAAGTGTTTCCGAAATGACTTAATAATAAATTAATAGCTCCTAAAGGTTTAAATATATCAGCAGTCAGACGTAGGATATACGGTTTTGTTTCGGCCTTGTCTCCAGAAAATTTCTAAAGAACTACGTCCTCATGACACGGTACGAGCTTTTCTCACTGGTTAAGTTTGACTCCATTAGACATGTAAATGGTCATATGAATTTTCCCAAAGTTGCAGTCATTTTATTGTCTGCAAAAGACACAACCTAAGACTCCTCTTCAATAGTCTTGAATGTTTTATTGACCAGCATAGTCTAGAATAAAGTTGAAGGTATTCGAACTGCTAAGGGAGTGTGTTTGCACAACTGTCGTACCATTTTATCAAGCCAGACTTGAAGTTCATAACATTTTAAAAGTGACATTTTTTTCCTTCCCTAAAAATGTAACATGCGTTGACGTTTCGCTGGTCATTTTCGTTTCCTTTCCTCGAGTGTCCTGATAATTCTTACACGTTTCCACTAGATACAGCTTCATGCCTTTATAGATCATATACATAGACGTCTTCCATTAGCCAATGACAGATGATACACACTGGTTGCAAGAACCAGAATAAAACACTTTTAAATTGAAAGCCTTTCGAATCTGGCGTCAAAAAGAGGTCAAGATGGATCTCACCTCTTAACAAACGTCTTGCGTATGTCTACGAACTTTGTTTTACATCCAACATATTTTTTCAAAACAAGGACTGTAGCAAACAGTGGAAAAGAAAAATCACTTGTCGTCGACATTAGTCTGCAAAAGGTAGCTAGAATAGTTAGCTATCTGATGAGAAAAAATTGAGTAGGTATTACGCAATCTCATACTCCATGCTATTTGTAAAACCAACGACATTTCTAAAGTACTCTTAAACATCACAAAGACCCTATTGCTTAAAACCTCTTCTAAGTAAAAAAAAAAAACAGTTATTATTATGATTTTAACCCAAGTGTATATCGAATTCCTTGTACATGTTATTTGTAATCCTATTGAGATAAACCCTACCTAAACGATACGTTGTTGCAGATACTTCTCCACCATGATAATGCCTTCGATTTCTCTCCCTTCGTACGACATGCATCATCTACTTTTACCAAGCAAATAAATTGATACCGAAACGGTATATTAAAATCCAGATAAATGTATGCTGGAAAATATCTACAAACAACTTAAGATATGCGATTCAACCGACGCAAAGTTCAAATTTCAGTAAAAGAACCTCGCGTACGCGTTTATCTTTGGCCACACGAATCAGACAGCAGCGACACGATGCGGTCTCTCTCATAAATTTCCAATTTTATCATTTGCATTGCGAACTTCAGCAATGCAAACCTGGTGGATACTGGTGTGAGTATTCCAAGGAGAACATAAGAAGAAAATGAAGACAACATCGAGGCGCAGATATTTGTAAATGTATCCTCCAAAGTTACGAGTAGTAAAGACAAAAAAAAAATAAAAAATTGGGTAAATGAGCATGCTGATGCCATCCTTCCAACATGGCGAGCAAAATAAATGAAGAGGAAATTCGGTGGGTAGATGCGAGTATGCCACTTGCGTGCTTCTCGTGATTAGCAGCCACCTCTGCCAAAGGTGATCACTTGAAGTGTTCACGTACTATTACAACACCTTCGACATGTTGGAGCCGAATTCGTAATTCTACCAATTGCCTGTTGTTAAAGATGACGACGATAATACAAGGCGATGACTTGCCAGAGATTCCTCGTCCCAGATAAGTATTAAGTGCGAGCGGGTCTTCTTAGAATCACGGCTTCCAGTTGATGTGCCAAAAGATGAACGAAGGCCGAGGTGTTAAAATTACCCCCAATCTACATTGTAATTATGCCGCCAACAACGCCCAGGAAGGCTAAAATTAAAGGCTCCAACACTTCTACCGAAATGTACCTATAGTTTCATCCCCCTTTGGAAGCTATAGCCGCGTGGGCACAAATCGACTGCGACTCCAAGTCAAAGTATCACTTAACACCCTTTTCCATGTTCTGTCCTTCAGTGTGTGGTGTTACGTTCATGAGATGTGTCAAAGGATCTCTTGCGGAAGATGAGTAATGGGTTGAGAAATTCGGTTGGACATTAATGCTTTGGATTTGGCGCATTAGCCTGGGAGGGCTAATGAATGTCCCTGTTGTTTCTAGTGGAATTCGGATGATGTTCCGTCTTCAATGGAGTGGCAAATTAAATGTGAATATGCAAATTTGGATCATTTCCAGGCCTGAATTAAATTGAAATGAATGGTAGGCCCTGTAATTAAGAAAGTGTTGAAACTTTTTCAGGTAATTAAATTCGCTTTTAGTCGATTAATGTGGAGCAGACCGTCGAAGAGCATGGTTTAAGAAATCATAATTATGGTCCTAAGCCCCAACAGCGACGATTCAGTTAGTTAAAATGGACAGATTTTGTAATCTTATCTTTTTAGTATCTTCGGCTTAAAGCTATACAATAGGCATACATTTGACTTTTTACTTCACACACAACACCACATGGTGTAGCGGTCAGATACTACCTTTTAAAAAAAATAAAACTTTTTTATTCAAATTGCTTCATGTGGTTATTTTAACTTGAAGAATTTTTGGGCTATATCTTGCTGGTAAGGCATTTGATATAATTTGTGAAAGAGAAGTATAAGAACGAGAACCCATAAAACAGGAATATGCAGGATATAAATAAGGAAGTGTGTGCTATAGCAGCTTCTAAAACTAAAACTAAGCCAGATATTTGGTTTGTTTTTGGAATATGAGTTTTTAGTTCTGGTAAAAATTAGGGAGCCCAACGAGGGATTATAATTCTCCCGCAACGTGTTTAATTCAAATAATCTATGACATATTTTCAGTTTGCATATAATGTGATTGATCGGGAAACTATTGACTACTCAAATACTTGGTTTTAGTAGTAGCGCAACAATTAAGTTGGTGATCTAGTGCTTGCTTTACCTCCTAGTGGTCGTCCGCGGACAACTGCATGTATAAATTCTTAGACATGAAGGCTAAAATTGCAAGTGCGGACGGCTTAGCATTTCTAGTCTAGGTAGGGTGGGTTAGCACACTGCGTTACCGAAAAATGCATGCTAAGAATGACTAATGATCGAATGATGATGACTTTTGGCTATTGTATCCAGACTGAGATTGGTTTCCGGAATGTGAGGACGCTCCTCGACTCAGAGAGACAAGGACCTCAAAATTCCAGATTCCTCCAATTGGAATGTGAATTTTTTGGAAATAACTTGAACCTACTCGTATTGAGAGTGATTGTAAGATTGTTCTACGTGGGAGAGTACCAATCCCCAACGTGTAACACTTTGCTACGATACTCAGGCAAGCCCTCCAGCAGTCCCAGTGAATCCCGAGTGGGTCTGCTGCTAACACTAACAACACGCAGAGGCTTAATTTCCTGGTACTCACATGGTGATAGGATTCCGGACTAGAGTAAAGCATGTTACGATCATACATTGCTACTCCCCAACGAATCCCTCTACTAAGGATGTAAATGACAACTTCTACAATCAGCTAAATAGAAATGACAATGGTGAAAGATTTATTGATTTCTGCAACAATCGCATCACTCGCCTAGTCATAGGAGGCATAATTTTTGAGCATGAGACCTGACACAAAGTCAGTGGGGTGTCAACTGGCAGGCAATCATCGTCCAACCAAATCGATCATTCGACGTTTCACAAGTTGTCTTTTAGAAGTCTGAGAAGCCGATAAGAGGTTGGTATGATATCATAACCTTACGTTACAAATTGCATCTGTTCAAAAGACTTCGCAATGTCACCAGAAAGACTAGGTATAAGGAATTTCGCTAGGAAACGAAGCAATTAGTAGCTCACTGCTATCCAAGAACATTGGAACGCTGTGGAAAATGTTTTCACATCTGGAGCAGAGAGTATTGATGGAAGGTGGCAGGCAAGAAATAGTAAGTGGCTTGCCAATGCCAATTAAAGAACGTAAGCTACTTAAAGCTCGTATTGTAGATACCCCAGCAGTAGAGAGGAACAAGCTAGAGTCCTTCTATCAATCCAAAATGAGAGAAGTACAGCGTAGCATACGACGGAACAAACGTAAATATATCAACGCCCTGACCACAGAAGTAGAGGAAGCAGCGAACTAGTATGCTAGCAGAACCGTTTACAGAATCACCAAAGAGCTGACAGGTGATCATCCCTCTAGCCAAAATCCAGTGAAAGGCTTAGATGTTTCTGTCCTCGTTTTGGATGAGGATTATCTCAAGCGATAGAAGTAAAATATCGCCAGCGATATGCACCGAAATCAAACTGAGCTTCCAATGAGCAATAATTTCTTGAAGTCGCACCTCCACTCCCAGTAAAGGGGAGATCGCCGAAGGACAACAACGCGGTAGCAACTCTCACAACATCAGCATATCCTTTTGTTGAGACAGCTTGGGAAGGCAGAAGTTTCCTCGACGAGTGGAAGAAGGGAACGATGGTCAAGCTTCTTAAAAAGGGTAGTCTTATGGAGTGTGAAAACAGGAGAATCATTTCCCGCAGCTGCTAAGATAATAGTCAAGGTAGCTCTTGAGCGAATAAAGCAAAATCTGGAAGATAAACCCGATCCCGAACAAACAGGTTTCCGTTGTGGTTCCTCCTGTGTCGACCTCATCAACACCCTGCGGATCATTATTGAACTGTGAGTTGAATACCGGTCACCACTTTACCTATTGTTCTTTGAATTTGAGAAGGTGTTGGACAGTCAGCAGGCATTTCATATGGCTTGCCTTGCGCAGGAGAGGTATACCCAACAAACTAATGGCTATTATCAAAGCAACCTATGATGGGTCTAAATGTCATATTCTGTATAGAGGAAAGTTGTCAGGGGAGTTCGAGGTCCAAAGTGGAGTCCGACAACGTTGCATTCTATCGGCGATACTTTTTTTATTGGAGCTTAGCGATGCTCTTCGCGCAGCCTTGTCTACTGGAAACGGAGGATTTCATGGGACTCTTACATCTCAACTCCAACATCTGGACTAAGCTGACGACGTTTGTTTATTTTCTCACAAGATTATGGATCTGCACCAAATGACAGCTAGTGTGGAGAGGGAAGTAAATGTCGGGAGTTTGAAGATTAATACCGCCACAAACAAAATCATTAACCACGGTAGAGAGAGTAGAGAGTTTTCAATAACTTGGGAATATTGTCCCTAACGAAGGTGAAACCGAATTGGCAAAGCAAAGTCTGCGTATGGAATGATGATGATATGGCGACGCAATGCAATCAGTTTAAATATCGAGCTACGACTGTTCCATTCAAATGTTGAACCTATGCTGTTGTATGAGTACAGGACCTGGAAAGTGACCACTACTATCACAAAAAAAACTACGAACATTAAAGTTTCCTACGGAATATTTTAAGGGTTTTCTTACCTAACTATATCTCTAACAAACTTTACCAGAAGCCAATAGGCACAGCCATCCAACGGCGGATGTAGAAGTGGATTCATTAAGGATATAGTTTCACAGCAAACTGAGCGATGTATTGGAATCCTTTATCATAAGACGGTAAGAGAACGAATCGGCCGAAAAATACATTGCGCAGCATACTCGTAGTTGAGGAGAAGTCATGGCAATTGGGGAAGAATTGGAGACCGGGAACCGTACACGATACCGCGTAGGCATAGTAGTGGTCCTAAGACACACAAGGAGAAACAGGACATAAGCAAGTAAGCATATAGCCCGAAGGAGTTGACTCCCCAATGATTTTGTTTACGAATATCACAATGGCCAGTTAGAATTCTAAAGATAGTTGCAGGCACAGCCAAACCTTGTTCGAGTCTTCAAAAGCCCTCGTCTGAAACGTATTTCTCTCGGTATCCTTTATTTGTTTTCAAATTTGGCTTTGTACCAATACAGGACTCGATGAATGGAGCTGTCAAAGAAATCTTGACTTCGAACGATCTTTTGAAAGTTTTAAATAATTTTAAATAACAAAAAAATTTTTAGCTTGGCTGTTTCTGCCAAGTATATGTTTTCTGTCTTTATTCTGTTGATCACAATAATTGTACTTCAATGAGACACCTCGTATCCTTGTAATGGAAAATATAAACCAACAGTCGCACGATTAGATTAAAAACTTTTCGAAAGATTCATTACATCGGACTCGGCACAATTATGCCTTGGCCAACGAAAACTGTAAGTTGTATGCCAGAGTTTAAAGATGGTTTCAACGGTAGGTATTTTCCATAAGACAAGGCGCATCAACATCAATAATCTTGTTCTTAATGCCACCAGTATTACGGCATAACGTTAATAAAAATGTAAATAGCTCGGAGGTTTATCAAAGTATTAAATCAGATCCAGGTGCCCTGCAGAAATGTGAATGGGAAAAATAATGATGCAATAATATTCTTACCCGACAGCTTAATTCCGTAAATAAATAATGTAAACCTTGATAATTATACCATTACTCTCCTTCATAATGTAAGCAAAATTTGTCATCACAGGTGGTCCCTCATGATTGCTCACTTTTCGAACATGACGCCGAGTTCGCCCTTAAATCTTCTTCTCCAAACCCCGTCGACGCAAACTGGAACAAAAATTACTCGATAATTTAACGCCCGAAGCGGCCAAGGATATCTTCATTCACTTCCTTTAACGTTCGTGCTTCTGCATAAAGCAATATGGAGATGATGAGGGTCTTATATAGAGCCTCCTTGGTGTTTGTTATTACTAATTTGCATTCTTAGGCCGAAAAAATAGGGATTGGCAAGAAGGAGCCAAGAAGGCTCAAGTTTTAGTGGACCCGCTTCCAAATCGGAAGGTTCGGTGTTCGAATCCCAGCCACGCCCGAAAGACATATTCATTTTTTTCAGTAGTTGACTACTCCTTACCAAGTCATCTCCCGATCCGGGATCCCGGTAAGCCATCCGGTCCACTACCCTTGACTTCCATCATCCAAGCTTAATGGTTCACTCTTCCTGAAAGCAGAATTTTGATTGGTTTCGGTGTTAAAGAGCTTGCAGAAGAGGTTGTTCCATATCCTCAGTACCGACTGCGACTTACTACTAAGTTTTCTTGTTCACCATTTCCGGCCTCTGTTCGGATCTTGTTGTCATTGTTTCTGGAATGGCATCACTCTATTTTCTCGATAGCACACATCTCATGCTTTTCCTTTTTTCTCCGGAGAAACCGATGTTCTTCCCTTGTTTGGAGCACTTGGAGCTCACGGCAGTGAGTACTGCTTCGTACGCGAGCTGTTTCCATACGTGTGATTGCCTGCATTCTGCATCAAACCATGTTGGTCGAGTGAAATTCAGCACATCAGATGCCGCGTTTCCGATAGTTTCTTAGCATCGATGCCACTGGCGGCGTTCGGCACTAGATGTTGGTTACATAGGACATGTAAAAACGTTGAGGGATACGCTATTGGCAAAGATTTCGTAAACGTACCTTGCCTGCAATGGGATAGTTGTTGGAGTCTATGGTTAATTAGATGACTGAAGATGAGAAGATCTATAAGTCGGTTTAAAAAATGATAATATTACTGTAGTAGAAGACCTGGCAGACAGCAAAAATGCTTCGAACGGATCTGTAGACAGCATCGTTGATTCCATAAAATGATGTCTCTCTCTGTCATTTGAACATTGGGAAAGGTGAATCGTAGAAATATGTATTCCCGCTCGTCCACCATGCAAACGTGTGACCGAATTATTTATTATTACTAAGGCAAGTCTTGCCAGAATTATATACGAGTAGTTTGTTTGAATCCCAAGTTGTTTCAAATAAAAGAAAACAGTTTTATTTGCAAAAGTATCAGAGAAGAAATAGGTCTTTCTTGGGTTCATTGATTAAATAAAATTGCGTATCAATTTGTTTCTTAATAACCTCCCACAAACACAGCACAAAATAATGACCATAATCCTCCCAAATCACCTTAATTACAATCACTATTATCCGCCGGTGTATCCATTTGAAACAAAATGCGCATCAGTAACTGCATTCATATTACAGATATGATCATACCCGATCCAGTTGTAAATCATATCGTATTTCGAAAATCGCCTGCAACAATCACAAGAGTTTCAGATTTCAAATCACTCGTTCAATTCTTGTTAGGCTTGAGCAATTCCGCACTCAATCTCGTATAAATTGATTGCTATTTATTTTGATAATTGGCTACGATCGATCGATACTGAATTGCACAATTCCAGGGTTAAGTTATGCGATGCACTCTGGATAGAAGCTGGCAGCCCACCCAAATGTGCTTGTAGCAATTTAAGTCGTATATGAGCGCGTACAATCCATCGATTATTGTGCTCAGGTATATGGCATGCATGAGATACATCGGTAAGACCCACCAAGATCATTCATATTCGTATCCATTGGACCCAAGTCACTGAGCATTAATTCTGCCGATTGGAATGAATCTCTTAAGTACCATCTTGCGAATGTGAATCACAACACTGTACAATACTATATACCGATAGTACTGGAGGCAATTCCTGCCCATGTAGCAGAGGAAACTAATTTGCTATTGTGCAAAAAAGAAGCGAACTTCAATTTAGTATCTCACCTTGTTAGTGATATTGAGTAATGGCAGATGACCCTTGGCAATTGCACGAATGTATAACACTAAAATGATAAAGTGCTTTCAGAGGCTCCAACTATAAATGGTAAACGTGATGGATGTTCTTTAAGTATTAGAAAAGAAGCTAAGGGTTTACGAATATGGTGTTGCAGGAAGTCTTCTGTAAATCGGTTAAACGAGGTGTAATTTTTTAATTTGATATTTGTAGAGTCTGCAGCTTTCAACCCTTCACCCTAACTCAATTATTACTTAGTTTACTATTTCTTCTATTTTTATTTTTAACAACATTGTCACTCAACAAGTTTCTGATCCGCAATGGTTTGTTTGAGGCAACAAGACACTAATCGACGTCCATACCAAAAGTAGAGCTCAAAGATATTCGCTTAATTGCTAAATCAAAGGTTTGAACTTTTTTGCCATAGCAAATATTGTTTAGACCGGGCCGCATCGGAACTATATTGAGCAACATTTTGTTCTATCCAGTTTTTAGGTTCCTTTATAGCTAAAAGATTTCCCCGGACCTAAGATAGTATTTGTAGAGTTAGCATATACAAATGTAGGTAAGCTTCGTTGAATCCATACTGCATCTACAGCTGTCTAAACTTAAATTCCAGCTCAAATAATAAGAAGCTCTTACTGTTCTGTCGCGTCCATACTTTTTGTGGTATCGTATGTTTCACGAACAATCTACTCCAGCAATATTTAACCAGACCTACATTCTTCTGCTCATTTCCACAAAGTAGCTGCTGAAAATGATGTGGTTGGATGCATCTAAAATTCTTTGAGCATTGATAATACGATTTCAGGAACTATTCCAAATGGCAACTATCGATGACTATTAAACTTTTTTCAATTGAGTTTCTTTCTCTTTTTAAAAGAACGCCTTATTTTCCTTTACTTCTTTTCCCTTTTACAGCGCCTTCTTGCTTGCGATTACTGTTGGACCGCTGGATCGTTAGCTTCTACTCGTATATCTAAAGGGTGTTTTTTTAGAGGTTTGGTTTTTAAATTGGCAATACTGTTTCTACGGATTGTCAATTAGACAATTGTAAGTTGATTTGTGGTTAGTACGTTTTGCCATGAATAGATTAGAGCCAGAACAAATCGTGCAAATTGTGCAAACTTATTTTGAAAACTATGGTTGGGCTCGCTAAACTTATTTTACGGTCGACATAATCCTCCATCTGAGCAAGTTATTCGGAACACGGTTAATCGTTTTCGCACCACGTACACTCTAGTAGATAATACACATGCCCAAAGACGGTAAACAGTGCGAACAGAAGAAGTTATTGCCGGTGTGGAGCGCAGTGTTGAGGAGAATCCGAATGAGTCGATTTGCCATTGTGCACAGCAATTAGAGCTATGCCCATCCACTTTGTGTAAATTTTACGGAAACATCTTGGCTTAATAGATCCGGTTTGTACAAGAGTCGAAACCGCGTGAACATTAGACGCCTCGTATAATGGATCAGCTTGATCCTCATTTTCAACGCAAAATTTTGTTCTCCAATGAGAACCATTTTTGAAGTAAAATTGTCGAATTTGGAGTGGAGAAAACCTAGAAAACTTTGTCCATTAAAACTCGCTGCTTGGTGTGCTTTATCGGCTGGTGGAATCATCAGCCCATATTTCTTTAAGGAGGATGCCGACCAGAATGTTACCGTCAATGGAGAGCACTATAAAAAAAAGATTTCTGACTTCTTCATTCCTCAGTTGAATGACATTGACGTGACAGAGCTTTGGTTTCAACAAGATGGAGCAACATGCCACACGGCGCGCGACAACATCAATTTATTGCGGGAAACATTTGCTGAGCGCATAATTTCGCGTAATGGACCTGGCCTCCACGTTCCTTTAGATTACTTTCAATGTGAAGTCACTAGTCTATGCCGATAAACCAGAGACGTTGGACGATTTAGAAGTCAACATTCGCCGTGTTATTGCTGATATAAGGCCCAAATTGCTCGATAAAGTTGTCGAAAATTGGAATTCATGAATTGGACATTTGAGCTAGCCATGGTGCGCATATGCCAGATGTCATATTTAAACACTAATGGCATAAAATTATCCACTAAATACAGCTAATATCATAGACATTAACTTTAGTTTCAAGCGTTTTATTTTATATTGAATTTGTATAACTCTAAAAAAAAACACCCTTTACACGTAGCAATCTCAGTAATCCTAAGACATATTAAAACTATAATTTTGGATTAATATTAGTGTGTTTTCATTGTTCAGCAAAGCTTTGGTGTTGTATAGTAGATGGCTGCGTATTGTACCAAAAGGGGTAGCCACAGAAGAGTGTCAAACGGGAGATACCCAATATCCTAACTATGACTAACCATCAAATGTGCGTATTGCTTGGCCCTTGAAAGGCTCTGACCAACTAGTTAAAGCCAAGTGCCGCCGAATATCTTCCCGAAACCCTAGAATGCTATACAGTACATATCGCCAACATCCAGGAAGTCTGCAGGAATTGGTTGGATAAAAATAGCATACAAAACTATGATAGTGTAAGTCATAGTTTTGTATGCTATTTTTAGTGACTACCACCATAAAAACATAAACAGCGTCTATTTGAGTGCGAATTTCTTGTAAGCGGCAGAGTAAAGTAAAAAGTCTTGGGTTCGCGGCATATAGCCGGACGCATTGCTACGATTTGTATGCAGACTAAATTCGTCAACATAAGCCTAATATATTATTAACGCTTGTCATAGACGCCTTAACAAAAATTTATCATTGTAAGGCTACAATCGTAACAAACAGCCATAAACGTTCTCAATAGCGTATTGCTTACTCGTCAACCCCATATAAGCCGCATTAAGTGTTAAAGATCAGTAACATCGAAGCATATGCAGGAAAATAACTGGTCTATGACGCTCCTATCCTCTACCGCGACTGATAATATGGAAAATTTGGAAGACTGTTCAGTGATGGGAATCGTTCTGCTGTCAAGCTGAATCAACCATTCAACTTAGGCGAAGAAAGTCAAGATTTCCGTCCAACACACTAAAATCACATACAGATAGGTATATCTAAACATAACCATAGCAAGGACGAACTGGACAGCCTACTTGATGAATTATTTAAAGTAGCAGGAGATGACATGAAAAGAGCATAAAAAACATAATTTCCAAGATTTGGTCAGTGAAAAGTGTCTAATAAATGAAATCTTAGCCTTGTATGGCCGATCCACAAATAAGGTGGCCCTATAGATGCATCTTCGCCATATATATAGGCACTACCCTTCTTAACCTTCACAAAATGACAGACTCCAGAGCAGATTGATAGTTTCCAGTTTATTATAGATTTTAGGGCTGGATCTACAGATTCATGTCTAGTATTGTGATGCCTGTCAAACACATCAGTTTGAACACAATGAATATGGAGAACGCATCACGAAAAGTTGAAAACTATCTTGCCGAAATATTTGCAAAAATGGTGTAAAGCTTCCAAGGTAACATTAAAGGCACAATTTTGAAAAAGTCTGTGCAACAACTTGTATACGCCGATGACATAGATGTCATTGTTAGAACGCAGCTTGCTGTCACGCTGTAATTACGGATTTTGTCAACCTCTGCTGTGCTGTTAACTCTGATATTGACATCTGAGAAAGGGTTACTCGTACCAATCGCTGTTTCTTTGGTCTAAGGAGCACAAGGAACATTTTGTACAAGACTCACATGCCGCCAGCGTGAAAGTATCATCAAGTATCAACTTGGTTGTTTGGTACCCAAGATTCTTCGAGCAACCTTTCGTCTGATTTGCGTTGACAGGCAGTGGAAGAGGTGATAGAACAACTGTTCGAAATCGACCTGGTCAAAAAAATGCACATGAGTTACCAGAGGAGCAACTAGTGACTATAACATGTAGATCAAACGAACATTAGAGCATCGGCAAGAAGAGTCTTTGATGGAGCGCATAATCTGGAGGGTGCCTCTACCATTTTAGCCTGTATAACTAGACGCATTTGACCAAAGACTGTGCTAAATGAAGAGATTTCTTCGGTTAGAGATCAAGAACACGGTTACTTTTATCTTCACATTGAAAAGCTTAAAGATCTTTTCCAAATGAATTTTTTTTTCCGAAATCAATTTTTGACACCTTCGAGATAAGGTATGCAATTTCTTGTTTGTATTTTGAAATATCTTTGAAGCATAGTAAATATTCTGCAAAAGGCAGTCCAAAAAAATGTAAGCTGTTGAAAAGGAGACACTAACACATTGACAAGAGAGGTGGACTCATGTTGGTTCCAAATGTTAATAGGCTATAATGGCTATAAAATAATCACGTGTTTATGTTTATAAACCATTCTAGATGGATAGATACGTTTTTGTTCATGTGTCTCGAAATGTGAACATTATATTCCAACTTGACACAAGATGGGGTGAAATAAAGTGATTCATACACACATATCGAGAGTATACATCTTTCAGGTTTCACATATGTTTGTTAGTGTGACTTATAGACAATGACTTGGTATTCAAATTTGGCTTTAATTTACATACACTCGTTACACTTATGAAAAAGAGCAATAGGTTCATAAGCATAGGATTCTTCGAAAATAGAATTGCAATATCATAAGAGGATAGATTAATATTCAGTCTTAAATTCACGCTTTTCCGACGAAAGAATCAAACACCAAACTCTACTAAATAGCTTTGAAACATCAAGTAAAACTATCTTGTCTTAATCCGATTGATGGTGATTTTGATTTCACTTTTCGACTAAACCCGTCATCAAGCTCCCTATTGCAACTAATTGGTAAGTTTTCACGGTTCCAAATATTTAAACATTTCGATGAACATGGAAAACAATTTAAAGAAGATGAGTTGCTTGTTTTTAGAGCAGTACGTACAAATAACATTTTCCATCTTCTTGCTAAGAATTCTGATGAAACGATTTAGACAGGCTGATTTAGCTTAAGATCCAATACTTATACAATACTATAGGGCTAAGCATTGTTAAATTTGAAAGTATTTAACTGAACTGAAACAACAATTTTTAAAAACTACCAAAAATGTAAGCTTCTTTTTGAACGTTGATATATAGGCTTTTCCAATAAGGACTTGACAAGTTTTTTTTTTAAATAAAACGCAAACCATTTGGGATATTCCAAAAACTTTATTATCGGCTTGAAGTACAATCAAAACATTTATGAATGGAACTCGACTTCGTTCATATGGCAACCGCGGGCACGTTTGCAGCGGTCGACTCGTTGGACCAAATTTTCAACGACTCGGCCACTCATTTCGCGTTCAATGTGGGCTCTGAGCTCTTCCAACGTCATCGGAGTGTTGTCATAAACCAATGACTTAACGTAGCCCCACAGAAAATTGTCAAGCGGCGTTAAATCGCCCATGTCTAGAGATAACACGCTCACCATACTTACTCTTCAATAAATCGATTGTAGCGTGTGCTGTGTGGCTTGTGGCACCATCCTGTTGAAACCACATGTCGTCCAGGTCCATATCTTCCAATTCGGGCTAAAAATAATCGGTGATCATGGCGCGATAACGCTGACCATTCACAGTAACGTGACGATCGTTATCGTCGACGAAAAAATATGGCCCAATAACGCCGCTGGCATGCAAACCGCATCAAACAGTTATTTTTTGTGGATGAAGTGGTGACTCATGAAGCACATGAGGATTTTCACCCAACCAATAATACATATTTTGCTTATTGACGAACCCATTGAGCCAAAAATGAGCTTCGTCACTGAAGATGATTTTGCGATGAAATTCATCATCTTGGCGTATCTTATCCAGAACCCAATCGGAGAACTTACGTCGCTTCAAATGGTCCATCGGCTTCAATTCTTGAGTCAGCTTGATCTTGTATGTTTGTAAACTAAGATCCTTACGCAAAATACGCCATAATGTGGTCTGAGCGATGCCCAATTCTTGAGAACGCCGTGGAATTGACTGATTTGGATCGTTTGCTACGGACGCCTGAACGGCAACGATATTTTCGACACTTCGACCAACCCGTTGTCTCACAGACACGGCAACATCACACAACGAATATGTAGACTCAAACTTTTGCACTAAACTTATTATTCCCTGTCTACTAGGGCGTGAATTACGACCGAAAATTGGAGTTAACACTCTCAAATTTGCAGTCACCGACTCCGAATTTATAATTTGCAGACTTTGCTCGTTCGTGTGCTTTACCATAATGAAAATGTTGAGTTTACTGAATAAATTGACAGTGACAGTTTGATGATTAATGAAAGAGTGCGTTCACAAATTAAATTCAAAATTGTCAAGTCCCTATTGCAAAACCCTTTATTAGGTTGTGCCATATGAAATGTCCGATTTTATGGTAAAAATTTAAAAGCCAATATTTTCTTTACCTTTTTTATGAGAGAAAGGTGTCGATTTATTGTCATTGGGGATACTCCCGTTCTTTGTGCAATCTCATGCACCGATTTCGTTGGGCCGGATCCACCGTTGCTCTTAAAACATCGTCTTCAATTAACATTTCCGGCTTCCCACGTGGTTCACTTTCGAGGCTGAAATCTCCCGAATGGAACTTTCCAAACCAACGTCGTGTAGTGCGTTCGTTTACCGCTAGATCCTCAAATGCGTCATGAATGCTTTTCATTGGCAATGACGCATTATGTCCCATTTTAAATTCGTAAAGGAAGAGATTTCGAATTTGCACTGCCGACTGCATGGTAAATAATTCCTAGAAAAAATATAACGTTACTTGTAACGAATCCTAAAATTCTCACACGTACCACTCTAGATGTCGAGAACTTCTTATTTCCGACTGAGCGAAAATCGGACAATCAGAAAATCATGTGGTACAACCCAATACAAATGTGTAAATCAGATTTGGATACATTGGAATCTTGAGGTCTTACGAAAGTAGGTTTCATACCAAAAACCCTTCTGTTGTCACATGTAGATAATTAACTTTTTCCTCAGCATATGAAGGTAAGGCGTTGTTTCTACTGTGTCTACACTTTTTTCTTGAATATACTAATTTTGAGCTTGAGCAAACCGTATATTAATTCAGTACAATGTATCCATTGAAAGTTGTTCCGAACAGTTTTGAGTTTTTTCCAATTTGGTCAGTCTACAAGAGCAATCTTTCAGCCTTCTCATGAGAAACTTATTTTCTTCACTTACTGAATTATTAATTTACTCTGGTTATCAAGCACGGTGGATACAGCCTCGACTTATCGTGAAATTATTGATCTAACCCACTTCGTCTTATGGCAGATATTTGCCTAGAGAAATAGATTCCAATGGCTGTCTGATGTGGATTGCAGAAGAAGACGAGATTTTCATTTCAACTTCCGAAGTCGTGATTTTCTTTCACGTATTTTACTGTACTCTGAAATTCAATGCGCTCATTACCATCACGATATCTCCACTAAGCTATACTCGTACTTTTCGTGCCCAGCTTAATTAGCTTCAGAAACCTTTTCATCTGCCCTAAATATTCGATCTCCAAAAGTCTTCCATATAAGATTATGGTGCGTTAGCACCACGCCTAAACTGGATTTCTGCCTAATTGATTTTTTTAAGTGGTAGATGTTGTTAAGTGCTAGGTTTGATCCACATCACATTTTTTCCCTTTATATCGCAAGATACCAGGAATGTTGAGGACATTCGTTTCTGATGGATCTTCAATTTCCATTTTCTCTAATCAAAAGTTATCAACTTCCCCCCTGTATAGGATGTAGTGGTTTCTTACGTTTACGGGTTGCAAAATTGCAGACAAACCGCCACTAAACCTATTGAATGAAGATGGTCGATGTAGTTTCTGAAGTGTTCTTAAGTTAATGACAATTTAATCGGTATACAATAGTTAGATAATAACTGACTTTTAAACTTAAACCTGACTGTAATCTTGTTCTAGTTGTTTTAATTCCTTCTTTGTCTAGGACAGATCTTATACGTCTTAATAAAATATTTCCAGTCTAGACAAAATCTATCACAGTACCGAATCGTACTTAATATTTCAAATCCACAAACCAGCCGAAGAAACATCCTGAAAACGCCTAGATCATCATCATTTCTTCCTGACCGTCAACATCATGCACCTACCCATTATCATGCATTTATTCGTAACTCATAAAGAAAAGTTGACTGCGGCAATAAAAACCGTCATAATATGAAGAAGTTTCATAAAAACGCGTTACGTTTCACAGAAACTGTGTCCGTTTTTACACTGAATGACATGCTGTCAGCAGACAAATAAATTAAACTGACAACAATCCATACAGCTAGGCATAGCTTTTTTTTTCCAGCAAAGTATTTTGCAAAAATCCGTCACAAATGTCGGAAAACGTAACATCCTTGTCCAAAGGTGACTACAATCCAAAAAGATACACAGATACTCTGAGGGTATGTTGCAATGCGCGAGATCAATCATCGTTTTTCGGTTTGGCCGTCAATGTCGGATGTTTTATCGTTCAAGCATGCGATCCTCAGTATGAAACGGTCCAATCATATCCCATCATCATGGGAATCATAACATTCAACTGAAAACAATGCCCACCATCACCAATACCACCAATAACAACAATAATAAATGCGACCACAACAATTGTTTCACAAAATAATTTACGAGCGATCGCAAATCCCATATCAGATCGAATAAATCGATCATTGATCATGGTCCATCAGAAAGTACGGCTTCCCGTATGCTATATGGCAAAAACAAAACGAACATCATATCAAATTGTGATATCTAACAGATACATTAATAATATCCGAACGTCACTGTCGTTTCGGGGCGTTAGTGTACACATAGGGACACCTATAGAGATCTTGACACGGCGGGACTCATCTTTTGGCGTTACTCCAGAGAATTGGGATCGGTGATTCCATGAAGTTTCGGTTTTTGTCCAGATTATGATACTCGACAGAAAGCAATTTGATAAATCTTTTCAAATTCATCAATTCGGGTGTAAGTGCTGCTAATATCGGTGTTGCAACAAGCCATCAAATAAAGTGGAGATGTTCTGTTCTTTGTTTTTTTTTTCCTTTTTGATTCTGGGTACTCGTATCTCAAAAACCACAAGAGTGGGTGCTAAAGGAAACCAACATTGCATGACTGACAAATGATATTGTAACTGACAGTGCGGGGAGAATATTTATACAAACAAGTTGAGCGCTACCAATTTATTTGTATTATGCTTGATTCTTGAGGATATATTAGGGAGCACAACAAGGAGCAGTTAGGGAATTTAAATGTCTGGTGCCGATAATTGATTTTGTGTTTTTGTGTTTATATTGACCACAAGGAATTGTTAATAGACTCATTAACAAGACCAATCAATCAATATACGATTTTTAAAGAAAAATGAAAAAATATTTTCCAAGAAAGCCGATTTCACCTGTAACGATGATGATTGTCCGGTCGTTTTTCGTATTGCCGCTAAATAATGACTGTAGTTTTGATTGGTTGGTGACGGTGTTGGATATGAATTTGCTACAAAAATTCAGCATAGCCAACGAACTCTTCAGGTCCGCGTCGCGTTGATCTTTTCCGGTAGTGGCTGGATGCCTTTTTCGATGACTAAAAACTTCATCTCTCTTCCCTCAAACTCACGTTTGACGGAATTTATTGATAGGTCGCTTTTCCGCAATCTTTCAAGCACATGGCATATATGATAGCGATGCTGGTTTTCGGTTTCTAAAGCGATGGATATGTCATCCATATAGGCGAAAAAGAAATCGAGGCCTGGTAGCACTTCGTTTATCAGCCTTTGCATTATAGAGCCCGAACGCCATGTATACAAACTCGTAAAGGCCAATAGGCGGCGTAGTTATGGCTGTTTTTGGGATGTCTCAGGATATATAGGTACCCATATGTAAGTCTATTTTGGGAAATATGAGCTTAGCAGCGATCTGGTATCGTTTGAGGATTAATTGCCCGTAGTCCCCACATGGTCGCCATGACTTGTCCGATTTTAACAACATGTGAAATGGGTTCGTGTAGCGAAAACCCCCGATAATCGACGCATGCTGAGTTTGTTTGAACTTTTTCAGTTCGCATGAGTACGAACTAGGAACGCAAGTAATTTTCTTGCTCTACTTTACAGCAATAGGATCAGCATTACCACCAACCAACACCAACACCAACACAAACACCAACACTAACACCAAAATCAACACAAACACCAACACCAAGCCCAACACAAACACAAACACCAACACCAACACAGCCAAGTTTCATTATTTAATAGACATGACAGAATATAATGGTCCAAATACAAGTTTCTTTTTGAACCATATATTTTGACACCTTGAACAACGTTGGGAAATATTTCAAACTTATCTCAAAAGTGAGTGCCGTGTTGCCCAAACAGTGCGTTTATTGAAAATAAGTTATCGTCGAAATGAACCACTCATCGCACCTGCTGTATGCAAGCTCATGCAAATAGTTCATGAGACTGGCTTGCTAACGGACACTCACGGTCCTCGTTGTCGTAGGGTACGTATGGCTGCTGTGGTCGAGAGGTTCCGAGATGTTCCGACTCAATCTAGGAACATCAACTCGCTATATTTCTCAACAACTCTACATTTCACGCACCAACCTGATGAGAATTTTGCAGAAAGATGAAAGGAAACGAACATCCGCTTTATGATCGTTTCTCAGTATGGGCCTTACAGCAGCTCTAGTTGGACGTCGAATTTGCCAAAAAATCAGTTTTTCTGACGAGGCGCAATCTCATCTCGGCGGCTATGTTAACAAACAAAATTGCCACATTTCGGGAGCAGAAAACGCGCACATGATTATCAAGAAGCCAATGCATCCACAGAAAGTGACAGTTTGGCCCATTGGCCAATTTTATTTCGAAAATACCATTTCGGTCAATGGTGAGCGCTACAGAGCCATGATTACCGAATTTTTGTGGGCTGAAATTAAAGCCAGAAACAGTCAACAAGATCTTGGAAAATTGGTGAAGCGAAGTAAAAAATGTAGGAATGTTTGCTCTTTCTAATAAAGCCATAACATACTGCATGTAATTAATTTTTGTTCATTTTTTTCTATTTTTGAAAAGAACTTTGCATTTGGATCACACTGTATAAGACGCACAAGGAATCCTTTGAATGTCATTCTGCAAACATCGTCAATGCAGAAGGGACCAAATACAAGGTGGGTCATAATGTATGACCTCCTTTTCCTAGACTATAGTATATAACATATTTAGAATGAAATAAAAAAATTAATGCGCATTTGAATTGTTTATTCCGGTATTCAAGTTTTTTTTCCATCATGTCTTGAAAATGATACCGCTTAACTGGCCGCTGGCATTGTTCATTACTCTTTGGGATCTTTCTATGACATTTTCTATGGTTTTCTTTAGAACTTCGGGCGATAGGTTCTCCACTTCTTCCTTGAGGGTTGCTAGAGTTTGTAGCTTGTTCAGCTGCTTTAGAATGTCGGTTGCGGTTCGTACAGTATGCGCCGTTGCTCGACCCTGATGGAACCACATGTCCTCCAGTCTCAATTCTTCCAATTGAGGAATGAAAAATTCATGGCTTTGTAGCGCTCACCATCCATAGTGACCCTTTAGCCAGTGCCGTTCTCAAAAAAAATAGTTCAGTGAGTCCTCCAACGTTAACAGCACACCATGTAGTGACTTTCGTGCATTACTCGAGAATTTTCAGTGCCTCAGAACCGCAAATCTTGTTTGTTCAAGTATCCACATAGGTGGAAATGGCCATCGTCACTCATAACTATTTTTGGCGCAAAATTGTCTACTTGTTTGTTGAGATTCAGGACGGCGTGAGCGCAAGTTAGACGCAATTCACGGTCAACACCCATCAGCTGTCTGCATATTGTAAGGATATATTTTCAAGTCTTTAATCAAAATGCGTCGCAGAGATGTGGGTGGAATGGCCAATTGCGAGGCACGTCGTCTGGTCGATGTCGACGGAGCCACTATGATGTCTTCAGCCACGGCCTTCCAGGGCTTATATTATACCAGTCTCTAATAATCCTGCGAATGAACGATTTAAACGACCAACAGGAACCGGTTATACAGAAAAACGGGCACATTATGTACGAATTGTACATCAAAAACAGCGTAACGATTATGCAGCGTTCTCCATTGCATATTCACACAAATACTAAATCTGTTTGTTTCACAAAAGTCAAAACTGAATTGACATTCGACGCGGATTTTCCATGAACCAACTGACATGATGGATAACTGATCTTATGCAAAAATAAGAAAACTTTATAGCTATTGTTACAAAGGATTGGATATGCCACAATACAGATTCTCTGAGAGATTACCCAAAGAGGTCCTGAATTTCCGTGTTGAATGCCGTATTACACATGGAATAACCAAAAAACCTAAACATTGACGCAATAGTAGAATATTAACCAAACCCCAAAAGCAGATGTTACAAGTATTACGGTGAATGTGTACAATAAAGAATGATATGCGAGGCAGCGCTAAACTAAGAAAGCAAGGAAAAAGTACCGAGAAGGTACAATATACTTCATAAAGACCTCCACACTGGGATTCAAGAGAAACTTGGCCATAACTACAGCAATTCGGATTCTACAGATTCTTCGGAATAGCAAATGAAATCTTATTGTATCAGGAAAGTAGCGTTTAGCTCAGTAGCGTTTAGCTGAAGTTGCTAGATAGATATCATATAGACTCTCTGTATTAAAGAGCGAGTGAAGAAACTTGTCACCGTCTCTGTATTTTTGTAGCAGAGTTCGTCTCAGCTCTCTTGTTTGTAGCACTGAAAAAATATGAGCCTTGTAGTTGGTGCAAGTCTGTGAATTTCCAATCTTGTAATCCCCAATCCGGCTAAAGGATGTATAAATTTTATTCATCAGGCGTCATTCACATATTCATCTAGACAGATCTTAAAAACTAGTTGGTGTATGTGAATCTACTAGCGAACAGTAAGGGTCGTCCTCGTAAGGTTAAGCTAGGATTTTCTATATAGCCGCGTAAGCCTCATCAAAGTTCTTAAACAAACTTTCTGCGGCGGTGTCTTCTTTTTTCTTTCTCTTGCACCTATTCATATTAGGCCGATGTCGAACCCTGAAGACTTTCTACATAAGTCTATGGTGAGCGAAACATCTATTCATATTGTCGAGAACTGATCTCTGATCCCAGACTAGTTATCGTCGATTCATGCTAAAATGCCTGATGCAAGTTTGAAAATTTAGGTCGGAATCCCATCGATTCGAACCATCTTACAACTTTTATTTATTTATTCTTATTCCACTTGTCTTTTTGCAGACTCTCTTGTTTCAAAAATTGGAAACTGCCAGAGAATTCTTTTCCCATCAGCTTACTTTACATTGAATTGCAGCTGATAAAATAAGGTTGTGCCAGGCCTGAACCAATGTATCTATTCGACTAGTTCGATCAGTAAATTGGTGCTACCAGTGACATATGCCAAATTTGTTGAGATTCCTTTCCAGCTACAGATGCAAATTGGGGTAAGGTATTCCGCTACTGTATTGTTTCGCAGGGGTGGATTCAAAGGTACTTCGGGCTTAGGTAATTACAGGATTCTGTTAATCTGATCTTAGGGTATCCGACGCCTCTATATTTATCAGATTTAGATTATGGGGGTATTGTAAAACGCCTTCTTCATTGCCCGAGATAGAGCTTTTGTTAACAATTATTCTTCGTTTGTTTTTTTTTTCAGTTTTCAATGCATTTTATTTACTTAATCACTAACTCTTACATACTAACCAAAAATGCTTAAATGCTAGCTTACAATTACTTAACAACCTTATACTAACTTACTGGCCCCACACAGGCACTCTAAGCTACTCTGAATACTTATATCTATGTCTTTCGACTGCAGTTACATTTTATTTATAAATACTTATTTTCTATACTTAATGCTAAGAAATTATTCTTCGTTTGATCTTTAATAGAGTTCACCGTACTGCCAAAGTTAACAATTT
Source organism: Volucella bombylans (assembly GCA_949129095.1). Classification (NCBI taxonomy): domain Eukaryota; kingdom Metazoa; phylum Arthropoda; class Insecta; order Diptera; family Syrphidae; genus Volucella; species Volucella bombylans. The sequence goes on from OX422143.1 coordinate 58,592,718, forward strand.
CCTTCATTCAAAATTTTGGCTGTCCATTGCTCATTTTTGACTAGGCCCTCGCCCAATTACGCAAGCTACGTCTTTTCAATTCTATAGTCTGATCATAAACGGGGGTACAGCAAAAGTGACCTTATGCAAAACAACATCAGAGTTGCGACTGATGTACATAAAGGAGTATTTGACCAGCGACAATATTTCAACACCAAGCAACTCGACACATGGGATCTGTAGCAGTCTCACTGGTAGCCCAACAGAAGCTTAATTCTGAACCATGAGAGTTACAAACCTCTGAATTTCGGTTCAAGCCTGACTTTTTGAGCTATGTAGGTCCTCTTGTGAGAGCGTCATGGTGGTTGTGTTTTAAGCCTATAGTCACAAGGAGGGTTTTCCTGTCATTGGACAACCGCAAAATGTAGCGCCATGCACCTGACATTCGCCCTCGACAAAAAGAGAAATCTAGCTTACACTATGACTTCGAATTGGTACTGGTCTGAATAGGGTTTCCCCAGGGTGATCAAAGGATCGGAAATGGGGTTTATTCCCCATTGTAGATTAGAATGGTGATAGACACAGTTCAAACCTGCTATGGGCGTAAGCGCTCCGTGGACTTAAGCCAACCACGGCATGTTTCCACGTAAAATCACCCTACTTTCTGTTCCTTTCTGACTTTTGCTTTCATTGAGAATCTAATGCTTGCTACCACAACAGTCCATCATGGCATATGCGAGAAATTGTGAAAAATTTTTAACAAATTGTGTCCCTGGCGATGGCGATGGCTTGTGAGTTTCACGCAATTCTTCTTTCTAGCAAGATATTAAAAAAGTGATCAGTCGTCGGCTGACCGTCAAAGCTTTCGCATCGCTGCCTGTTGATCTGTTCCAAGTGTTTTCTTATCTCTCACGTGTTTACTTAATCTTTTTTCATCTTCATTATTCGTTGTTCTGATTTATAATGATCATAAAATCATTATCATTTCAATTTACATTCCCCCGACCAAGCTTTTATTTCCATCCACATCGAAAATATTATCAACAATATGAACTCTCCCATATTAATTACTGGCGACTTCAATGCTTGGTGCCCTCATTATCATTTCAATTTACATTCCCCCCGACCAACCTTTTTCTTCCACCCACATCGAAAATATCATCAACAATATAAACTCTCCCATATTAATTACTGGCGACTTCAATGCTTGGTGCCCTCTTTGGGGATCCCCATCCGTGAACAAAAGAGGAAAAACTTTAGAAAAATTCCTATATTCCTCCAATCTCAACGTTTTAAATAATGCCACTCCGACCCACTTTTCCACCCACAAGACATTTACGCACATCGACCTATCTTTTATTTCACCCCAACTATCCCCCATTACCAGCTGGTTAACACTTCCAGATCTACACGGCAGCGATCATTTTCCAATAGTTATTAATATAACTCTAAACAAACAGAAGGGAGAAACAAAACCATACCCCAAGTTTCAATCCGATAGGACAACTTTTCAGGCGAAAGTCTTAGAATATCTTGCCTCACGGAATCGTTCACCCAATACAAACAAAGAAGCAGCTGCAATTACTAAAGCGATCCGTTCTGCATACAAAAAAAGTCAAACACAAAACGATTGTGCCCTGGTGGAATCAAGAACTCAAAAAATTACGCCACCAAAAACAAGCTGCTTGGCAAACCTTTAAAAAACAGCCAACTGATCAAAACTTAATTAATTATCGTAAACTCAATGCTTTATTCCGAAAAAATGCCAAAATAGAAAAACGGAAAAGCTTTGAAAACTTTACTAGTAATATTAACCCAAATTCATCTCCAAAAAAAATTTGGACCGACATAAAAATTCTTACTGGCTAAAATGCAAAACATCAAATCTGGACTCCAAATGTTAACACACCCTTCCCAAATTGCAGAGTACTTCGCTAAAACTTGGTCTGAGTATTCCGACGACTCCAACTTCCACTCATCTTTCTCTTCTTCCAATAAAACAATGGTCACAGATTTGGAATGCTTACCAAATAATAGCAAATCCTCTATTAACATAATTGAACTTCCAATTAATACAATAGAACTCTAAACAAGCATCCAAACCGCAAAAGGCAAAACTCCTGGCTTTGACAAGATCGACTATCAAATGATAAAAAACTCTCCTTCAAGTCTGTTAACCCGCTTACTCAAGCTATACAACAATATATTCAGTTATGGTAATATCCCCCAAACATGAAAATTGCTACGGTAATTCCTATACCAAAACCCAATAAACAATCCACCGAGACAAATGGATACTGCCCTATCTCCCTATTACCTTGCTTAAGTAAAATTCTTGAAAAAATAATATCTAAAAGACTAATGTGGTTTACGGAAAAAAACAACTTAATTGATATAAGGCAAGTTGGATTTAAACATGGACGGGGCACCATCGACGCTCTGCTACATATTGATGAACATATTACTTCCGCAATTTCTACCAAGAACCATGTCTCAATTCTTTCAATTGATTTTGAAAAAGCGTTTGATCGTATTGGTGCCCACGTCATTTTAAGTAAACTAGCGGAATGGAAAGTTGGACCTAAAATATTTAAATACGTCCAATCCTTTTTACTTAATCGAAAATTCAGAGTCAAAGTCAGCAGTTCCTTTTCCCATATACATAATCTCAAAAATGGCATTCCTCAGGGCTCTCCGCTATCAGCAACGTTATTTATAATTGCATTCAATGAAATAAACACTTTCCTCTCTACATCTAAGATAATCAAATATTGCCTTATATTTATTTTTACAAAATGTAAAGAAATATCAAAAATAGTTAATTCTTTTTTACAAGCCCTTGGTGACCTTGAATCATGGTGCTAATATTCTGGTTCTAAAATCTCAGCTAAAAAATTTAAAATCCTACACATGTGTAAAAAAAATACTTGTTCTAAAAATATATCTGTTACCTTTAATAATACAAATATCTGTAATGTAAACTCTCTCAAAATTCTTGGTATAGTCTTTGATGCCAGTTATAATTTTAAACCTCACTGTTTAGCCCTTAAGAACAGCCTAGCTACCAGATTAAATATTATAAGATACTTAGCATCTAAGAATGGATCTGCACATATCAACACCCTGATCAACGTCACCCGATCAATCATTCTATCAAAAATTGATTACGGACTGGTAATTTATGGTAAATGCTCCAAAACAACTATACAGTGCTTAACAACTCCATACCATGCGGCAGTTCGCGCAAATCTGAGAGCATTTACAACAACGCCAATTAAAAACATCCTTACAGAAAGCGGTCTGCCTTCAATCGAACACAGATATAACTATCTATCCTCTCTCCTAATCGCTAAGGTGCCCACATCATCCAAATCACCAATATTTGAAGACACAAGAAAATTGATCAAAAGGAAGAAAACTAAAAAGTATCCTTCTTCTCTTTCAAACACATCAACCTGTCCAATAAACACGGCATTCCAATTATCACTAGAAAGTTGCGACCCACCATCCACCCATCCTGGCTACATCCAAGAGCTTCTATAATCATAAACCTTGCTAAATTTCCGAAACACTCTATAAGCCACTTAGTTTACAAACAAATGTTCAATGAAATCATACACAAACACACAAACTGGAACATTCTCTATACCGACGGATCAAAAAGTGATGTGGGAACATCGTTTGACGTCATAAATGAACCTAGCAACATTATATGCAAAGGCATCCTCCCTGAATTCTACTCAATATTTACAACCGAAGCGTTTGCTGTTCTCCAAGCAATAAAGATGGTCCACAATACAAAAACTCAGATCTGTACTGACAGCCTCTCTACCATCCAAGCTATTTTAAACACTAACAACAATAACACAATCATCAGCGAAATACGTGACAAATTAACAGAAAAGAAAAACTCACTAAGACTTATATGGATTCCCAGTCATATCCAAATTAAAGGCAATAAATGGCAGACACTGTTGCAAAACTGGCTGCAAGAGAACCACTTTTAACATTCTTTATCACGAATAGGAAAGACGTAGAAAAACACATCAAAAACATTTACAAAAAGCGCAAAAGTGTAGAGTGGTCTAACTACACCCACCATTATTCTTCAATAAATCAAGAAGGTGAAGCAGTAATATACCCAAGTAATACTCCAATTAAAATGATTAAATGCTTCCTACGTCTGCGTCTTGGACATTCACAAATCACCCACGAACATTTAATCTAACTAACTACTAACTGCCATCTCTCCCACACATCTCCCACATTAACCATCAGGCACATCATTCACGATTGTCCAGCAATCAAACTCTTAACAAAATCTTATTTTACTAACAATAGTCTATGCAATATCCTATCTAACCCAACAGAACACAATATCAAAAATTTGTATAAGTTATTAACTCAAATTAATTTAGAAAGTAGTTTATAAACGATAATGTTATCCCAAACAGCTGAAGGTCCTGGTAGCTAGTGCTGAAAAAAAAAATTATAATTATAAAGTGATGATTCTTCCTTTGATAGAGCAGCGCAGTATGAACAGTTTTAAACGTCCAATGCGACGGCAAGGATCTTGTCGTTATTTAACCATAAAACGACATGCGGCTTTGCGAGACATGCGATTAAAGCTTATTTGTCATGACGATACTTTGTCCACTTACGAAATCAATTAGACTGTGTCTTTTTCCGGATTGATTGGTTATTTTATTCTTATTCATTCGTTAAGGTCACTAATTACAACTTTTAGGTCGTACTTACACTGCTCATAGGTTACTTGTAGGACAAAATGTCATACCAGACTGAAATAGCTTCGAGGTAGTCAAGGTTTTATGCCTAAGGTCAACAGTTAATATGAAGAATACCAATAACTTAAAGATCATTTGAAGAGTAATTATTGCCAATCCGTGTTTTTTTTTTTGGGCCCAGACGCCAATTGAGTAGCAAAGCCCTATCTCGTACAATTAAAATAGCGCTGTATAAAATATCGCACCAGTCCTTCTCTATGGCGCAAAGGCATGGACTTTGACAGAATTCATTGGCTTAGATGGATGAAACATGTAGAGGACGAATGAACATCAGCTCTCTTATCTTTGAATCTATCACCTAAAGTGATGTGCGCAAGTGAAAAGGGATCTCAACCAACCTGGCGTGTGAAATCCGAAGCAGCTGGAAAAGAACTTCACTGGTTGAAGAGGCAAGGTTTTGTCCCGATCTGTACCGCCACATAAATGAATTAAGTTAAGTTTTTAACAGATCCTAATCCGCTGTAAAAATAGGTTTCTAATAAATTTGGCGGATAGCATTGTATAACATAGAATTTTCTTGCTTTGCTCAACAATCCACATCGCTGATGATATTCGATAGTAGAAAATTTGTCAACTTGTGAGTATGCACAAACCCAGGCCTCATTCAAAAGAGCCACAGACTGATTTGGCAACATTTTTTATTTTTATTGCTCCGAATAGAAATGACACTTCTACAATATGTCGTACGATATCCTTAAATTTGCAAAAATAAATACACACCTCACCAACTTGTTACACAACACAGTGAGATGTAAACTTTGGAATAATAAAAAAAAATAAAATACGACTAAAAAAAATCTTCATCTGACTTGGCGAAAATAATGGTCGCGCAAAAATTTTAATGCACGTGGATAAGTAATTGGCACCTGCCAATACTCATGTAATCAATGCCTTTCCCTGATGTGGCACATGAAACCAGAATTTGCATATGTACCCTCTCAACCATCCAACGCTCACTTACCAATCCGTCTACATAAAATATTTTTTTTTTTATCTGCCAGACCAAGTACATACCTTGCACAGTGGCACGCATCTAAACCATCTTCGTGTCACCTGTTAACCTAAATAAATCCCTTCCTTGGTTACTTTCCAAATGTTTAATACACTTGGTATGCAGACCTACTCCATCGAGAAAAAAAAAACAAAAAAAGAAGAAACAACTTGCCTTGCAGCATGAAGGGCTCACTGGATCTCCTTGTTGTCCTGGTCTGTTCTGCCTTTGGTATGCGCAGATAGTTCAACCAGCAATCAATTAATTACAGACTTTATTGCCACCTTTTAACGGTCACATATCAGTCAGTTGGTGTTCCTGTCCAGCTTCCGCCGAATAATGATAGCATCGTACAGGAGATGCGATACTGTTTTGAATGATCGAGAAGAAGGACTGGCTGGATGACACCGGACTTGTGTATGGATTGCTATCTTCTTGGTGTGGTGGTGATTTACACGCTGCGACACTGATCGGCTTGACTGATAAGGTGTGGAAGTCGAGAGCACCATCAGTGTGAAATCATAAATTCAGCGTGGGTAGGGGAGGTTGAGATATGTTTCTGTGATATATGTGTGCCACGTCCTGACAGCCTGACTGGTTGGGTAATGCCACTGGAATTGCCTTCAAACAAAGTTACAGGACATTTTTTTGTCGTGCAATTAATGGGTGTTCCGGACGTGTGATGTGACTTACTTTTGGACGTGGAAGGCCTAAAAATTCTGTAATCTTGTTTTTATTTCTGCGGAAGGGTACCAGACTAAGAATTTGGATGATAAAAAGTTAAAATATTTGTCCTTGTCAATTTAGATTTGTTTCTGACGAAATTTTGGATTCATCTAATAGATTGAGTTCCGGGTAATACCACCTTACATCTGTCCTAAAAAGAAGCGCCCATTAAGAAGAAATACTTCGTGCCGTGCCTTAGTTATCGGATATGCTATTGGAATGTAATACAAGAAGTTTTACGTTCCAATGAGTTTTAAGGTTAAAATTTCTCAATCTTTCGATGAAAGGCGACTAAGCACTTCAGTGGTAAAGTGATTACAGTACCAGTACCCACCCTGTCAACGCCGAACACCCGCAGCTTGATGCTAGCGTAAGCCGAACATTCGCAGAGGTAGTACGCCGCGGTGTCGTCATCACTGGCACAGCAAGCGTCGAAAGATGTTGTATCATTTATGCTCATCACATTTCAGTTCTTCACAAACGTGTAGTGCCTCGTCACGACGCCAGTAAGCAGTCTTTCCTATTGATTGAATGCAGAAAGGCAACACTCCTCTTTAAGACGTCGGGAAGAATTCGTTTGGTTTGCCTTCAACATGGAGAGTCATGCAATCTGCAGTTGTTCTTATATGAAACCCAACTGTCAATATAAATCCTGTCCAAGGACCCAGGCAGACCCACATAGGTTTGGGTCTTGAAAAACTCTCCCCTGAGCATTTCCTAGAAAGTTCATCAGCGATTTCATTTCCCGTCATCCCACTAAGGGACCCAGATAGGACTCAGTGAATTAGCCTTCCGACAGCGTTCAATTAAGTCATGAATTCTCGAAATAGATTCAGACGGTCGCTACAGACGCAGATGCCTCGGCCCATCCACCGATTCTTCACAATATAGATCGTTTCAATCAAACGCAGATTTTCCTAACGAGGAATGAAATCCAACGGTGTCGTCGTCCAAAAGGACACCAGCACCGCATCTTAGATCGGTTTTGGAGTCATCCATCTTCCTGGAATCATAGTATTCAATGAGTTCAACTACCGCAATAACGAATCATGGGCAAAATAAGTAAACCCAACGACGAATTGTGCCAACCTCCGTTTGTTTTTGAGCTTATGTCTGCAGCAACTAACTCTTGGTTGCAAAATTGTCCAGGTTTAGATGGAGAGAATGAGTTCGGCACATAAAGACAACTTCTCGGTCTTTCCGATCCACAGATGCGTTTATTCCACACCCATGGTTCTTGTATGGATATTACGTGAGGTTTTGTATTCAACACGGAAAGCCTTCTACATAGCGATGCAGTAGCAAATTCCTTGTTTTTCCGATTCTTTCTCTCCTAAGAGTAGGTGTTCCACTTCTTTTCAGCGTTGAGTCCACGGTTGTGGGGTAGGAAGACGCATCAGCACATCTCTCATTTCCCTGAGTTGCCCAAGAAACGAGAAGATGACGCGCGTCAATTTCTGTGGTCTGAAAACCTCGAAAGTCTTTGTTTCCAGGGGCGAGATTTTCATCAGATTTGTTCAACCATTCAAGAGTTTGCTTCGTCGGGCACTTCACTCTAAGAATTCGATTTTCCATTTCGTAGCCCCCTGTTTGAATGCTTAAATGATAGACACAGTGTTCGCCCTCAGCTTCAGGCTGTGGTTGTTGCCTGCCTTCCCAATTCGGAGCGGCTGAGAGCTAATAGTGGCATCCTTCTAGGTGCACTGGTCTCGTACCCGTTGGCGTTACGGGGTTTTCTTGGAGGCGGGAAGGAGCTTTCACCACAACTGCAACTTTTGCTGGTTATAGTACCGATTTGATCCGAATATCGTGCACAACAGAGGGAGTACCGGACAGAGGGAGTACCGGACAGAGGGAGTACCGGACAAAGGGAGTACCAGACAGAGGGAGTACCGGACAGAGGGAGTACCGGAAACTCTCTTCTTCTAACCCTGTTCGGGACAGAAGAAGCAACCGTTTCACTTCTAAGAGGTTGGTCGTTTTTAGTGGGTCTCAAATCCGCCGACCTGTTTCTCTACTACTTCCCCGCTGGGGCACTCGCGCCTTAAACGACACTGACCATCTCTTTGAAACGTGCATTTGACCCACGTCCTCATTTTCTCCTCATCTGCCCATTAGATGGTAGTCCTTCAGAGTGTTCCTCTTTTGAAGCCCGTTCCACCTTTTCGGTTTCCCGAGACAGGCCGTCAAAAACAGCACTTTGAACAACCACTGGTCTATTCTGATGGAGTTTATCCGTAACAAGCAGGAGCTCTCCGGTACTCTCTCCATCATTCCAGCACAATCTACCGAACCTGTCGTAGAAAGAGCCACAGTATGTGGCTGCCGCGGCCTCAGTCGAAAGGAACAGGGGTAGATTGTCGCTATTGCGAGTATCACTTGGATCCTTTGGGATCACTCCCATATTTTTATAAGTTTTAGTTATAGTAGAGTCAAAGACGGTACTGACAATTTGGAAGGGTTATTTCTGCAAACTGATTGGCGCAAACACCAAAAGATGTCTGGATAGCGATACTTAAACTAGACACCAATAAAGCTGAAGAAGGAGATGAACTCGATGCCGAGTTACTAAATATGATCGGTTAAAATTACGCCCTGTGGATGGAATATCAGTACTGTTTGTCCGATTCTAAGAAGGGACACCTCTTGAACAGCATCAACTATAGAGGAATTAGTCATCTTAACACCGTGTACAACGTTGTATTTCTATAAAATATGAACGCCTGAAAACCTCTATCAGCAATCTGAAAGTGTGGTTGTAGGCCTGATAAATAAACCATCGACCTGATATTTACCTTGTCCCAGATCCAGATCCAAAAAAAAAAACCCTAGGAACTTCAAACCCATACCCACAACCCCATAGAGATATATAGAGACTTGGTATATAGAACCACGTAAATTTCTGCCAAATTCGTCCCAATGAGAATTGGGAATATTTATTGCTATATAAGGGTCGGTTTGACGCCGCCAAGACATTTGGTGTCGGAATTGAATTCTGAAGAGGAGATGCTAAGAGTCACTTTTGCCAATGTTTCCTTGAATTAAAAATGCTACTAAGAAAGAAGTCCTTCACGAACCACGAAGAACGCTTTTTATAAAACCCTGATCTTCTCGTTATTAATTGAGAGCGCGAAAGCATGAACTTTATATAGAGCCGACGAAATTGCTTCTCCTGTTGATTGCTTCGACAGATTTTCGGTCTCATCTGCATAAACTGAATTTTAAGTAAAAGATGTAATAATGAACTCTATGAACTATACAGTGATATTGACCCGGACAACTAGAATAACGGCTTTGTTAGAAATCTGTATTAAAATATACTCGTAGATAGCCAATAAAGTCAAAATTAATCAGTCCTGTTTTTAATTGCGCAAAAACAAAAAAGATGACTACGTCTTGCTACACACAGAACTGTTACACATAAACAGATAACACTTTGTGTGATAAAAAGTCAGTTAAAAAGTATTGTCAGTATTTTGGTTGGATTTGGTATGAACTTGAAAATACTGGATTCTTTTATAAACAAGATAAAAAAAAACTTTGCTGACTCACGTACAGATGGCACTGGCGCGGAAATCCTTTATCATATATCCTTAAACGATCTTTGAATTCCAATCCAACAGGACACTGTATCCAATTAGAATTATCCCAGCAAGAAACCCATCCAGTCCAATTGTATTCCTAGTAATAGCCTATTAAATATACGAATACATACACATGTATGTTTGCCACGTACGTATACATATATCCTTTAACTGTTGCATCTGCCGCAGTCGGAGTTTTTCTTTTCGACGGAATCAGAAATCAATTAATCAAATCAAGATCCTCAAACGGTAGCCTTTAATGAATCCTTTAACGAAATCCATTAAGGCTCCTTTTTCGTGGTTTTTCAATTTAAAGGATTCAAAATGTTGATTTTTCTCGGTTCCACCTTCTTTTTGGGGATAAGCATCCTATTTTCGATTTCATTCATTTTATTTTTTTATCGGTACGACTATGTGAATCAGATGTACATGGATTAAAGGAAAATTAAATTAAAAGTTCGGTGCTGAAAGTGGTTTCAGTACCAAAAATTAATTCTCTACCCAAAGATGTTTAGCGTCGTACATGCCTTGGCACTCTGCTCTATAGCCAGTAATTGAACCCCTGGCTAATGGTGCCTTAATGACATGTAATCATCTCCCCAAAATCGATCAAAAAAAAAATGGGATTAAATCCTACATACTCGTATATACAGATTCAGATGCTTAAACTCATGTTGCAATGAATTTAATTCGTTTATTGGTTAAATTGTAAAAGGATCACTCAACGCTGAATTATCTGATGATGGCTTCTCATCATTCTTCTCCATTGTTGTTGCTGTGCCATTACTACACTGTCAGTATCAATTTAAAATTGTATTCAGAATGCAACTTCGGTTGCAATTACATTTGCAACATTTTAATGTTTCTTGTGCTGTTTGTCATAAACACTGACCATAGACAAGAAGTCATAAACAACTGGCGCAATGCAGCTGCATATAGTGACTCCAGCTCCAACCAGCACGCGCCCACAGGACGACATTCATTTGTCGACTGTCGCAACCAGTGCTCGTAGATGGATATGGTGTACTTTATACACTTAATAGTATAGAGAGAGTGTGGCGCGTCGTATTTCTTCCACGCGTGCCATAATGCGTGCCTGGCTGTCAGGGTAACTAGTGCATAAAGTCATGAACTTCAATTTAAGAACTTCAAGGGCAATAATTGCACGAGTTTGTAAATACGTATCTGAATATCTGTTCCAGGGAACATTATAATGTTTTGTTCAGATTTCATAAGACAAACAAGAGTAAATGGATTCTAAATTTAACTTCAATCGGACCATAGGACGACGTTTTTACAAGAATAAAAATAAAACGACATTGAGCAACGAACGATAGATTAGAAATAGGAACACTGAGTCAGGTGTAGACCAAGAGATTGAGTTAACTAGAGAACAGTTCATTTCCATTTTGTTCAAACAAATGCGATTGTTTTGAACAACTAGGTTCATCATGTTTCAAATTCTCAACAGACCTTAAGTTACATTCGAATTATTACATTGAGAAAGGTTGTGCAAAATTCATCGTCCAATCGGAAGATGCCCTCATCTAAGCAAATGATGTCTTATGTGATCGCAGCAAGGACTGCAGACCGCAAGGTTCCCTCAAATATTTATAAACCAGACAATAGACCCCACTATTGGTGGAATACTTGAAGATGATTCCATACAAGGTGTCAATCACTTGTGAATTATAGCCACACACTGTCTCTTATTTTTTCGATGATGGTACAAAACTATGATCAATGACTTCTTCCTGCCGCAAATTTAAGAATCAGACCACCCGCGATGTGTTTTTCTTCGAACTTGCAACTCTAACAAACTACAGAATTTGGCGGCATTAAACTAGTAAAGGGTTTTCCTATAGGGACTTGACAACTTTGAATTTAATTTGTGAACGCACTTTTTCACTAATCATCAAACTGTCACTGTCAATTTATTCAGTAAATTCAACATTTTCATCATGGTAAAGTACACGAACGAGCAAGGTCTGCAAATTATAAAAATTTTCTACCGAAATTCGGAGTCGGTGACTGCAACTTTAAGAGCGTTAACTCCAATTTTCGGTCGTAGACAGGCAATAACAAGTCTAGTGCAAAAAATTGTGTCTACATATTCGTTGTGTTATGTTGCCGTGTCAGTGAGACAACGGGTTGGTCAAAGTGTCGAAAATATCGCTGCCATTCAGGCGTCCGTAGCAAACGATCCAAATCAGTCAATTCCACGGCGTTCTCAAGAATTGGGCATCGCTCAGACCACATTATGGCGTATTTTGCGTAAGGATCTTGGTTTACACCCATACAAGATCAAGCTGACTCAAGAATTGAAGCGATGGACCATTTGAAGCGACGTAAGTTCTCCGATTGGGTTCTGAAGAAGATACGCCAAGATGATGAATTTCATTGCAAAATCATCTTCAGTGACGAAGCTCATATTTGGATCAATGGGTTCGTCATTAAGCAAAATATGCATTATTGGTCGGGTGAAAATCCACATGTGCTTCATGAATCACCACTTCATCCACAAAAAATAACTGTTTGATGCGGTTTGCATGCCGGCGGCGTTATTGGGCCATATTTTTTCGTCGACGATAACGATCGTCATGTTACTGTGAATGGTCAGCGTTATCGCGCCATGATCACCGATTATTTTTGGCCCGAATTGGAAGATATGGACTTGGACGGCATGTGGTTTCAACAGGATGGTGACACAAGCCACGCAGCACACGCTATAATCGATGTATTGAAGAGTAAGTATGGTGAGCGTGTTATCTCAAGAAATGGGCTGTGGAGCTACGTTAAGTCATTGGTTTATGCCAACATGCCCACGACGTTGGAAGGGCTCAGAGCCAACATTGAAAATTTGGTCCAACGAATCGACCGCTGCAAACGTGCCAGCAGTGGCCATATGCACGAAGTCTAGTTCCATTCATAAATTTATCAAGCTGATAATAAAGTTTTTAAAATATCTCAAATGGTTTGCGTTTTATTTAAAAAAAATGTTGTCAAGTTTTTATTGGAAAACCCGATACATTCGGCAAGTAGTTAACAAGTTATCGGCAAAAGATTTAATAAAATTCATGAAATCTGTGCATTAAGTCAGACGACGGCTGACTATTGACCTATATTACTTGAGGTTTAGTGGGAAAAAATGTAGGCGCCTCCATACACATATCAACAAACAAAATTAATTCGAGAAATTGAGTGAGGAATTTCGTGGTGCCGTGACATAACGCCAATCGACATAAAGCAAAATTTTAAAAGTGACATAAGGCCAAATTATTTTGAGACATAAGACCAAATACCTTTTAATGTACTATTAAGATATAGGCACCTAGACATATGTATTTCATTCGACAATAAAATTGAGATAAGAATAACACTGTTGGTGGTGAAATCCTGTCAACGAGCGAAGCGAGTCACCCACCCTAAACACTGGAAAGTGACACAAAGCCAAATTGGCCTTATGTCGCTTGGAGTTATATCACGGCACAGCTTTCTGGATTCCACTGATGGCACATCTTCTGACGGAATTTTCTTCTCGTACATACATAGGTCTTTGTGTTCTAACACGGCCACTAACTTCACCCTATTGCGATGACAATAGTTTTCTGGTCCACTCTCAGTAAGAGCTATTCGTTAGAGATATGATTAAGCCAGAATATCGATATACAAAGTTTGCAAATTATTCGTATTAATTCCATAAAGCAATACGACACTAATATTTTTTAAATAAGCACATGCACAAGGAGTTATGTATATATGATCACCATTAACAAGTTTGCATATATATTGGATGGAAAAAAGTGAGATACCGCTGCCCATTGGTTTTAAATATTTGCTAGTTGTAATCAGTAGGTAGGAAGGAACTCAAAAGGGATTCTATAGGGTCATCCAACAAAAGGTAAAATGACACCAGATTAATAAAAAATACAACATTTTTACGGAAGGCGTTGATATTTTGATAGTCTGAAGTATAAACTCTGAGATTAGTAATACAGTGAAAACTCTCCTAACGGACACCTCTAATAGGCGGAAACTCCTCTCAGACGGACACTACTTTTATACGGACATTTTCTCGTTAACCATTGTTTTACAATTTTTTTCAAACATTTTTACCTCTCTTAAAAATCTCTGGTTAAAAGAGGGTCCTTTTAACCAGACGCGGACAACATATTTTCAAAAATTGTGAAAAGGTACCTCTCTTAGCCGGACGCGGACACCTCAGCAACGGACGTGAAGCACTAAAATACGTTATAAAATATATATATGTACGAAGAAACAAAACAAATTAAATTGGGGATTTCCCCGAATGAAATGTTTGCGGTTTTGAAATGTGTTGACAAGAGGCTAAGTAAAGTTGTCTTTTTATTTTACGTTATTTTTATGTCCTGTGTAAAATTTGCGTGTACATAACAAGAAAATATGGTCTAAAGGAGTGTCTGCCTATTAGAGGTGTCCGTGAGGAGAGTTTTCACTGCATTTATGTACCAATCATGAAAAAAAAAATTCGTTTGTTAAATACATTTAAAAAGTTTAATCAAATATAAAATCGTACTATTACTAAGAAATTGGATCTCTTAAATTAATTTAAAAAAAAAAACTTTAATCATAATGGAGGGTACCCCTCCATTAGGCGGACACTCCTCTTGAGCGGACAAAAAATGCCCGACAGTCGCTGTCCGCCCAAGAGAGTTTTCACTGTAATGCAATACGACATCTGCTAAATATCTGCCTTATTTTTGCCTACAAATTGTCCTTCTTTTGATTAAATATTTCATCATGTTTTCGGATAATTGCGGCTGTATTTCTCGAATAACAGCTCCGATGTTGATGGAGCATTCGGGTGGACCTGATCTTTAACGTAGGCCTAAAGTCTAATGTCGATTTCGGCGGCCAGTTGAAGTCTCATGTAACAGAGCCATAAGCTGTGTGGCACGTGGCGTCGTGCTGCTGAAAATAAAAATCGTCTACGTTCATGGGATCAAGGGATCAATTTTAGGCAAAAAAAAAAATCAGTCAACATCCTTTGGCAACGCAATCCATTCACTGAAACGGTCGCACCAGCATCAATTTCGAAAAATATTTGCCTAAAACACCGCCAGTCCAAAAGCCGCACCAAACGGTCAGTCGTTGTGATGAATAGGTTGTTTCCCTACACCTTTGTTCAGTGAGAAAAAATAGAACAGAGCAGCACTAATTTGTCAAAAATGTCAGATCAAGTTAGAATAGAAAAGTGCAGCCATATGTTAGCTGCCAAAACTTGAAACATTCCATATTTTTCTGTTCTAGCGAATCAAAATAGTATAAATTCCTCATTGTCATTTACATCAGCGCCAAACGATTGTTAGAAAATGTACAGATTATCATCTCAAAGAATATTGAAAATTAATATAAAACGTTTCAAGTCCATTAAATTTTGTACTTACCAAATTACCACTACAGATTGCCTCTTTCTCTGATTTAAGTTTAATCTCTTCGATGTTTAGCTTTAAGGAAAAATTGCAATCACAAGTCACTGAAATCAAATCAAATTCAACTGCAGCTGTTTGTGACACTTCTCACAAATCTGTTGTACCTCAGCTGTAGATGCATAAAATCCTGTTCCAATCTGGTTGGAAGGTTCAGAAATTTTTTCTCATTAAACACAAAACCTTGGTCCTTTCTCTTCTGAGCTACAATATAATACTTGGAACAACCTCATTGAACAAAGCTTAGTTCTCTTGAGTTTTCAGAGCCCCAGATGCGACTTTTGTGTTTATTTACGTCCAGACAAATGGAAATGGGCCTCACCACTCTTCCTCATCACAGTGTAAGAAATCATGATCTGGTTCATTTATGTTACTTTCAACACCCAATCAGCGAAAGTATGGCGTCATGCGTAGTCTGCTGGCTTCAATTCTTGTACGAACTGTATCTTATGTAGGCCAACATCTTTATGCAGTGCAAAGTGGTGGCGGGTAGGCCTAATTCCTGTGATCGTCTCGAAATGGACACACCTGGGTTTTCATTCAAACTCTGCAATATTTTCAGCTGACCTTGGCAGATGAACACGAGTTGGAGCCTTCACATCATCAACTACAGAACTGGCGATTCAAGAGCTCGGGTTTCATCCAGTTCAGTGACGAGAATATGGCAAATAATTTCATCGCCAATGAAGTCCATTTTAAAGGAAGAACTCCATGAGATCTCCGACACAATAAGAAGTAAAAACTCAGTGGAAATCGATGGAATACCGAACATTGTGCTTCGACATCTCCCTCTAGAAGCGGTAGATATTTACACCACCCTGTTTAACAATGCAATAAATAATTGGAAATTCTGAACATTGGAAAACTGAGCTGGTTTATCCCATCCCTAAAAGGAATACAATCCGCCGAATCTCCGGTTGATAAGTCTCCTTCCGAATATCAGTAAGGAGTTCGAGAAAGTGATCAATAGAGTCCTGATTAAGTGGGTTGAGGACTAAAATATACTCGTAGTTCCGGACAATCAATTCGGTTTCAAGGCGGGGTATGATGTCATACATGCCGCGTCTTATTTGGTGTTAGAGGGGGTTGAGTTAGAGGGACTTTTTACAGGCTGCCCAGACTGGGCCTCAGTAAACCACTTTTGTATATTCTGTATAATATGCTCATCAACAGATAGTTCATCTTGAAAAATGGCGACTTCTGTTGGAACATTTCATATTAAAAACCGTGTGCAACAAGCGATTTGATAGGCTCACTTCCCCATAGCATAGCGTTCGCAGATGACTTGGTAGCGTACAGAACAAGTCCAAAAGTCGAGGTCATTAACATGCATTTGCAAGGTGACTTCGAGTAAATTAGGCGATTTAGCGATGACTGGTTGACTGCAATGAAAATCAACTTCCAGAAGCATTAAACCAGAAAGAATTAGTGAAAATTCTCGATCATTGGACAACACGGCCAGCCCCTTGCTTGGCGAAATGTAGTCAAATACCTTGGAATCTGGCTAGATCAATATCTATATTTCAACAAGAATGTATTGTACAATAGACGGCCAAATGTGCTTTTGCCCTTACAAAAAGACTGTTTTATAGCAGCCAACTCGATGCGAGGGTGAAAGTTATCTGCTACATGGCCCTCATCCGGCCCATGCTGGTATAACCCTAAATTTGTGGCTTTAGAAAAAACTCACGGAATTTCAGCGTACATACGAGTACTATTAATAGATCCGAAGATGGGTTTACGGGTATATTCATGAGCATTCATAGTAAGACAGGTAGTGGGTTTGAAATTTTGAAAGGAGAGAATGCTACGGCTAACTTTGATGAAACAACGTGAATGAGGCAGGAAATTTTTTTTTTAATTTTCTGACTCGCCAATCGCGAGTACCTTTGTACCATTTAGTCAGAACTATAAATGAGCTAGTAGGTTACTATAGTAGACTACCTTCCGAATGAAGTTGAGAACACTACGAGCAGAGGAATTCATTAGTTTATTGGAGCCGAATAGTTCCCTGAAGAAAATCTTTCGCCTAATTCCGTTGAGGGCTGGACATTCGCATAAGATTTTGTTGAGGTGATATCTCAAACCGTGATGTCCTGAGAGGTAACCCACTAAGTTTTTATTATCGTGCCCAGTTAGATTTAGACATCTGTTGACATTTTTATTGAAGGGCAGAATGGCTCGTTTGACTTGTCTTAGACCTGAGCTATTCTCCCAATATGAGACGCATCTCCTATTCTCCCACCCATTAATGGCTAAAATAACTGCTGATTTAGGAGTGCAACAGAAGGATTCAGGTCAATTAAAGGAAGCTTCTGAGCCCTTTCTGGCCAGTGCGTCGACCTTTTGATTCCCATCAATGCGGTCGTGACCTGAAACCCACCGCAGATTGGTTTTGTTCCTTTAACTTAGTTTTTGGAGGGTTTTGAAGCAGTACATGAATGGTTTGGAGTCAATGGTGTGCGAGTTAAGAGCATTTACAGCTACCTGACTGTTCGTGAGTATATGGATGTTGGCGCCTTTGATACAAGAGTTGTAAATATGGTTGGTACATACTTGAATGGCGTGCAGTTCTGCCTGGAGCACACTGGGACTTTTGCCAACAGCTCGAGACATTACGCTTTAGTCTTGCAGTGAAGCAGTCAAAATATGGTATATTCTTAAATTTCTAAGAGTGCTCTAAAACGAAATAAAAACTGCGAAGGTATTTCATATATAAAATATGTCAAAGACGAGCAGGCATGCTTGATAACGAAACATTTACAATAAATAGAAACTGCACATAACGAAGAATTCCCTCGAAGTAACATTTTCCCTCAAGAAGAGGAAGTGGCTGATTTTATGATAGCTACAAAAGCAGCCAGAATAATGAACTAGGGACATGCAGCTGGACCAGATCCCATATCTACTGTGATATGAACGAAAATCTTGCGTTAAAATGGCTCGCAATTTTGTTCAATAAAATAATGAGAGGCGATCGGATCTCGGGATCTACAATATCTTACTCCACTGTATAAAGGCACAAACGACACGAGAAATTACAGTTGACTGTTGACTGCTCAATATTATTAAGCTTCACGACGACATGGTTGGAAGCAAATTTACGTACGCAAATTTCGAATTACGAATGTCAGTAGGTGTAACAAAATGTTATGCAATAAGAACTACACGCATTTATGGAAGTCCCGCATTAATAAACTGAAATCTAGTTTTGCAATGTTCAACAAAATTCGTCGGAAAATCCAACCCAAAAAGCTACAGAGTTTCATGTTTCATGAAACATTATTGAATAGCTCAACTTCAAAAACAAAAACCGATTCTGGTCCTCAATAGTAAGGTAATTGAAAATAGAGCAGCGTAAAAAACTGTACTAAGCTCTGTAAAATTAGTCTCACAAGTATGTGGTTACGCCACTCGCCTTATAGGCAATTCGATTGTAAGGCGAGTAGCATCAGAAGCATCTGATGCCCATGTAATTATTTTACTCTGAGCTTATATCACTGTTCACCTTGATTTATCTGCTCATTTATGTTCCTTCTTTCCAGGATATACTTATGATACGCCTCAGCTCCAGAATTACTGCTTTCTGCGTCTTTTTGCACTAATAGGGCAAGACATTTTTCGAGTTGCCCATTCTTGCACTTACCTATATTGAACTTCTATCCCTTCTTGGTACTTTCTTAGCCCATGTATTGAAGTATCATATTTGACTTTGTAGGCTCCAGTCTCTGCAGTTTTTGATTTGCCTCTTTCACCCTAATTACGTCTCTACTCAAAATCACAATACTATTCGAGATATCCTATGCTACTAATGGATTTCAACTCTCAATCATACTTAACTACCTTCGTCTCCGGAATCAGATAATTCACCAGATCACATTCTTCGTAGATCTCTTTATTCGTAGAAATACAAATTGCAAAGCAACCATTAAATAAAAATAAACATTGCTATCAGGGGGAATAAATTTAGTAGCATGCGCTCTCACCCTGCCATCCCTTTTAGCCCCATGTTATCGGTCACTTGTCATGGAAACTGTGTCAAGGTTACCCTGTCTTACCCCTCAGGTGTTTTTCACTTGTTCTCGCCATATGCACGCATAAGGTGTAAACTGCGGAGTATACTCTGCAAGGTGTGCGAGTACTAACTTCCCAATTATTCAATAAAATCCTTGCTTGCCTTGGCTGTCGAATTTCAATTACGTCCTTCTTGTGGTTCGTGTCTAAATCTAGGCAGCGTATACCAGACTTTTTGTTTTTACATTTTTCGGCATTCGACATAACTTTCAAAGAGCTTGGTGCTTGTCCGGCAATGGTCCGTTTAATTCACTGATCACATTCCATCGGCAGACGTTTTTATTTTGTCGTTTTTGTCCTTAACCCATACACCATGTGCCGTGTATGTAACCTCATACATCATCACAGGTCAGCCAATTGATTTATAGAACACACTTTTAAACAAATTTTTCATTACAGAAAGTATCTCTTGCAATTTCGCCACTTTATCATGTTCCGTCTGAGGGTGTGTGTTAACATCTTCACATAATAACACATTATTGGTTAAAAGCGTCGTTTTTTGGTACTTAAATCGCGTGATCACATGCAATTGCCGATCAATTTTTAGATGAATGGTCTGCTGTGGGCCTTACAGAAGCAACATTTGCTTTCAACGTGGCCATTTATTCTGCCTTTTCGGAGGCTAATTCTGGGCCAATGTTGTCAAGTGCTTTTGTATTTTATTTACCGGTACCAAAGGTAAATCCTTTTTTAAAGTTTTTAAGTTCAACTCATGTCATATTGGGTAAGAGCGATTTTGTTAGGGTGGTAGGTGTGCTAAAATGTACCTTACTGACAATACTGCCAATAATGTCGGCGTTAAGATAATGTACAGGATCTGATCCAGTGCTGAGACATGGTTTGTGGCAAGTGATTGCTCATTTTAACAAGACAGGATAACATGAGCGTTTGCATCGCCCAAAATTGGGAGTGAAGTACGTGTCAAGAACTTTCTCTAAATCAGCACGTTTTTGGTGAGGTGCGTGCATGATATATCGAACATGAACGCGTAAATAATATCTGGATTAAAACATTTAAGTCAATAATGAAGTGACTGTTTTACCGTATTTTACCGTACATATTTATGAATAATTACTACAACTTTGGAGCTAAGTGTGGACTGAATACAGGTGCGCAAAAGTGCGTTATTAACGCTGCTTGCTGAACAGCTATCGGTTGTATCAAAAATGCCTTTCTTTCCTCTTTATTTTTCTCAAAAACAACGCATCTCAAATTGTTTTTTAATAAGTCTTTGCTTTCGGTAACCGTATTGCTTTTTGAGACGTCATATTGCTTAGACTACAATTTTAAAGACGTGCATTCATAAATAAGGCGACTCCAATTAACCTGCAGTTTGTACGTCGAGGCATTCAGAAGAAATATGCGAACATCCAGAGAACCTGCTAAAGTACTCGCAGCTAATACGAGTATAATGACCAATGATATAATAATCGACACTACCCCGTTAGTCACAATACTTACTTACTTAAGCGCGGAATGTATCCGACTGAATCTAGGCTTCCTGCATCCTTAGCCAGTCCTGTTATTGCTGGCCGCTTCCAATTTTGCAGGTCAAGTCGATTGAGGCCCCTCTTCACTTGCACGTGCCACCTGAGGTGGGGTCTTTCCCTGCTGCGATTTCCTTCGGTGAAGGATCGAAAGCCTTTCCGAGCTGGAGCGCTGGTGTCCATATACTCTACATGTCTCAGCCTGGACCCTTTCCAAATTCCCATGTCTAAATCACTCTGATAAATACCACTTAGCTGGTTGCAAAAGATTTTATGCGATTACATAGTATAGCAGTGAGGATCTCATAGAAGATCTTAAGGCCGCTAATGCCTCTATAGTTAGGGCATAGTAGATGGCCTCATTTCTTCAGGATCAAGCATATATCATTGAGGTTCCATTCGCCTGGCACGATTTCGTCTGACCACATTTTAGACATGATTATGTCCTTTGGAAATTATTATCCGCCACCTTTAACAGCTCTGGTGTTAGAAATTTTTGGTTGTCAGTTGGCTCTGCCAATATCGTTTCCGTTTTCCAAAAGTCTGTATAAAAGCTTCTTCCATATCCTCACTTTCTAAAAATCTGCCACAAGGTTCTGTTACGCATCCCTACATTACGTACGAGTAATTTGTTGAACAAGTTCGTTTTTTTCTAGAAAGCAATTCTCACCTCTCTGCTGTAACATCTCTAATTTCTTCGTTCTCGCGCTGGATATCCGTATTTGCACCTTTGCAGTAAGTTAGTGATCCAAATAAATTTTGGCCACTCGAAGATTTCGGACATCCAGAATTTTGAAGTCGCGCCTTATGTCAATTGGATATCGATCTATGATTGAACCAGTAATTGCTTACAGTCCAGAGATATGGTTTCAACAAGATGAGCCTATTGGCCACACAGTTCCAGCTCCAGGGTCAATTTTTTTTTTTTTTTAAGTTCTGAAGATTTCGGACTTACGAGTACTTGGAATTCGTGTTTTACCCATTCGAAAACAAACAACTTTTTTTTGTGGGGACAATTGAGGAAGTGTACGTACAAGAAAATAAACCCACCCGTATTTTGCAACTTAAGGACAATATTCGTCCTAAAATGTTGGCTTTGTGAGAAGATATTTTACGAAGAGGGGGTATGAGGTATATAATCTTTCTCAATTATCTAACAAACCACACTTTTTTAATAACTAAAAAAGATTAATAAACTAAAAATGTGGAACCTATAGAAGTTATTATAATTTTACATCAGACAGTGATACTGTCGGCGTTAAGATATGATGAGTACAAAAAATGCACCGACGAACTGCCCGTCTATTGAGTGTCTAGAATTTGTATACATGTATAGGGTTCTCCAATAAGGTCTTGACAACTTTTTTTTAAAATAAAACGCAAACCATTTGAGATATTTCAAAAACTTTATTATCGGCTTGAAGCCCAGTCAAAACTTTTATGAACGGAATTCGACTTCGTTATGATGGCCAGCGCGGGCACGTTTGCAGCGGTCGATTCGTTGGACCCAATTTTCAATGACTCGACCACACATTTCGGCCGAAACGGCCCCTATTTCGCGTTCAATGTTGGCTCTGAGCTCTTCCAACGTCGTCGGCGTGTTGGCATAAACCAATGACTTAACGTAGCCCCACAGGAAATAGTCAAGCGGCGTTAAATCGCACGAACGAGGCGGCCAATCGACTAGCCCATGTGTTGAGATAACACGCTCACCATACTTACTCTTCAATAAATCGATTGTGGCGTGTGCTGTGTGGCTTGTGGCACCATCCTGTTGAAACCACAAGTCGTCCAAGTCCATATCTTCCAATTCGGGTCAAATATCGGTGATCATGGCGCGATAACGCTGACCATTCATAGTAACATGACATCGATATCGTCGACTAGAAAATATGGCTCAAAACGCCGCCGGCATGCAAACCGCACCAAACAGTTATTTTTTGTGGATGAAGTGGTGATTCATGAAGCACATGTGGATTTTCACCCGACCAATAACGCATATTTTGCTTATTGACGAACTCATTGAGCCAAAAATGACCTTCGTCACTGAAGATGATTTTGCGACGAAATTCATCCTCTTCGCGCATCTTCTCCAGAACCCAATCGGAGAACGTACGTCGCTTCAAATGGTCCATCGGCTTCAATTCTTGAGTCAGCTTGATCTTGTATGGGTGTAAACCAAGATCCTTACGGAAAATACTCCATAATGTGGTCTGAGCGATGCCCAATTCTTGAGAACGCCGTGGAATTGACTGATTTGGATCATTTGCTACGGACGCCTGAACGGCAGCGATATTTTCGACACTTCGACCAACCCGTTGTCTCACTGACACGGCAATCACACAACGAATATGTAGACTTAAATTTGTGCACTAAACATGTTATTGCCTGTCTACTACGGCGAGTATTACGACCAGAATTTGTCAAAAAAAAACAGTCACCGACTCCGGAATTCGGTAGAAAATTTTTATAATTTGTAAACGTTGCTCGTTCGTGTACTTTACCATGATGAAAATGTTGAGTTTACTGAATAAATTGGTAGTGACAGTTTGATGATTAGTAAAAGAGTGCGTTCACAAATTAAATTCAAAATTGTCAAGTCCCTATTGGAAAATCCTTTATGTATGTAAAGGTAATGCCTGAATTATATTCTGGTTTTATTTGGCCAGAAGGACAATGCAGTAGAAGATCTGAAAAGTCTAAATTGGTGGCAAGTTATTTTTCAGTAAAACAATATGTTGCAACAACTTAAAAAAGACAACTCACACTTCTTGCCTACGGAGACGATCGATCATCTGCGCTTTCAAAAAGCTGTGCCATTAGCCATTGTTCTAAGAAGACGTCAGTTGGAAATCCCAAGTGTGAATGTGTAACATATATATTCACCATGTTGGTGCTTCCATTAGAGAATTGAATGTCATTCTTTACAAGATCCATGTTTTAATTAGTTTTTCCATAATCATTTCCATTAGCAGCAGCAGCAGCAGCAGTAAATGTGCAATGTGTGAATTTTTATTGGTTCATATGAATGAAGTTTGACAGTTCTCATCAGTAGAAGCAGCAGTAAATGCACGTTGTGCTCCTCGCTGTAGGGGTAATAAAAAAGACAGCCTTACCAGACAGGTCTGGCACAAGGCGAATTTGGGGGGTAAAAAGTGCCTTTGATTTATAAGAGCAACACACATCAACATTTGAGGTTACATCATCAGAAGCCATTGTATAATTGGTAGACATTCCAACAGACTTGGCTTCCCAGGAAGACATAGTCCTGAAGGTAACTCGACGTATTGCCGTTCGTTGCTTTTGAAAAGTATTCCCTTCATACCATCAGCATGAAGTGAATATCTGTAACTCGATTTCCGTTTTCGTCTTTGCAGTACAGCCCGATCCATTCGAAAAATGTTGTTCATCTTCAGAGCACTCACGCTATTCTTGGGCTTGAAGGACCATGTCTTCATCCTCTCGTTTATGAGAGGATAGTTCTGCAGTAGCGTTGCGAAAACTATATCGTAACAATAATTCCTACGAAGGCGTTGAAAGCCAAGCACCACCTATGAAGCATTCTGAATAGAATGGAAGGTACTCATATATATATTTATGTTGCCAATACGCGCATATATTTGTATGTATAGTGTAGATGTATAGGGCAGTGAACCGAACTATTCCTATCCTCATAGACCAGCGTAGTTTTGGTAAAGGATGCATTTCGTCTATTAAAAATCATGTGTACCATGTTTCTCTTTGCAGCAAATTCGATCAATCCATTCATGTTTTCATGATCACTCATATGGAGTAGAAACCGCCTAGTAAGGTTTGAATACACAATGATGAATTGACTCAATTTTCAGGATACAACATGTCGTTAAGCAATCGTGATAAATTTTGGGTCTCTCATTGATTTAAGCTAAACACTCCAAAAGGCCTTGGAGAAAGCCTTCGACTGTGTAATGAAAATAACTATGAAAAAGGTGTCATCAGTTAATTTATCATACTTTCAGACGTTGAAATATGTAACTCAAATGTAATTTTTGGTAATCAATAAGTCTCGGTTTCCTATTTGAAGGATGAGCCTGCCGTTTTAAGACATTCTGGCACAAGTAGCCGAGAAAGAACCGAGATCACTTCGAGCTAATTGACAGGCTGAACTACGGAACAGATCTTCCAAGAAGAAGCATCTCAAGAGGCTTGGAGTTTAGATGTTAGTAAATGCTTGCTCATGCAACTTCCTTTTTGGACGGATCTACATACATAGAGTACTTCTATTAAAAATGTATAAAATCTCCCGAACTGGACCACTCCGTTCTTCCTTTGATTATCAAATGTAAGATTTTCATAGAAAATTGATTGCAAGAAAACATTTTTTTGTATATAAGGTCCTTTGAAATCCTATACATGAATATTTTCCCCCTCAGGATCAGACGTTTTTATTTTTTTCATATCTCGTTATGTACAAAAGATGTAAAGAAATGAAATCTGAAGAAAAGAAATCTTCGAAGAAGGTCGAACAAGTTCAACAATCATGAAAAGGACTAAAACGAATAAATAGATCTCCTACAACACAATAAAAGCATACACAAGTGTGTGTTAAATCCAATGCGTAAAGGACAGGATTTTGTTTTAGGTTCCACTACTACTTCGATGGTGATCCTGCATTGATTTCACTCAGATCCTTCGTTAGTATGAGTAGAATCTACAGAAATTTCGTAGGAACCTGATGTGATGAGTGGAAATTTCTATTTAGTTTGAATATCTATGTCTCTAACTGTGTCGTATCTTTTATATTGCAACTAATTTGGTGTGCACTTCGCATCTACGACCCTACAGCATTACACGAAATTTAGTCTATCGACAGAACGCGATTCAGTATGGGGCAAAATCTCATAAGAAGCACGCACCACTACTGGTTACATTCTTCTCACCCCGTGAACCAACACAAGCTCGTACTTTGGTCGAGTCCAGTGCGTGCGCAATTGGAAGGCACAATTGACGTGACAACTCACGGAACGGTACCTGCTTTTGCAGAGAACGAACGAGTGAGCCGTTCACTATGACACCAAACCAATATACAAACGCCCCTATGTACGAGGCTGGCAATTGGTGTGCAGACGTCAACTGCCGGTGCAGACATAACCTGTTTTTTTTTTCCAGTCGCCTTTTTGGGTTCCTCTGATTGTATTTCTTCAACTTTTAGTTGTGGTTGTTGCTACATATAGTCAGCAGGGGTAGTACTGTGTGCGTATATAGTGCGGATATTTCACTTTATCTGGTCTGCACTACAGACTCAACCGATCATACGAAGCAGATAGAGCAGGTATCCACCGACTATGACGACGAAAGAGTACAAAAACCGTGAGGTTCAGGACGAAGGGTATCATTTCGGAATAAGATTCCACACAGTAAACATCGGAAAAGCATTTAAGAGCAGGCTCTAATTCATTTTCAATAAAGAGTAAAAAAAAAAAATTATACCTATCCGTTCGTTAACTTTATTTACATTTCGAAAGATCGACAAAAGTTTCTTTATCTCTACACGCGTCCACTCGTATCAGTTGAGTTTGGAATTTCGAGTGCGTAGGTTGTGTACGGCGGTTACAGTCGTCCGGACATTGGATACGAAATATTTGAAAAGTGATCTCTTTGAAACAATGACAAGTGTGTGTTCCCAAAATTCTCACGTGATGCAATCACAACCGAAATACATTATGGTTCCAGCTGGTACCACCATCATGTACCAACAACATAAACAAATTGCACCAGCTCCAGTAAACCGCAAGGCTACATCAGTGCTGGGCATGAATGGAATCAACATGATGACCAGCACTATTGGGCCGATGGTGCCGAAGAAGAAGTACACCTACAACAACATGCCATATGGAGAGCAATTACCATCAGTAGCTCGCCGTAATGCCCGCGAAAGAAATCGTGTGAAACAAGTGAATAATGGATTTGCCAACTTGCGTCAGCATATTCCTCAAACCATCATTAGTACCCTGTCGAATGGTGGTCGTGGTGCTAGTAAAAAACTCAGCAAAGTCGATACTCTTCGCATGGCTGTGGAATATATTCGAGGACTTAAAGACCTACTTGATGATAGTGACAGTCAAGGATCCTCAATCGGCTCTCCAGCTTCGTCGTCGTCCTATTATCCAACCGAAGGTAGTCCGGATGAGTTTATGTTGCAAAATTCCTATAATTCTGAAGCATCTGCATCTCCAACACCGTCATACAGTTCGGATATCTCAATTGGTGGCAATGGCAGTGGCAACAATCATGAATACTTGCATTCGATTACTAGCGACGAACGAATTCAATTCAAATTTGAACCCTTCGATAGTTACGATCCCATGGGTGCTGACACCCCTGACGATGAGGAACTTTTGGATTATATTTCATCTTGGCAGGAGCAGTAAATACATTACGAAATAGTAGATTATCACAAAAAAACAAAACAAAAACACCCTAATTGAGACATTAAGTCCAGTGATCCATAGAAAGTGTTTTCACAAATTCACATGTAACAGCTCAGCAAACAACACAATGGTGGCGGCGATAAAAATTTGTTCCTGATTCAAGTGAATCTCCTGTAAAAAGTTCTCTAGTCAAGAATTGTAAATAGTTTGTAAATTATAAGAACGAAAAAAAAACACCCATCTCATTCATGTGCCTTGAAATAGTATTTTAGATTTAAGATCCTTTTTACACCTCGGAAGACAATGATGTAAAACTTATTTTTAAGAATAGCCCTAGCAACCTTAGGTTTAAACAAACAAATGGAAGACACTAAACTTAACTATAAGATTTTATATTTCTTTATTTTCTTTTAAATTTTTATTTTTACAATAAAAAAAGAAATTGATTATTTATAAAACAAAAATCTTTTCTGCCTTCTTATTGTGATTTGAGATTTTTAACTCTCGTTTTTCGAAAGTTTATTTGGTTGTCGTTCTTCTTGATTCTCTTTCAGGATTCTTTGCTAGTTCATTACTCAGAATACCTATGTCAGCAATGTCTTTGTTACGAAAAACTTTAAGTTCAAACAGGACGGCAAAAGGCAGATTTTTAAATTGCAAAAAGAATTGAGAATCTAGCAATGGATGCGTCATCCAGTAGTGGACTTATACGAGTACCTGAACTTTGGCTAAATATTTGAATTCTCAGGCCAATCCTTAAACAATGAAGGAGAATAGATGTTCAGCAGACTGAGTGGCGATTGATCGGGAATCTGCTGAGTGTCTTATAATTTAGATTGGGTCAACAGCGCAACAATAAAGTTCGTAGCGAAGTGCTTGCCTTAACTCCCCGGTAACTGCATGAGTAAACCCTTATTCATGCAGGATAAAATGGCAACGGAATGCCTGGACAGCAGTATTATACTGGCACTCGCTATCATAGGGCTCACAGCCCGATACTGAAGACATTAAAAAGATGTAACTAATGACTACTAGTGTAGCAGAGGCCCTTGAGTGTTATCACGCAGATATTACCGCCATCCAGGAAGTGTGATGGGATGGGCCAGACATAAGCAGGAAGAAAAACTTATATACGAGTATACCTGTACTATGGTGATTGCTATAGGGAAAAGAGCTTATTCGGATGCGGCAGATTTTGGCAAGAAATCATTCCGTGGGCGAGCATCTTGTGACAATTTGCATCCATATTAAATTCGCTAACATAAGTCTAATATGCGCCCATTCCTATACGGAAGACAAGGACAACGCCACCTAAGTATGTTTCTACCAGCTCCTCGAAAAACGTCCGAATTATGGTGTTAAAATGGTACTAGGGGGACGTCTCTGGAAGGACAATTGGTAAGTATAGCATACACGATACCAAGTCTGGCAACGGACTTATTGACTTTGCTGAGGGAAGAAATATTACTACGATATAGAAAGCACACGGTTTCCTCATCTCAATATATATAAGGGGATTTGGCTGTTTCCCAATCATCAAACGCTAATTCAAATTGATCATTTTGCGATAGACGCAAGTCATGCGTCCTGCATTCCTGACGTCCGAACCTTCCATGCAGTCAACATTAACTCGGATCACCATCTTCGCCGAACGCGTATCCTGAAATCTTTCAACAACTCCTATGCCGCCAGCATCAAGTAACGCATACCAGTGGCAACGTTGCCAACGTGCCATCAGAGACGGCGCAACTCATGTGCTGGGTTTCACCCGACCACCACCAATGAATCCGTGGTTTGATGAAGAATGCCGGCAAGCACATGCAGCTAAAGAAGAAGCCTACAAAGCGGTACTACAAAGAAAGAACAAAAACGGGAAGAACATCGACTTCTCTAGAAGAAGGAAAAAGGGCACGAGAAGCGCGCTATCAAAGATATTGAGAGTTTGTTCTTCAGGAATAACCTACGGAAATTTACCAACAGATGAAAACAACGTGTCAAGGCAAGAAGACCCGTACCGAAGCCTGTAGGATGAAGGAAGAAACCTTGTAGTAGAGCCACAGTAGGTGCTGAGAATATGGAAAAACTTTTCGTGTGGGCTATATAAGAAAGTCCACAGTAGACCAAACCTTCACACTCCGGCAGATCCTTGAAAAAACTTAAGATATCAAAATCGATACCTACCATTTTTTCATCGATTTTAAGGCGGCATATGACAGCATTTCTAGAGACGAGCTATATAAAGTCTAGTTTTCACATCGTCCAAGTCGGTAACGACTTAACCGAGACCTTTGATGTCAAAAAAGGTTTTAGACGAGGTGACTATATATATTTTAAATAACTCAAGCCAAAGCATGTGTTAAGTTTCTCGGAAAATGGGGCAGAAAGAGAAAGAAAGATGTTTGGGCTCAGTGGTTATTTCGCTCCATGAGTGGCATTCAACATTTAATGGGGAGATTAAATTATTAGTATAAATTGACTTGGTATTGTATCTAGGCAACCATTCATCTCACGAGATTTTGGTTGCCTGAAAAAAAGTCTTTCGTTCACGGCTGGTATTGAACCCCGAACCGTCCGATTGGGAATCCAATACAGTAACCCACGTGATATGTAGTCAACAAGTAAAGGACTTTGTCTGCCTTGGATCTGCTATAAATTCAGACAACAACACCTCAACAGAAGTAAAACGAAGGATCACTCTTGCCAATCGCTGTTTCTTTTGGCTAAGAAGGTAATTGAGCAACAAGGCCCCGAAAAACTAAGCAAACTCTATATAAGACCTTGTTCATCTCAGTCCTACTTAATGGACTGAAGAATGGATTCTATCGATAGCGGCTGAAGATATCCTCAGTCGTTTCGAGAGAAAAATCTTTCGAAAAATATTCGGTCCCGTTTGCGTTGACGGGCTTTGTAGGAAAAGATACAATGACGAGCTGTACAGCAATATCGACGTAGTCAGAAAACTGCGCATCTGTAGCTTGAGATGTAGAGCGAATGCACAATGCTCCCATCACAGTCTTCGAATCTAACCAGAGGGGATCACGCAGTAGAGAAAGACCTCACCTTAGGTGGCGCGCACAAGTATAAGCCGCCCTCAACTGACTTGGAGTATGCAACTGGAACAGTGAGGTAAGTACCGGACTAACTGGAGAGGCTATAGTGCCACCTAAGTAAGATGTTCAGAAAGTCGTTGGTGTTTAAGTTAGGTTAGAGTAAGAATAGCGGCTAGAATTGAATTATTTCACAACTCCGCTTGTGGCTAAGTGAGCCAGAGTTTCTTTCTCTTCTTGGTCTATAAAGCTTTTCCAGAACTCATTTAGAAGGACACCCAAGGAATATTTATATTTCCTGCGAATTAATAGGAGTCTACTCCCCGTTCCCATCAAACCCATGGTGGTCCAGATCAATCCTCATGTAAGACATATATGTTCTACCTAATACTTGTTCGCTCGAAAGCGGCAATCACTTGGTGGAATTCGAAGGGCATAGATAGGGTCCTGATGCAAATAGAAATGCGTAGTAACTGCTTTCGGCAGTTCAAGGATACCATGATAACCTAGAAACATGCAAAATGGTATGCTACTTCTGTCAGTAATTTTGTTCAGAGACTCACAGTATTCTATTACCAGCTTGAATCGTAATTGCCTACCCGACTTCCATTGTATATTAATTAAGTTTCTGCTTAAATAAATAATGCAATTGCTATATAAACTAACAGATAGGTTAGTTTCTATTTAGATGAAGAGGAGGTCTTATACGTCTACTGAAAAATGACACCACAACTCGGTTTTCTAATTCAAATCAAATTCTGAGTGTCATTCTAATTAACAAATTTATTTTTACTAAACTTGTCGTGTCCAAAATTGCCAAGGAATGGCCAAAGCAATAGTGCTCACTTATAAACTTTTAGAGCTTTTAATTTTCTGTAATTTTACAATCAGCTATTATGTCAGTACTGCTATTTTCACCAGGCTTCAAAGGGGATTTATATATCACAACTGGTTCTTCTATATTCTACATATATTCTTCAGGCCGGCTGTATCTAAAAATCCGGAGCCTTTGTATAACTCGCTATGAAGTTTCGATGACAATGAGTGCCGACTGTCTTGTATTATGCAATGACTCCTGAACTTTGTTTTTCTGCGGTGAGAATGGGATCCAGGAAGGGTCGCCAAATACACACGTGTTACAGATATGTGGTGCTGGTTTCCTGGCGGAAAAGACTATGTTAAATTTCACAGCTTGCGCCTGTCTTCAAAGCAAAGATATACGCAATATTATTGACAAATTACAAGTTTGTTTTAAAAAATCGATTGAAGGTGTGAAGTATCTGCCACCTTTAGTCCACTTCTTGCCTTACTAAGCCCTCTTATCATCGGGCTGCAGATACTCAGCGTTGAAGAGGTTGGTGCTGGTATTGGAGACGCTTTATCACTTTAACAACTCTTATCACTTACACTTACAATATCACTTACAATACAAGCTCATCGACGGTGGAAGGCTATTTTAAACTCAGCCGGAAGGCTACATACTGGATTTAGTTTTGTCCCATGCCATAATGGAATCACGGGTTTTTAATTCGCTGATGAACTTATTAAACAATGCCCAGAGGGAGATTTCTTGGGACTTCAACTCATTGGCAATTGGTATGACACTCAGGGATGTAGGCAGGAATTCTTCCCAACATTTCTTAAAAGTTAGCAGGAAAAACTTCTACTGTTTTGAACTCCGCACTACGCTTAAATGAAACAACCACTTTCAACATTCGCTGTAAGAATGATAGCATTATTAATTGGGTTACTAAGCGCTAATGAGGTAGACACGCTGATGAGGTAGGCACGCTGAATAATTATATATCTTTCTCGTATGTATAAGGACAGGATCCTTGTCTAACTGCTCTCTTCCGAAAACAGTTTTTCTACCACCGCCGAGATACTTTCGCACACGACTGTGCCAATTTTTATTGCGTGTCCTTTTTTACTCCAATCTAGTCCACTTCCTCGTCCTTAGCTTGTAATGAATTAGTTATATCTGATATTAAAATCACTTCATTGAATTATCGTATCTTAGGAAATTGTTCTGTTTCCAAAAATTAGCTGAGACAGTTTTCTCCCCGTAACTGCTGCCTTTTTTTTCAGACCTTTTGTTATAGCCTCAATGGAAAGGAAATCAAGTAAAACTTACGAGTATAATGCAATTGTCCAGGAGGCACACATCTCCGCCTCACCGAACTCTTAATATTGCTGTTGGCTAGTGACTTGGCGCAGTGATTAAATTCGCAGTCCGAACACTGTGAACAATACTGTGAGAGGACAGACTATTTTTCTTATTTCAATCTTGTGGTTGTCGCAAAATCAGATGATTTTCTTCTCAAGGATTTGGACACCGTAACAGTTGTTGTTTTCGCTCTCTATGGAATTTAAGAGGGCTCAATATGGGGACGCTGTTTTGTCTGTAACTTCTTGTCTCTGCATTGATTAAAGCCCTTTTAAAGTAAGTTGGCTACATCCTGTTGGAATTTGGCACATTCAAAAGAAGTAAAACCCCTCTACCATTCAGAAGTCTTGCTTCACTAAGAGTCAGTTAGTGTAGGATGGCTCTAGATTAATAGAGCTGTTAGTTGAGACATAGGCCCACCTAGAATAAGACTGTCTCCATAGAAAAGTAAGTAACTTGAGACGAGTGTGTTTGTTCCTTTCTGAAAATCTATCCTTCCACATCCAAGCAACTTCTGGTGGGTCCTCAAAGAAGTGCTTTCCTATTGGTCGATTTGAGCCATTTTCTTTCAATGGCATAGCAAAATCTCTCGAGTTGTTCATAGTAGAGTTCATAGTAGATGGTGGAGGATTCGCTTCCTGTCGCAACACATTGTCGTTTCCGTTTATCGTACATGGCACATTTTTCATTACTGGTTATGACTCGTTTCAGAAATGGCTCGTACCAGGTACCAGGTATTAACTCTGTCAACGATTTTCGCTCTCAATCGTAGGGACTCACACATAGGGTTTATTTTTGTATCCAGCTATCTATTCAAATCAAATTGTTCAAGATAGTTTTATGGTGTAACCTAGTTCCATATCGATTTTTACAGTGCTGACATGCTTGTCTTCCTCAACGGTTTTAAGAACCTCGTTAGCTTACCATTTTCGTCCTGCCGATTTTGATAAAGCTTTTTTTACAAGCCTGCGCAGCGTTCTTCAAATTCAACCTTGAACTGCCACCTTTCAAGAGAGCGTCCACAGCTGTCAATCAAATTAGCCGCTCTTGAGTTATTTGGATATAACGCCACCTATAATCAAAAACGTCACGAACTTTTTCCCAAACTCAATATATGTATACTATCCTTGTGTTTGAGATAACAAGCGCTCAGTTGATAATATTACTGGTGTTTCCGAGAATGTGCGCCTAAATTCATGAAACTCTGCTTGCCGCAAGACTGAAGCAAATCAATTGAGTCTTACTAGCCTGAAGAGAATATCACATAAAGATTTCGGGTTATTTGCCTATAAGGTCCAGCTAACACAGAAATTAAAACAAAACAAACTGATTACCCGTTAGTAATCGCTGCTCTGCTTACACTTTAGAACAGCTCGGAAGTGACGTCGAGTTAGTTGAAACTAGTACAGCACTTCCACCTCGCTGCCTCTGTAAACATGGAAAACTGAATTTGAACTCGTATTGGGAAAAACCGTCACGTTGTACTGGCGGCATTTTAGCCCATTGTTCTTCGAATAAATAGATGGCCAACGGAGTGCGCTTCAGTATGGTATCTGGCATGGTAACTGATTTTTTGTTTGAGTCCACCAGCATGGCGCTAAATGCTACCTGTTTTTCTTTGTTTATGCAATTAGCGAGTGCTCAAGGGGTTATTATACCCTTAAAATGTTTGCACACCGCATTTGCACAATGTAAAATCAATTTATCATTGGTAGTGGAAATATGTATGTACTCGCATTCGAAGACAAATTCTAACACTGGTCATTGCCAATCAAAATATATACGAGTACTTATATATTGAGTAACTCTCTACCACTTCGAGAAAATGACATTTTTCACTCTTGCTATCAACTAGAAGTGGCTTATGTTTCACCAGCAATATGCTTTGTTCCATAAAGATCCTCGATGTTTTTATGTTCATCAACTATTTTTATTTTCCTTTTGAAATATTTTTAGATAAAACACTTGAAACAGACTTAAAATACGACACATGCCGCTTACATACATAATTTATGTGTCCCTTCAAAACTTCAGGCTCTTAAGTACTGAAGAATGTGACTTAAGGACATTTATGTGACGCCAAACAAATTTCTTCTTTGCATAACAACTAAAAATCTGACACTCAGTGATAACATACATCTTCGGAGATCTCTTAAAAATATTGCCAACACCATATCCTTACACAATATCAAATTTCTTGAAAAGAACATGTAAAAACGTCTAAGGACATTGTGCAGATACTGCTACTGCATTAGATCTTAATTTACGTCCGAGAAGACAGATTTAGAATCTACCAAATGAACTGTTTACGAGTATTCGTCATATAAAATGTCCACCCTTGGTTGCGTTCTTGGTTCCGTATTGAATATCCCATATGCCGCCCTTAAGCTGCACTTCCTCGTTCCTCCTCGCCTTCTTTGATTCAATTCGTAAATGCGAGCATAACAATTATCACAAGTCTTAATCGCTCAGTAAAAAGGATCCTTTTTACTTGTTTTCTTCTGTTCATAGCAGAAAATCGGTCCCTAAGGATCTGCGCTAGTGAGACTCGATGAAAGACGCTCCTGGATGGACCACTAGGTATGTGGGTTTCCTGTTCCATATCGCACATGTGTACAAACCTTATGACCAAGTTCCGAAAAAGGAATAAATCCAGACAATAAAAACGAATACAATGCGAGCGAAACCGGATTGCATTTCCTTAAAGAAATTCTTTTAAAAAAAAGTAGGATGGTAAGACTTTTAGGGTGGACGAAAAAGGATCGCTCATATGCATAAATTGGTATGCAAAAAAAAAAAACAGCAATGATTAGTGGAATGAAGGTGACACTTTCTGAGGTAATATTACCTTGGACCGACGACGACGCAACATTGTAATTTGATCGTTGGATATTGCACACCCATTTCCTGTTATACGCGTGTCCTTCGTCCTTTCTCCTTGGTCCAATTATAAAGATTTGCATGAACGAAAGAAAAAGATTACACTGGAATGTCGCTTGACTAGATTTCTACTTTTCTTTCATCTGACAATACAATACGGCATAGTAGTACTATAGTGTTATCCCCTATCCTTCATCTAGGATTTCAGATTCTTCGCCATCTGACTGTCGAAGCAGTTGTAACATTGGACAAGTGTTAACTTTGATGGAAATTTGAATATAGGTTCACTCCTTCCCTTTTTATTTAGCTTGGAATAGATATTTGTGATTAATGAGTTTTTTTTCCACTGAGTAGATTTATGAGGCGTTACGTAGGTTTGGCACGCGTGCGCGCAAGACTGCAGTCTGTCACTCACTCAGAGCAACATACGAGTAACTGAATTGATATGAATTTTTATACCAAAGGATATATGGATACTAGTATTGCTGTTTTGCTTGAATATGGTTCAATGTGCCCTGAATGGCCGGAAGTTGTTATTGTGTTCCACTGTGTGCATTTGTTCCGCTTGATAGTCCAGTGGTTGGGTTAAGGTATTCCTTTCAAGTAACTGATTACTCTCTGTAGAATTTTTTGAGAAAAAAAGGAAATAATGAGTCCTTTTGGGATATCATTATTATACTGAGGGTGAGCCATAGCAACGATTGAAGGGGTTGAGTTCGTAGTTACCGAAGCAAAATCTACATTTCACGTCTATAATAAGGGATATGTAGGAGTAAGTTGAAATTTGAAATTAGAAATGATGATATTATGATGTATGTACATAGAAAGCTACCCACATCGCTTTAGTTTGCTAATGATGGCCTTCTTGTTAGATCGGGTAGCCCTGTACACATTTCAAGACAGTTTCCTCAGTCTTAACACTAAAGCATTTATTTTTATTGGAAACAGAATTACAGAAGATCTGCAGATTCAATTGGTTAAGTAAACCAGAGAATATCAGATGTTGCGTCTCTGACAACTTCTGTCATTGTTCGCAACTGCAGCCGTACGCCATCAAACTGCTTTTTCCCGAATTTGAACCTTTGCTGCATCGATCTTGCGGTTCTTCCATGCCATTGCTTTTGATAGCGCTATTATCGGCGAGAAAAACAGAAGTCGTTCCAGACTCATCAACGTGCTGTTTCAATAGAAAACCTTGCACGACATTAAAAAGCACGCTCTCGCCTGATTATAGTATAGTATACGATTATACCTAGCAGTTTCTGTTGGGTGATATATGTATATAAATGGCGTATATAATTTTCTCAGGTACAATGAGAAATCTTCCATTAAAATTGATACTTTACGTGGAAAAACCCCTTCATTTATTCATCGGTCTTTCAGTGAGGTTTGTAATGAGATCATAACTCAGCATCCGATTGGGACGGCAAGCCACTTCCGTGAAGACTGTGAAAGCAAAAGGATTGATTCACAACCAGGGAGGACAAAAACATCAATGGATCTGCGAAGTATGAAGCTTATGACGGGATTTCTTAATAAAGTGTGCCAAGCAACGTGTGAAGAAGTATCCTGTACTCCCGGAATTACAATAATATTTGTTTTCGGTCCGTTGGGTCCCTCACTGTTTGGATATTGAACAGAAGCAAAGACGTCTGGCGACCGCAACACTGTTGACACAAGGATATGCCTTTGTGAGTAATGCATGTCTTTTTCAGGTAGTTGTTATTGATGATGCCCATCAGACACTTCGGCCAGTCAAATGAATAGAAAAGCTTATCCTCTTTCCCAGAAAATGTTGGCGAGCACAATTAAAAGTCCAACAGATGATGATTTTTGCTTACGATCACAATCATCTTGACAATCCGATTACATATGGAACAAGTGCGACAGCAGCGTATTAACGCACTTTTTTTTCGCAGAAATTGAAAATGACAGTGCTCAAAAACGATCTGACTTCATCACTCGTAATCCCCTGATTTAGTACGACAATTCACGCATTCATATCCGAAACATTGTGGTTGGTTTACTATTACGAGGGACAAGTCTTATATCAAACGCAATACAGCCCAGATGAGCCCAACAGATTTGATAGATTATTCCAAAATTTAAATGATTAAATCCGTGGGTTACCTTCTCCCTCTCCAAAAAAGTTTTCTAATATGGCTACCTAGCGTATTCGGCAGTTAATTATGAATACTGATCTGACAGGGCGGTACAACAAGCAAAGGTAGCTTCTCAGGCCCCAGCGCCTAGAGCATCGGAGCCTGTAACTGACATGCTGACTATCTTGCTCTCTATTCACGGGCAGATGGCCCAGCTTCAGCGTCAAATACAGGAACAGGTTAAGCGGGTACATCAAATATAAGCGCTGCTGCCGGGTCTAATGCACCTCCAGTCGTAATGAGTAAGTACATGGCGGAACAAAACCTGGAGGTCTTTGCAGTGAATGTTAATTCACCGATTAGGTTCGAAAGAAAAGCCACAGGAACAACTACCTGATGTGCTCAAAAGATATAAAATAGTACGGAGAAACCGACCCAACTCCATTAAGGGAGGAGGTGTTGCGATCTTTGTAAGAAAAGGACTGCGTTTTAAAAGAGTATACAGTCGAGTAGTACGTAGGTTCCAGGTGTTGGAAGCATGCATCGTATATATCTCTCTCCGTAGTGGAAAGCGGTTATACATGGTGTCTCTTTGTGCACCCAAGGGTACTCAATCCACCTTATTCATCTCAGAGCTCGAGACACTTTTTCGATTCCTAAGACTGGAACTGGAGGAGAATTACTTTATTATTGG
This sequence comes from Volucella bombylans, assembly GCA_949129095.1. NCBI lineage: Eukaryota > Metazoa > Arthropoda > Insecta > Diptera > Syrphidae > Volucella > Volucella bombylans. The sequence goes on from OX422143.1 coordinate 58,631,132, forward strand.
CAGAGATTTCAGCGCCAAACATAGAGATTGGGGAAATAATACACCAAATACTAGAGGGAACCTACTATTCAACTGATGGAGTCAGCACAGTATAATGTATCGACGCGGTCTTAAGGCGACGGATAGTACGTCGCTTACTAGACACGGTTCCTATTTGGATCTGCTGCTGTTCGACACACGAAGATACCTGACATGCACTAACCAACATACCATAAACTCTCAACGCACTTTTGTGTATGGCAGTGACCATTGCAGACTCAGTACCGAAATAACCGTTCCGAACGGAGCTGCGGAATTGGATGAGTTTGTTCAAAGGCATACAACTATAGTAGGGTGCGTTGGACACACTTCTCCAGAACACTGACGAGAGCACTCTCCTCAAATTCGCTCTACCCACCATCCAATAGAAATCTGTCAAACGAAGAGATTGACAGGTATCGAAAACTAATGGACGAGACAATTAAACGAACAATGGACAGAACGATACCTCGGTATTAACACACTGACACCGAGGTATTTATTCCGCAACGCAACCATTGACACACTGCAACAACATAAAAGTAGTCTGGTGTCAAGACTAAAATCCTTGTACAGACAGTTTAACGACAATATAACTCGGAAATCATGATACTGAAGTCGTCGGCCAAAAACCTTCAGACATTAATAAAAGAAAATTACAGGTGAGTTTCCATTGGAACAACAAAATTCGGGCTGTAAGCACCATCAATCCTACTCTTTAGGACTCTTCCCGAGCAGATGGAAAACAGCATTTGTCCAGCCCGTCCCTAAAATGTGACCGGCAGTACGGTTTTTGTAGCAACAGGTCCACTGGCGATCTGATGGCATGTATTACCGAAATTTGACAGAGTTTGGCATCAGGCTCTTTTGTCGAAAATGCGTACATTTGGGATCGACGGCTCTCTTCTTCAATGGATTAGAAACTACCTTTCGGAATCTTCAATTGAAGTTGTTTTGGATGGTTTCAAGTCTGATATTCAAAAAATAAATGCTGGTGTGCCCCAGGGCTCTTTGAATTTTTATCAATGATCTCTTGTCTGCCAATTCTAATCCAATATATTCCTCTGCTTTTCATATTCGTTTCCGGACTCATGTCCCTGCTCTTCTAATGTAGATATTGACAGCATAACCAATTGAGAAACTATCAACAGAGTGGAATTTAATGCTTCCAAAACACAATGCTGTCTGCTATCGTCAAAGCGAAATTTAAACACCCAGCCATTATCCATGAATGGCACTTGCATCGTCGAAACCGAAAAACTTTCCATCCTCGGTATGTGTGTCAATGACAACTTACGTTGGAATGACCACATATTTGATGTCGCCAAAAATGCTGCGAAATGTCTAGGTTTCCTCAAGCGATGTAAGAAATATTTCACCCCCTCTGACCAGCCCTCAATATATAAGGCTTTTGTCCGCCCAAAACTGGATTATAACGCCCACATCTGGTCAGGTGCCCTTAAGACCCCTTTGCACTTGCTAGATAGGAGCAAAAATCATGCGATAAAACTCATAGGTGTTGCTAACATCACCCGGTCAATGAACACCCTAGAACACCGACGAAATGTCTTGTGTCTCACTTTGTTTTATCGCTATTACAACCATTAATGCTCCATTGAAATCGCCAGTAGCATCCCGACACTTCAAACCTTTAACCATAACACCCGTCTCGCTATGAATGCTCATCAGTATACCCTCAAGCCCACTTTCGGACGTACTCTGAAATATCGTAATTCACTCCTAAGCCGAACAACTCGCTTGTGGAATACCATGCCGAGATCTCTATTTCCTAGTCATTATAATATTCACACATTTAAAACCAACGTACATCGGTACCTATCTTTCTTCGCTCCCTAATTTTCCTTCGCTTGCGCTGTATATAGACATTTTAAGGGTACTTAGTTAGTTTTTTTAGTTTTAAATGCATTTTATTTTCTTAACACTAACTCTTACATTCTAACAAAAAAATGCTTAAATGCTACCTTAAAATTACTTAACAATCTTATGCTAACTTACTGGACCCACACAGGCACTCTAAGCTACTCTAAATTCTTATAACTATGTCTTTCGACTTCATTTATATTTTATTTGGAATGTTTCTTTTATATACTTAGGGCTAAGAAAAAAAAATTGATTACAAAAACTTAGCATATGGACAATTTTTTATTTTTTATAAAAACTTAGTATCTAACTTAAAATAAATCTTAGCCTACCTAACCTAAATGCACAATACACACATAAACACACATAGACATTATACACAATCATATACATACATCAGTATACACCTTTGTATACACTGATATATGTATATGTTTCTTAAATGCTAACCTAAACCTATGTAAGCTGGCCATCGCTATTTACTGAGCAAATAGATTGGTCAGCTCTGCCTCGTTAGTGAGGCTGGTCCGTAATTGACGGAAACGGCGACAAAACATCTTCTCCGTCATTCAACCACCAGAAATGCTGGTGCTGCCTAACGACATCCCCCTTATCGCGATTCCCCACCGCCCTACTGAAGCTGAGGCGATCCACACTGCCGTGTGCGACGTCTCTGCTGTAGTTGAGTCGCCTGTCCCCAGTTGTCCGAGCGACATGGAAAATTAAGGGCACCGCTGATCTATCCTGGATCAACCCAATCTGATCTAGGTAGAGGAATGCTTCTGGTGGAACGAAACCGTCAGAACGCACACTCTCGTGGTAAAGGTAATTGGGGTAGTAAGCCCCAGATATCAGGTTATTCGTCGAGGTCATTGCTCTTGCAATGTGCCTTCGAGTCAGCTTAATTACGAAGTTGTCCACTCGTATTAGGTTCGCCCTGTTGTAAAGGACCTCATTAGGATAAAATTTCTTGTACTCCGACTCTGGTGTTCTGTACAAGCGAAGACAAGCCCTAAGGCAAGCCCTCTCAAACACCCGAATCTTTTCCATTAAGCTTGCTCGTACATTGAACCACACGGGACAACCAAATACCTGCATGGGCCTAATAAGGGCCATGTAGCAGATTACCTTTACCCTCGCATCGAGTTGGCTGCTATAAAACAGTCTCTTTGTAAGGGCAAAAGCGCCCCTAGCTCTGGCCAGAGCAGCATCTACATTTTTGCCAAAATACAGAAACTGATCTAGCCAGATTCCAAGGTATCTGACTACATTTCGACAGGCAAGAGGCTGTCCGTGCTGTCCAATGATTGAGAACTTTCGCAAATTTTTTCTGGTATCCCAGGCTCCAGATAACGGCGTCCTAAAGAGAATGGTTTCCGACTTCTGAAAGTTGATTTTCAACTTCCAGTCATCGCAAAATCGTCTTATCTTATCGAAGTCATGCTGTAAGAGAGTATAAATGATCTCGATTTTTGGACCTGTTCTGTACGCTATCAAATCGTTTGCGTACGCAATAGTATGGGGAAGTGAACCTATCAAGTCGCTTGTATAAACGTTAAGTAGGATCGGCGAATTGACCGCGCCTTGCTGAAGACCATTTTTAATTTGGAATATTCCAACAGAAGTCACATCGCTATTCTTCACTATGAACTGTCTGTTAGTTAGCATATTATAAAGAATGTACAAGAGTGGTTTACTGATCCCCAGCCTAGTCAGCTTATAGAAAAGACCCTCTAACCATACGGTGTCGAAGGCCTTCTCCAAGTCAACAAGGCAGGCACCAGTGCACTGTTTCTTGCCTTTGTTCCATTGGATATCAGAAACCAGTTTAGACGCGGCATGTGAGATATCATGTCCCGCCTTAAAACCGAATTGATTATCCGGAACTATATGTTTGTCCTCAACCCACCTAGACAGAGCTCTATTGATTACTTTTTCAAAAACCTTACTGATATTCGGAAGGAGACTTATCGACCGGAGATTCGCCGGATTGGATATATCCTTTCCCTTTTTGGGGATAGGTTGAACCACCGCCGTTTTCCAATGCGCTGGATAATGTGCATTATTCATTGCATTATTAAACAGGGTGGTGTAAATGTCCACCGCTTCTAGAGGAAGATGTCGAAGCACGATGTTCGGAATACCATCGGTCCCCACTGATTTATTAGCCCTGATTGTGTCGAAGATCTCATGGAGTTCTTCCTTCGAAATGAACGGGGGTAGGTCACCCTCTCTGGCAATGACATGATTGGCCGTATTTTCGTCGGTGAACCGGGTGAAACCAGAGCCCTCGGATCGCCAGTTCCCTATTTCATTTCGAATGCAGAAGTCGTGCACCAAGACGCGATTGTCCAGGTCGTAATTAGGGCCAATGTTATCAATGGCCCTATATACTTCCTGGAAAGTGGCCCCTATGGCCTCAACCTTCTCCTGTGGATCCTCGATCACAAAAAAGTCGTCATCATCAGCGGCCTCATTTGGATCAATGCCTGCTATTGTCAGTAACCGTCCGTTGTCTGTTGTCCGGGCTATTTTAAGACACTGAAGGTCGTTTTGATTTTTTCTCCGAAATAGTTTATTTATTTGCGGAAACATATTCGGGTTGCTGGTGTTTACAGCCCGAACCTTGTTGTTCCAATACAAACTTACAGAAATTCTGTAATTCTCTTTTATTAGCGTTTGAATATTTTTAATCGACGACTTCAGTGTCCTAATCTCCGGGTCTTGTCTGTCAGTTAACTGTCTGTACAAGTTTTTGAGTCTTGACAGAAGTCTACTTTTCTGTCGGTGCAGTGCGTCAATAGTAGAATTGCGGAACAGGTCTTCGTTAGTCGTACGTCGATACCGCGGTATTGTAGTGTCCATAGTTTGTTTAATTGTCTCGTCCATTTTTATTAGGTAATTGTCGATCTCCTCGTTTGACAAATTCCTGTTGGACGGTGGGTGGAGCGTGTTCGAGGAGAGTGCTCTTGTCAAGGTTGCGGAGAAGCGTGTCCATCGAGTATTACTGTAGTTGTAAGAATATGTTTGGACAAACTCCTCCAATTCCGCAATTTCGTTAGGAACTGTAATTTCGGTGCTAAAACCGCAATGGTCGCTGTCATACACGAATGTGCGCAGACAGTTTAGCGTTTGTAAATTCGTACCTGTCAGTCGTATGCGTTCATCGTACAGCAGTAGATCCAAATATGACCCGCCTCTGGGAAACGACGGGTTATCCGTCGCTTTAAGACCGAGTCTGTACATGACATCGTGCTGACCCCACCAATCGAGTAGTAGGTTCCCTCTAGTATTTGGCAAATTATTTCCCCAATCTCTGTGTCTAGCGTTTAAATCCCCGCCGATTATAAAATAATTCTCCCCCGATTCCAGCCTCAGAAGTCGAAACAGCGTGTCGAGCTTTGTGATGAATAGAGTGGATTGTGAAGTATCAGGTGCATAAACAGAGGCCAAGTACAGCCGCTTTCCACTGCGGAGCGGGATGTAAACGACGACTGCCTCCAACACCCGGAACCTGCGCAACACGCCCTTGTACACTCTGTGAAATTTTATACCTTCTTTAATGAAGATCGCGACACCGCCTCCACGTTTGGATCTGGGCCAGTTTCTTCTTCTAACGATATAATTATTGTACTCCAGTTTGTGCTTATCGGTTAGTTTGGTTTCGCTAGCGAAGAGCACATCCGGAGTTTGGTCTTGTAGCAATTTAAACATCGTGGCTCTTCGTTCAATCCTAATCAGTGAATTAACATTCACCGCAAGGACCTTCAAAGTTTGCTCCACCATGTGCGTACCCATTACGACATGTGTTGCGTTAGGCCCGGCAGCAGCGCGTAGATCTGGTCCACCCACTTGGCCTGTTCTTGAACCTGTTTTTGCAGCTGAGCCATCTGCCCTTGGATTGCGAGCAAGATGGCCAGCATGTTAGGTGCAGCTTCCGTTGTTCTCGGCGTTGGCGCCGGAGAAGCAACAGTCGCTTGCTGTACCGTAGCCCCCCTACCAGACGCCATTTGGGCGTAGGAAATTTGGGACGTGACGGCTGGTGTTTGAAACCTGATAGGTGAACGTTTGACCTCCACCTTCTGCTGCCGAGCCAGTTTTGCTTTCTTAATGTCAGCGAACTTAGGACAACCCCGATAGTTTGCGGTGTGTCCCACGTTTCCACATAACACGCACGAGAGCTGCGACCTATCGGATGCTCCGTCAACACCCAGAGGACATTCTTCGGAACTGTGGTTCTTAGCGCACTTCACGCATCGAGGCTGCATTTGGCAGTTCGACGCGGCGTGCCCGAACCTCTGGCAGCGAACGCATTGTATAACGCCTTCGCTCCTTTTTAGTTTTTCCCAGTGAACCACCTGGTAGTCTAGGACATTGATACTCCTTAGACTATCCAGACGGCTTTCGGGACTGAGTTGCACCAGGAAGAACGGCAGACTCCGTTTCTCCCGCCTAGCTCTAGCTGTGGTAAATGGCTTTACCCCTACAAACTTGAGTCCTTCGCACTCCTTCTCTTTGAGCAGTGCCAGAATCTCCTCAGGATCAGAAGACGGTTCCAACCCCTTCAGCAGCATAGATTGCCGCTTTTCACACTTCGGTGTGAATGAGAAGTGCTCCGTCGTCGTTTCCCTTAGGAGCTCTTTCACTTTCGCGTAGCCCTCCACTGTATTACAGTGGATGGCATGGCGATCATTCCCCAATCTCTTTATATTAAAATTATTCCCAATGACCAACTTACACAGGTCCTTGGTTTCATTTACCTCTAATTTATAGGTGTTGATAGGAGGCACCTTCTCCTTCTTCTTCTGTTGCTGCTGCTGCTGCTTCTGTTGTTGTTGTTGTTGTTGCTGCTGCTGCTGCTGCTGTTTTTTCAGCTGCTGTGGTTTCAGCTTTTGTTGTTTTTGCAGCTGTTGATGTTTCTGCTGCTGCTGTATTGTTTGCTGCAGTTGTTGCTTCTGCTGCTGCTGGTTTTGTTGTTGCTGCTGTTGTTGTTGTAGCTCTTGCTGTTGGGAGCTCTCTGCTTCTTGTTGCTCCCTCTGCCAGCGTGCAGTTTGCCGTTGCTTCATAGCAAGCATTTTTTGTTCCAGCTCTTGGATGCTGGTTTTTATATTATTGATTGCTTCATCTTCGTCTTCCGACTCAGATTTTAAGGGTACTTTAACCCCTTGAGTGCGCGCTACTAAAAAAAAAAACAAAGTAACTCGAATATGTTCCCGCAACCGCAAATAAATAAAATATTTCGGAGGAAAGATCAAAATAGCTTTTCCTGTCTTAAAGTCGCCCGAACGACGGACAACGAGCACATACTTTTAGCAGCAGCCATTGATCCAAATAAGGCCGTTGGTGAAGACAACTTCTTTGTGATCGAGGATCCGTAGGAGAAGGTAGAGGCTATAGGAGCTATAGGCGAATGACATCATTGGCCCGAACCACGACTTAGAAAATCCAGCCCTTGAATTGGCGATCCGAGACATTGGGTTTCACCCAGTTCAGTAACAAGAATATGGCATATAATGTCATCACCAACGATAGGGTAAGAGCTAAAAACGATCTTCGAATAGCTTAGAAGTAAGAAATCAGTGGGAACCGATGAAATACCGATCATTGTGCTTCGACATCTCCCACTAGAAGCGGTGGACATTTATACCACCCTGTTTAATAATGCAATGAATAATGCCATTATCCAACGCATTGGAAAACTGCTGAGGTACATCCCATCACCAAAAGGGATATAGATACTTCCAATCCGGCGAATCTCCGCTCGATCAGTCTTCTTCCAAACATGAGTAAGGTATTCAAAAAGGTGATCAATAGAGTCCTGACTAAATGGGTTGAGGACAAACATATAGTTCAGGATTATCAATTCGGTTTCAAGTCGGGACATGATATCTCACATGCCGCGTCTAAACTGGTTTCTGATATCCAATGGAACAAAGGCAAGAAACAGTTCACTTGTGCCTGCCTGATTGACTTGGTGAAAGCCTTCGATACCATGTGGTTAGAAGGAATATTTTTCAAGCTGGACAGGTTGGGCATTGGTAAACCACTGCTGCATATTCTTTTTGATATGCTCTCCAGTAGACAGTTCATCGTGAAGAACAGCGACATGACTTCTGATGGAACCTTTAACGGTCTGCAACAAGGAGCGGTAAATTCGCCGGTAAATTCCTCCAGTACTAGGTATTTCCAAAGTCGGTCGTCAGTCTATTTTATTAGCCGTGACCGGTTTACATAGTTTGACGTAGGATTAGGGTAAATTGATTAAATTTAAATGACCCTGCCGACAGTCTAAAACTTTCAAGTGTCTTTTTAGAGTAAGTGACACTATTTTTACCGATTGGTATTGTAGTAGGAGTAATTTCTCATGATGCCTCTTTCTTTATACAGTGGAGCAAGAAAGTACACCCTGCACTGGTTAGGATCTCATGATTTTATCAAACCAATTAGTCCAGAGTTTCCGAATCTTATCCATACTTAGAAGGCTTGACTCTACGATCTGGTTCACTCTCTTAACCACCTCTTTTACTTCGGTTTTCAAACAATTCACCATTTCACGCACCACAGCTAAAAGGATGATACTTTGTCTCTGCTTATTTTTAATCTATTATACGAGTATTTTGGCAATTGCAATCTTAAAATATTAGCTCGTTAGCCTCTGCCTCAACGTTTCACTTCTTATACTGCTTGACGCCTGCTTATGGGCTGTGAACTAAACTTTGCTATTTCCTCACGGAAGATTCTGCAACAAAATTCGGTGCTGACTTGTTAGTGGTTCGTCCTAGATTACTTTATATTTTTTTTACTCGGTATTTCACTCTGTAGGACATAGATCATTATCTATCTGGTTTGGTGTCCACTGCTGAAGTATACAATCAATGTCGGTTTGCTTTAATAAATAGCGTATTGAATCTAGTTAGACCGAGTATGTCTTCTCCCACTGAGGTTGGCGTGCTAAAACAGCCTCCAGGGCAGCCTTGGTATTTATGATTCGATTTCGCGACATGTACTCGTACGTTTAAATCTGCACAGACAAAAAATATTGCTTTGCTTGATATTCATTACCAATGCAATGCGTAGGCGCTAACGCATTCATGCCCAATGCTCAATTATGAGTATATGTCCATTATTTACTTACTTCCTTAAGGTGGCGCTACAGTCCGCGGTGGACCAGAGCCTCAACAAGCTTCTCCAGCCAGCTGGACTTTTAGGATCACTTTTGTTTTTCGACAGAGGGATTTGCTAGTTAATTGCCTTCTTAGCCCAAACAAGAAGCGGTTGGCATTTGTTTAGTTTGATCTCAGCGCTGGTGTCGTTGTCTGAATTGATAGCAGAGCCTAGGTAGAGAAAGTCCTTATCAACCTCAAAGTTATATCTGACGAGGGTAATGTTCTATCCGAGACGTCGGGGTTGGATTACCTTTCTTATTGACGGCATATACTTGTCTTTGCATTTATTGATCGTTAAACCCATCTTTCAATACTATTTTCCGATTATTCAATATCATTGATGTGTGAGAGTAATTGAACGGACTTTTGTAAGATTGAGCCACTTGTGTCGGCACATGGGCCTTGCACTATTCTTTCAAGAATGATGTTAAAGAAATCGTATGACAGCACATAGCTTTGTCTAAATTCTTTTTAGACATCAAAGGTCTCGGTGAGTTCTTTACCTGCACAATCTGACAAGTTTGGCAGGGATGCCAAAACTAGACATTGCTCTGCATAGCTCGTCTCTATAAATGTTGCCGTAAGCGGCCTTAAAATTGATGAATAGGTGGTTTGGAGCTCATGGGTTTTTTCCAAGATTTGCCGCAGTATGAATATTTGATCGATGGTGGACCTTCCTGGCCTAAAGCCACACTGGTATGGACCAATCAGGTTACGAATGGCTTCAGGCGTTCACACATTATGGCAGATATGATCTTGTAGGCGATGTTAAGAAGACTGATGGCTCTACAGTTGGTGCAGTTTAAATGGTCTTCTTTCTTGAGGATCGGACAAACAATGCTCAGGTTCTATTCATCGGGCATATTTTACAGATGAATTGGTGTATGCTCATTACTAAGTAATCGCCTGCCACATTGAAAAGCTCCGCAATCAGGCCGTCCGCTCCTACAGCTTTGTTGGACTTAGGTTTAGATCTGGCTACCGTCACTTCATTCAGGTCAGGTGGGTGGAATTGTTGGTCTACATCGAGCAGGTTGAAAAGTTAATTCTGTCTGACAGCGGTATTTGGTTCGTAATTACGGTTATAGTCTACAGAAATGCTCTTTCCAAATCTTTGAACTCAATTACTATGTTCCCTTGATTCGTCTCTTCAAGCTTCGGCTCGGGGTCCCTGTCATAGAACTCCTTTTAGGAGATTAAGGGAAGCTCGATCGGAAAAGGATCTGGTGATTTCTTGCAATTGTAGCCGTCCTATGTCAAACTTCCTCACGGTATTAGCTGTCTTTCCGATGTTAAGGATATCCCCAATCGCAACTTTGATACAACAAGGTAATGGCCCTAGTCGATGTTGGCCCCTCGGAAGGTTCGGATATGTAAAGCTAATGTTGGCAAATTTAGCCTTAATACGGATTTAATACGGGTTGTTACTATGCACTTGTTCACATGCCGGAAACTCGACTTCTAACAATAAATCTGCATCCAAATAGACGCTTTCTTTGTCATCGATAAAAATCGCTGTAGTTTCGCATGCTCTTTTTTCGGGCCATCCCATCGCATTTCTTGGACATCGGTTTCACCTCCTTGCAGTAGTCCAGGGCCTACGTGGTCTATTAAGGGACCTAACATTCCATGTGCAGACTCGAATTTCGTTGTCCTTATTTCGTTTGTTGTTGCTTCGTAACTGTGGGATTTTTTTGCATGGCCGGCCAGTTACTCTAACGACACAATAGTACGTTGGCAAATCGAGTCTGGATGTACATCGAGCAGAATCTGATGGTTGTCACTTGGAGATAAAGTAAGCACAATTGATGTGTAGAAACAGTTATAACACTGGCCATCGCCAAGTTGATACCTATCACTGTATTTCTGCAGCACCCAACCACCATATGGCCATTACTGCTCTAATTTTTTATATATTTACGGTTTTAGCTAGAAGTTCAGCTGTCAAGATGAAGACAACTCCGTTCTTACTCTCCTCCGTTCTGTGATACAACACTTTTTTATGCAAGCACCTTAGAAGTTTTTGTACGTTCACTTCAAAGATGATGTACTTTTATCTTTTCACATATAAGCTTACATATTACGTATTTCTTTTCCACCACTGTTAGTCTCCACCCGTAGAGCTCTGGACTATAAATGGTGTCATATATGGCCTTAATATCGACAAGGGTGTTAATACGAATTCACAGTTCTAAGTTAAAGACTGGTGCTCTGTGAAGGAAGCGAGACATCAAGACAAAAGATGATGTGACTCAGATTTATTACGTTCTAAACTCACCAGTATAGTTGCTATGGTTTGCAGCTAAGATCTTCTTCAAAGAGCATCTTGTGGCATTTACTAGAGCTGCGATGAGGATAGGCATGAAATCGGACAACCCAGTTTTATTATTCTGCTAATGGAATATTTTAAACACCAGTCTCACTAGTGCCTATTGTTTGACGAATGAATTCCACCTAATTAAGAATGTTTTCTACTTGCTTGTTGATGCAGAGATGGGCAGCCATGATATAAAATTGGATAATCTATTGAATTTTCCGAAGCAAAAAATATAGTCAGAAGCAACCGATTTAAAAGAAAAAATCAACTAAATTCTAAAGTTTTAAAGATCGAGAGCACATCGCCAGCCATACGAGTATGGATGTACATATACAAATATATATGATCCAAGATCCTAACAGTCAAGGGCTGCTGCAATCGAAACGAATACTCCAATTCTTTGACTCCTACTCTTCTTTAAACACCACAACATATACTCGAGAACATTTCCTGCTTTATGCAAAAGGGCATGGACCCAACACCATTTTAAGAACCAGAGGTATGACTAAAAATATCTTGACCTTATTGCAGTGAAATACGCACCATTTTTGGTCAACCTGCATCTACAATATACATATGTACGCATGCTGCTAATGAGAGATCTATGTAGAAGATTAGACTGTCCTTCCTACTGCTTTGAAAAAAGTAATCTTTTTCTTTAAGGACGAAAATCCCGTGCGGATACTCAGACCACGCTGACGATATGAAGGAAACTTTTCTACCGGTGTTGGCGGTAACAATTCCGTCTACGGAGGAGCTGATTCGAATAACTCAGAGGCGGATAATGGCATAGTTATTCCGTCTCATACGAAGCCTTGTCAGCTAGAAAATGATAAAATCACGGGTGTGAATGAACCACCCCCAGGATTGTTCAAGACAAGACGCTAATAATTTCGAGAGAGCATGCATATGCTCCTGCATGTTCTTTGGCCGGATAAAAGCTTTTCCAAATTGGTATCACAATGAATAGAATATTGAGAGCATCCAACTGGAAAATTCTTTTGAAGATATTTGATTCATTTGTGAAAGATGTATGTGTATGTACGCTGCATTCTAAAAGTCTAAAAGCAGCGATTGCGAGAAGAACAACATAAAAGTTTCCGTCAGGAAATTCTGCTGAAAATACTAGTGCAGCTCTCAGCAAGCGACCTCGTGGTGTCCACTGGAAACACAAAGTTGAAGAGATTAATTTCGCTAGGCAAAAAGAACAAGAACGAAAAGTATAAAAGTGCACTGCTAAAAGGAGACCCTCATATATTCGTTAAATTGGAGAGAAGCGAATGGAGATCTGAATCGAAGAAAATTACAACAAGGACAAACGCTCGCCTCGATCTGAACCTGGATACACCATTTCAATTTATTCGAGCAACTTTAGATTGAGTGTAACCCCATCCTCAATCTACTGATACATATTTTCGTTAAGTATTTGTAATTACAGACATAAATGACGGTATACTCCCAGCCAATTAACACACCACAGTCACTAATTGACCTAAACACTGCAACATATCTTGGTCAGTCAAAAACAAATTATCAAAAACTGTATCCGAATGTTGCAATTAAAAACGATCTGAATGTTAACGAACAGATCACTTATTTTACATCATTCGAAATCGTTTATTACATCTATTAGCACGACGGTTTACCCCCAATCAACAGAGCATCAATAGCGCAACATCTAAGAAGAGGTATCCGTATTTTACCAGTTACCACTGGTTCACTCGTTTCACGGAACTTCCTTCCATGAATACGCAACTACCAACCAAACATCATTTCGGAGCAGAGCTCATGGGTTAAATCTACACCAATGCTCATGGATATTGGATTGTTATCCGAAGTGAATATCTTGTTCGACATCCTTTGAAACGAAATTTACAAGATCACAGTCCACTTGCTGGCCGCGAAGAGACCGCAAACGAATTGAATTTACAGTGGAACCGCATCTATGGATGAGTACTTCGAAACGTACGTGACCCCAGCCAAATAGATTCGATTGTCGCCTCCTTGCATCCAACAACACCAGGCAGGTCTCAGGGTATCCGTATCTGGTGATAATTGAATGAGGTTTCTCCTTGCCAGAGATGTTACCATCGACAAGTGGTAGATGCATGTACGCATACATTCTATGTCCTCGTATATCTACTGCATTCGCATAGATTACATTCTTAAGGTGCTCCACATTGCTCACTACCTGGAGAAAGAGAAACAAAGACACTGACCACCGATTGGACCTCTAGTAGTTTTGCGGAGAATCTGCTGCATGGTGTGTTTCATCTTTAATGGACGATGAAACGATGGGAACTCAGCAACAAGTCGGTGATCAATTAAAGCGATTACAACAGCGATGATGACAACTCTTTTAGCAGTCTTATCCCTTGTACGAGTATCTGTACCGTAGTCCGAGAGTAGTTTGAATAGTTCATCCCTAGACGTCGATCAGTTGAGAGTGCTCATGGTGGTTTAGTCGGTGAAAATATTTCGAAAAGATAAGTAATCGCAACTTCATCATGATGGCCAAAAGCGTATGCGTGTAGATGATCAGAACTGGATTTCTAGAGGAGAATTGTAGATACACTCGAAATGATTATACGGGTATTAGAAACCACAGAAGAAGAAACAACAAGTAGCCGCAAGACCGTGTGCGAATGGTTAACTGCTCTGGAGAAGTGGTAAAACAGTGTGTAATGTGAGCGGAGAAGAAGAGTCATTGATACTCCATCCATGGATGTGGTCTATTCGCTATCATTATCCTCAATGGAACGATCGTCAAGAGAAGTTATATCTGTAACATGTGGTTCATTCGGATGAGTATATACTTGGGAGTTTTGCATTGAAAAGGAAAACATCTGTCATAACATTAAACAGAAGAGGTCATCTTGGTGAAATCAATTGTCTCTACCACAAAAGGATGTTGGACCTACCAACATTATTAAATTGACAGTCCACTCATCTATGGGAAATTTCGAGGACATCCTCGAATATATTGAATCTGAGTATCACCGAAGCTTTTTCTGATCGCCTTCCGATCAATAACATTTTGTTTTGGACAAAGTAAGTGCTTAATTGTGGATACCTCAGGGCGCTTAAAGTTGTTAGAATCTCCAATCAGCGACTGAGCATGAAGCTTCAAAACTAATATTTCAGGTATTCTCCAAATATTGACGAGGAGATACGCTGCCATCCGTTTACGTACTTCGGAGTAAATGTTCACTGTAAATATTCAATGTCAGAAAGAACATCGGCCACATTTTCACAAGATGTGTTAAAGTTAGTTAAAGTATAAATAAATGTATCAAATCAAAAAGACGCGACCATAGAAATGAGGAAACTTAGTATTAGAGTCATATTCGGTACGGCGAAAAGTAGAAAGGGCAATTAAACCTTGACGATGAAAGCCAAGGCTCTCGAATAGCAATAGTTAAGTCCAATTAGGATGACTTTTTAATTTTCTGTCGGAACAGAGTACTCAAATAAGAAACTAAATAGTGCATTTTCCTCATTTTATGGTCCCTTTACTGAAATTTCTCAGTATTTCGAAGAAAGGGACAGCAGGAAAGCCACTGAGCTCTTAGAGACGTCGGAAAATTTCTGCCGGCAACCCGGAGAGGCTCACAATCTGAAGTTATGCTCACATGAACCACAACTGCCAATGGAAGCCCTAACAAAGTTCAGACCCTGAAAGCTCTCCTCTGATCCCAGCCTACCCTAGTCAGTTCATCGGCGAAATCATTTCCCGTGCTCACATTGTGACCTGGGATATAAACAGGACTCAATGAATTCATCCTTTCGTCTCATTCAGTACAGAATAGTGCGAAAACAGTACGATGGTTCAGCCAGACTTTAAAAGTTGTTTGGCCGTCTCTAGATGCCTCCTTCACCGGTTCTTTAAAATATAGTTAATTGCCATTAGGATTGCGCAATCTCCACTTAGTAGAGAGAGGCAAGTTTTCCTCTAGAAAGACATCAGCATCGCATCCTACATCCCTTTCCTGTCTCAGATTCTGACTGAAACCATTCCTGGGCACAGGGAAAGTCGATTTCTTATTTTTATTTATTTTTATTTTATTTTCATCTTTCTTTATTATTGCATCAGACGGCATGTGCGTAAGACCAGAGTCAATAGATAGTGTGTGTTGTACCAAAGACCACTTCTTTTTAAACGGAAAAAAGCTTTGATGTGCTAGGGAAGCCCCTATGCAGCAGATACGGACTGTTTTTTTTAGAGTAAAAGCAGCAGTAATATATTTTCGTGAAAGCTTATTGCACCAGATGACCGATAAATAAGATATAATTTGTTTTATCATAGCCGTCTGGATCTAAATGACCCTCCTCAGCGACAGGCCCCATGTCTTGCAGGCCGACAGCGCCTTTGAAGCTTTCGACGTAACATGCTAAGTCCAAAGAAGTTTTTAACCGGGATGGCAACCAAATATGATACTTAGCTTCTTCGGAGAATTGGATGGTGATTCTAAGCACTAGATGAGTCAAACATTTCTAATGTATCTATTGTCGATGACAATAGACCAAATAACCTACGAAAATGCTCAGCCATTAATAAGTATTCGAATGCTCCTTCAATTCTGAGCAACAGAGGTTGCATTCGGAAATGATTTTTGAGCACATGAAGATCAACCATTCCGTCATGCTCTTTAACATATACGAAGTCAGAGTGGTATGTTTGAAAATCTTAGTTGGCCTGTAGTCATCTTTTATGATTTTCGGTAAAGGGCTACAGTTACTTTTCTCCAGGGGTTCGGTATGTATGCGAGTGCAAGGCTAGCAATGAAGATTCTCTTCATTCTCTTTAGCAGGTGGCCTACAACTTTTTGTAGCATAACTGGTTGTATACCATCGGCGCTAGGCGACTTTAAGCCGTCAAAGAAAGCAACGCAATGTTGTGTTATTCAGCTCCCTTGCAGCTTCATTAATAGGAGCTGGTTGTGAACTGGATTTGATTTGATTTACCTGGGAAGTGAGTCCCAAGCATAAGAAAGAGACTCAGTGTAGGTGCCATCAGATTTTCTAAGTAATTCTAGCCTTTCTGAATTTCCCCTTCTGAGGGTTTTAATTAGTCTGCTGGTTTCACCGAAAGTTGGGGAAGAGCCTTTATAAGAAGCACTCTTTAAAGTCCGCATGAGCTTCTTATATTATTTTTGTGCTTCGATGTCTAAAGACTCCAACCTTCCTCCAAGTTTATGTTAAGTGACTTGGTTAGAAGTTTTCTGGTTTCTTTAAGTAGTCCCTTCAGATCTGCGTTCTGCGCTATTGTTTTCTGGCTTAACATGTCAGTTTAAAGCTCCTTCTTAAATCGTGTTTAGTTTGCATTCCGCGGATTCTTCTTCAATTAGATCGAAATTTCGCATCCGATTCTAAATTCGACGTACCTATGGGCAGCTTACCTACCGAGGTGGTTTAGGTAATGACTTTTTAGAGAGCAGACACTAAATTGCTTCAAAGATTTAGTTAGTTGGAAAAAAGAATGCTTGATGAATGATACAGCAGCAGTTTTTTTTATCATTGAATACAAGATCTTATATGCCGTATTTTTTGAGTGCCTGAAACCAGCAATCTGATTACACCTATCAGTATGGGTTTAAGCACGTAGTGGTTACCACTATTAAATATTCCAGTTCAATGCATATCCTGTCAATTTCCGTCATAGGTGATACAATTTTTAGTGACTCGCTATGCAAAGCCATGTATATGTCTAGTTTTTGGATTTATTCCAAACTCGCCGATCCATAGAAGCAAGAAGCAATCAAATGATGCATTTGATACTAGAAAAGGGCCTAGTTAGATATATCTTTGTATTAGTTTGGGATTTGTTCTATCTCATCTCGCATTGTTTTTTAATTAAACCATCTCATTAGAAACCAAACGAAAAACTAAAATTCATTTGCTCTGGGAATACAAACCACATTGCGAAGAAGAACGAAGAAGTCTATATAAAAGACATTCAGCGGATGAAGATCCTTAGATTCGTTAGACTTCCGGTTCTGTTTAGGCTGAGCAGGTTTACAACAGGTGATTTGTACGAGTTGTACAACGACCTGTTAGAAAAGTGCTGAATGATCACCTAAGATAGAGAGGAAATGCACAGCGAGTAGACACCTATGTTTTGGTCCAAAGTGTCTTAGATGCCTCAGCGGATGAAGATGCCCTTAGTCCCCACAACGGCAGGATTCGTTAGACTTACGGTTCTGTTTACTCTGAGAAGGTTTGTGATTGCATGACGAACTCTACGAGTTGTACAACGACCTGTTAGAAAAGTGCTGAATGATCGCCTAAGATAGAGAGGAAATGCACAGCGAGTAGACACCTATATTTTGGTCCAAAAAGTCCTCGATGCCTCAAGAAGGGACGTGTTTTAGAGGAAGATCTCCGCCAACTAACTTGGAAAACCCAACTTATAACTGCAGCTGATTCAATGGTAAAATTGAAAGACATTGCTAATGCTTTTCACTATCAATTCCAAGCCCAGCTTCAGCGTACAACTCCATTTAAATCGAAAAAAAAACCAATACAACATGATTGTGCTCGTAGAGTACTACTACAGCACTTAGCCGGCAGTGCTGATGAATCTTTTTCTTTTTTTTGGTATTTGATATCTCATCAATCGTTGTCCTGATCCATTGTCAAGTTCTTGCACTTCTTGTGACGGATTCTTTCCTTTTATTCTCTTTTAATTTGTTGTTGTCTATCCCCAACATCTAAGATGTACGATGTAGTGACATAGAGAAACCACAAAACAAAGTCAAAGAAAAGAATCACTCACTCGTGGCAATCAACTTTTGTCGGTCATGACTGTCATATTTGAGCGCCTAAAGGTATCACCGTATTCATTAATTTCGATTATAATATGCCATATATCCTGACAAAACTAAATGGATGCGATGCGGTACATCCCTCTAAAAATCGAAATCCCGATTTCGGAAAATCCTATATATTGTCCTTTCTCAATTCATTCAATTAAATTGATTTCTATCAAAAGGACATACTCGTATTCTATAAAAATTCTTACGATGCTATTTGTACCTATTCTCATTCCGAGTTTGAGATTGAATTTTTGTCAGGATTTAGCTCTATAAGCGTCTTCATGTTCAAGAAAAATGTAAAAAAGAAAAATAAATCGATTTATTTGCGTTCCCAACGTCGCTGTTGAACAGAGTCGAACAATGAGAAGATCCTTTTCCATCGTAAAGGGATTCCCTCTATGAATGACGAGACCAGTAAAAGTTATCCTTGTCCCAGGTATCCGTATGTGATATGCTTAAATCCATAGCAAATCCTTATAGATCGTTTTATGACTTACGTTCCTCGATTTTGTTTTTTCCTAAACTCGAAGACGAACGGAAGACTCTTGAGAAGATTTCGTCAACTTATAGAACTATTGATGGAAGATCAAAAGACGGGACAAATTACATGCAGTTCACTTGCAGTGTTTATCCTCTTGCCGTTCCATTGCACAATGGGATGCGTCCAGAACTCAAGTCGAGGTTTTACGAATACGTATACAGTAGATGGAAAGGATTTGAATTTGCTGTTTTGTTTTTTGGTAATTACAGATACACTTTGCAATTGTTTTTGTAGGAATATATGTCCCTTAGTTGCAAGTGCAGGTACAAGTTGCACCAGAAACTTTGACGAAGTCGGATTTTCCCAGATTTGAACAGGTATTCGGACGAGTACCTGTTGCAGGGATGTTGAGAAGGATTTTTGCCAGAGTTGTAAAACAAGTGACATTCATGTAGCGAGACGAATTTAATTTGACCATAGGCAGGGCTATTATGCGGATTTAATGAGTTCTGCGAATTTTTACTCAGAGGGCATTATCCGTTTTACGAATATTTGTTTCCTCGGAGCTAAGCAAAGAAGGTGGAACATGAGTTTGGATTCATATTTTAGTTTAGTGAATGTTTGTTCTGTGGAAATGGTTTATGCGTAGAAATTCAATTAACACCATCGTTACTGAAGCTGAGCTTAATGTCATCAATATTTTGGGGTAATGTAAAAATTGCTCAAAATGTTTAAGAAAATGCAAAACTTAGTTTTGTTCATTGTACAGCAATGAATCTGTTTGCTCCTCTTTGTTTGTTTTACTAATTTTATAAAAGGCAATAAAACAGCCATAAATTGGAGACCATTTTGAGCTAGAACTGATTGAAAAATTCTTTGAGCCCTTACCGGTTATACGCGATAATGTTGTTTCTAAGGGCTGTGACTAATATGTACGTAAATCTCCTCAGGTTTTAAATTCATTAAAATGCATGATAGCGGTACAGCTCGGTCTGTTTAAATATACAAGGTAGCGCAAAAGTTGCCACCCGATGTTCTCTGGCTGTAATTTTTTTTATGAATGAGAAACTTTGGGTCTTCTTTTCGATCCATTAAGTCGAGAAAATGATGTCGGCTAAGTGGCCGCCGCCAGAATTGATGACCATTCGGGCCCGATTTGTGGCATTTTTCATCACTCTTGCCAGAACTTCCGGCGATAGGTCGTCGTATTCTTGACGGATATTCTCAAGAGTCTGAGGCTTGTTGACATAGACTCGTGACTTCAAAAATAAACTCCACAAAAAGAAGTATGGAACAGTTAAATAAGGCCGGACAGTGCAAATCTCCAAAACGAGAGATTAGGCAATCCGGAAATGCAGCCTTCAGAATTTCGGTTGTGGCTCGTGCAGTATTCATGTTCTCTAGTCCCAACTCATCAAATTGAGGAAGGAGACAGTCATTCAGCATGGTACTGCAGCGCTCGCCGTCCACAGTAGTCACTTGGCCAGCGGCGTTTCCGAAAAATAAGGCCCGTTGACGCCTACAGCGTAAACAGCACACCATGCAGTAACTTTGAGTGAGTTTAATGGCTTTTCGTGGGTTATACCCGGATTTTCGGTGCCCCAGAAGTGATAATTTTGCTTATTCACATATCAACAGAGATGGAAATGGGCCTCGTCGCTCATGATGATTTTCGATGAAAAGTTGTCTCCCTCGTGGTCGAGATTTATAATGGCTTCAGCGTGGATTACACGCGCTTAGAGGTCGATAGCTAGAAGCTGATGCACTGTCTGCACTTTGCAAGGGAACATCTTACAGGCTTTCACCAAAACTCTCTGTAGAGACCGCCAATTGATGCCCAATTGAATAGCATGTCGTTCATACTCCGGGGTCCTCTACGACAACTTCAACCACAGCTGCGATATTCTCAGCAGAACGGCTGCTCAGGGGTCGACTAGACCTGGCAGCACTTTGACTTAACATCATGTTTCCTCACATGCTATACGACATTTTTTAAAATAGCGCGCTCTCAAGGGGTTAAGGTACCCTAAAATGTTTGCACACAACATGGGCGATGGAAAATTAGGCAGGAAAGAAAGATAGGTACCGATGTACGTTGGTTGTAAATGTCTGAATGTTATAATCACTAGGAAAAAGAAAGCTCAGCAGGGCATTCCACAAGCGAGTTGTTCAGTTTAAGAACCAATCACGATAGTTCAGGGTACGTCCGAAAGTGGGCTACCACACTGATGAGTTTTGAAGGTTTGGAATGGTGCTGGTGACCGTAGCTGGAAATAGACATAGAACAAAGTGAGATACGAGACATTTCGTCAGTGTTCGAGGATGTCCATTGACTTTGTGATATTAGCATCACCTATGACGCACGCTTTTGAATCGTTGGCAAGAAGGGACGTAAGTGCAATGGGTCTGTAGGAGGAGAGAGAAGAAAAAGAAGGAATGTTCTGGACAAATGCTGTTTTCCATCTACTCGGACAGAGTCCTAGGGAGTAGGATCGACGGAAAAGCTTACGAAGTGGTTTTGTCAGCGATGAAGAACACCAGCGGATTTATGTATGTTGAAGTCTTTAAGAACTCTTGCTACTACACGAGTGCGAATGTGGATTCAAAGTAGAAAATAGCTAACAGCTGGAATGTCATTGTAAATGAATGTTGGGATGGAGGATGAGGCAGAATTTCTCATATTTTTGATAAACTACCAAAAGCTTTACTATCTTTGGGATATTGTAGTAGTTTTTGCCTCAGTTTTTGGTCATATTGAAATTTCACACGCTTAAGTAAGACGTTGCAGTTACTCTTGGCTTGTTTGAACTCTTTCTGTTGGTTTGTCTTGTATTACCGAAAAAAACGTATCTCTAACCCTGAGAGCCTCTTTACAGCTCGAGTCGTACCATGCCTTTTCTTTTGATTTGATACTCTTCAACCGATGAGATAAAGGATTTCATTCCAAAAAGGTGATCATATCAGCAGAGGTATCCACGTCGTTATCGAGGAAACATAATGACCAGATAAAATTCCTAAAGAAGCTGTTGAGTCTGCTAAAATTAGTTTCCTCGTGTTGCCATATGGTTCCTTTAGGAAAATTTTCTTTAACTGTGTGGTTGGTGTTCAAGAAATTTGCTAATATGATACAATGGTCCGACGAGCCTGGAGGAGAGCACATCTACGGTGTATTGTACATATCAGGGTCAGAAGTTAAAAACAAGTCAGGGTATTAGCGGTATGACTGTCAACGTTTGGTATTCGTATGGGCTCATTTACAAGCTGGGACAAGTTATTTTCCGTAGTGAAGATTTTAATACACCGTCCTTCGGTTGTTGTCTGTCCAGAATTTCGAAGCCACTTAAAATTGTGTATATTGAAATCGCCCATAATAACGATTTCAATATGAGGATACAGGGACATAAGGAATTGCTGTCCAGTTTGGCTCTTGTGTATATAAAGCCATAGCGGATAATTTGCTTCCGGAGATGGAATTTTAACCACATGAAGTTTAGTTAACATGAAGTTAACAGGGATTACATTGTGGTGGAGTTTGGTAAGCAACATCACTACTCACGTAGTGACCGCGGTGAGAAAATAATAATGGCACTAGTTTGTAGCCATGCAACTAGATCAGCGTGACCTGAGAGGTGTAGGCGGGGATCTACCTCTGTATGACTAATTGCCAAAACAGCTGGTCTGTATTTACGGACGTGGACGTACGCAGAAAAGTGATAACTTTTTAGCTCGCTTATGTTTACTATGTCCATTCTCAATTCCCAAAAAAACACAAACACCAACGGGTGGGCGTGGTGTAGTGCTAAAGCAATTGCTTCTCACTCGGAGGGTCAAGGTTCGAATCCTGCCCATGACAAGCCTTTCAAGTTTTTCATTTGTGTAATTGGAACTCAGACAAAAAAATTCTGCGTGTGAAGGCATAACACTGACACGTAGATTTAGCTGTTGTAGGGTTTCAAGCACACAAAAAATACTGTGAATTATAACTTTCGAATCACTCTGAGTGAAGAAAAAACTCTCCGTCCTATTCGGACTCCCACCCCTGGAGAGCGAATATCGAAACCAAACACTCCTGAGTTTCAAACCACTACAAAAACAATTTTTTCTTTCTCCTCCTTCTACCTTTCCACCCGCGCCCTGGTAACAGTAAAAGGGTTTCTAACCCCTAAGGCGTGCGTAAATTATAAAAAAAAAGCTAATCAAGTCTGCGAAGTCAAAATTCTAACGCTGGTTTACCGAATTCCGCATGAAGCTGCAGACAGAGTCTTTTAGGTTGTTAAAAGCATTTAAAATACTAGTACCACTAGGATTGTGCATGTCCGTTTGGAAACAGACGTAAGTTTTCCTATAGACGAGTGAAGTCTAACGTTTTCGTCTTCCAGAAACACACCAGCGCCGCATCCGAGACCGACTTTAGGGCCCAACTACATTGCATCTTAGAATGTAGCGGAAACGGGATACCGGCACGCAAGATCTGTCTTGAAAGAGAAGAAGATAAGGGAGACTCAGTTTTAGAGGTGAGCCATGTGTGCTGTGGAAACCCTTTCATGAAATTGATACAGACCTGTCCTTGGAGTCCGATAAAAGCAGTGTACATACTAAAAAGTTTGTTCAAAAACACAATCAATGTAATTGGTTTAATTATATCCGTCTAGGTCCAAAAGACTGCCCTCATTAACAGGCAACAATTCTTTACACTGCCAGAAAGTCAATAGCGCCTGAGAGGTTTTTGACTTGACATTTTTAGTGGAGAGACTTTTGTAATCTGGGATATACGATGATGATGCTAATCAAATCAGGCTAGTTAACTTCCTTCTTATCGTCATGAGAACAGTTTCCAGGAGATTCAGTCGACCATTTCTAGGGCTGCCTGTGCTTTATAGCAGATAGTCGCAGGCATGATCCAGCAGACAGTATAGCTACATCATCTGCAAAGCCCTGAGAATAGAGCCCTTGAGAGCCTAAAGAAGTGACAAGCAAGCAATATAGCGTGGAGACTGGACGCCACCTGTTTACCCCTGCTATCACATACACATTGCCCTCAGGCTGTATTCGCATTCAAGGTTACACACCGTCACAGCTTCGTTGTACAAAGCACCCTCAGTCTGGATGAAAGTACCAACGCGTATTTATTTTTGTTGAGTGCTTCTTCAGTTCTGCCCACCAGATCTTGAGGTGCAGTTTGGACGGATATTCTTCGTTAGTAAGTTTGTTGCATTTTGAACCAAAGATGCATTCGCAACCGTTCTCTCCATATTCTTCAATATGAAGGATGTCTAGCTGATAAAGGCAACTCTTACTGTTCGCAAGGGTTTAAATGCAAAGCTATTGGTCAAGATTCTACCCAGAGTAACCAGGCTATACCTTTAGATGGCACACTTAGATATACTCGTACACCATCCGTTCCAGGGGACTTTAATATCTTACATCCGTTTCTGAAATCGATGTAAAATATTATACGTGTGGTTTGACACAGACGACCTCGAAACTTTTCAGTCCACGAATTTCTTAGCGTACCTGTCGGAAGGAGTTTAATCGATTATTTGCTGTCTTACTTTCGTAACAAATGTTGGCTGAGAGTTTTCTTTTCGTCGATGGGTTTGACCGCTTCATCCGATTTTGGTCCATTGGATTCATTTGGCTATTGTGCGCGGGAAATCCATGAATGGAATCCCAGACAGAAGCATTCTTCGTCCTGGCCCAGTTCCAGGGGAAAAAATATGATGCTATTTCAATTCTGAGAGCTTAATCGGTTTCAGTGCGTGTCGCTTCTACCGATCTGTAGAAGCTCAGTCTTTGCAGGGGGGTTGAGGCTTATAGTACTTGGGTCTTCCTTGTAGGTTTTTGGAGACAAGCCGTCAGAAACAACACTCTGACCAACCACATGTCTATTATGATGGACTTCAACCGGAATATGCTGAGCCCCTCCGATATTTTCACCACCGTTCCTGCACAATCTACTGAACGTGTAGTAGAAAGAGTTTCAGAGGCTTTCGGAATTGAAAGATCTAACAACTTCTGGGATATAACCAGTGTCAGTTGAAGCTTCTAGAAGTCTGGTCAGGAATATCACGGGGAATTATGCCGGTTGCAAGTACTATCTGTGTGATCATCTGCATACAGTTTAAGTACAATATTTAACGTCCAGTTTGAACGTTTAGTTATGTCTAACTTAGATTCCTTTCAGACTCTTAAGGTCTTTGACTCTTAAGCCCTCCTGTTACGAAAAGGGAGCCAAGAGAAGGAAGGCGATAGGAGTTGTTCGGCCTACATTGTGCAGATTAAGGAATTTTAATTGAGTGGTGTTCCAGATAGTTGATGACATAGCGTTGCTATCCCCTCCAACGTGCAAACTGGTATTTTGTCATAACTATTGCTTAAATTTTGCAATCTCCCGTATCTCTCATATCTTAGATGTTGTTCCTGAAGTGTTCTCCCTTGAGTCGAACATATTACAATATTTCAATATATTCTTTTGAAGGAAGTGGGAGAAGATCTTTCGAGTTTGATGTTTTGAAAGGTTCAACATTGAAAAAATCCTCAGGTGAATAAATATCTGCACGAAATCCTTTTTTTTTATTGTCCTCTATTCACTTTCAAAACACTTACTCCCAATTATGAAGAGCAACAATTCAATCAGCACGTGTACAATTGTTTCTCGAAAATCATTTCCTAAAGGTTGCTCATCGTAATCCCATTCGTTGCATCAATAAAAACGTCAGACTACCAATTGAAAATTAATATCGAGGGATTTTCACAAAAAAAAATTTATCAAGCCAAGTCTCACGAATTTTTATTTTTTTACAATTTCTTTTCCTTTTGAAATATCTGCACGCGTGTGTGGGCCTCAGATTTTAAGATCACGGCACGACTATTTCTTCGTTTATCCTTATTTATGCATCGGGACAGCAATTGCATAACCTGTGCATTGGGTTCCTTCGCTTATTCAGCTTCAATTGATTCCGAACAAAAAAGGGATCAAGGATATTATGAAAATAGACAAAGGACCACCCCGGATAGATGATCTAGATTTTCAAAACAATCCACTATCGAGGTAGCAGTCGTTGGTAATTTATTCACGTGTGGATACAAATATGTGCTCTGGTATGTAGGGTGATTAACATATCGCTGATGACAAGGAGCGAGTAACTTGGACTCACGCCTAAATAATTGGATCAAAGGATTTTTTTCGGAGAGATCCTCCTCCAAATGAATGATTTGATGTTTTATTCTTTTATTTTTTTTGGCCATGCTCATCTCCATAGCGTATGCTGCTGACGCCCTTTTGTCTCGCCGCCTCTAAAACGGTAGGAGATCTTGAAAAAAAAAATCAAAAAAACAAAACAGAAAACGGACCTTATTCTGCCGCCTTTTTTGATTAACAAGGCTATTCGGGGCTAAATTCCAGAGGGAGATCAAGAAATCAAAAAATCGTTTATAATTGACTTGGCTGAGTATCTTTGGTGGACTATCGCATAATTTCCATTCGGAGTGGTGCTCCTTCGGTAGCTTTGAAATCAATTCCCTGCGCAGAACCGATATCCAACGAATTTAGTCGCACCATATGCAAATAATGATAAATGCCAGCGAGGCCGATTGGTGGCGGCAACAACAGTTGCCGAACAATGCATTGTAAAGTTGAGCGTTGCCGGGAATTATTGGTATGTCGCCACTTCAGGACAGCTTCTGACAATTGTGCTAATTCGTGAGAATACTTTATAAAGGGTGCTCCTGCGTCTTCTCCTTGTGTGCCCCTCCTGTGTCCAGTATGAAAAAGATGTGTGTATTTTGCGGAGTGGATGTAGTATTTCCGAAAACAATTTTTCAAATTATCTGATGATCCAATTACTGCGTGTGAATCTTTTTGAAAGCACAGATTCGGAGGAAAAGTGTGCATTGCAGTGTGGGAAATCATGTCAAGGGGAAGTCGTTAGTTTGACTCATTACAATTAAATCGGTAGTGACTCGTTACTAAGAAATACAAATTGAACAGATGCTTTCGACAATGTCCTATTAAATTAACAATTAATTGCATCTTCGGTTCTCGCACCTTTTAAAAGTGATTATGTTACGTTAAAATAGTACGATGAGCGCTTTTTCCAGAGTATAGCGATTAGCTTACAGCTTATTTGTTCGTTTTGTCGTGTGAAATTTGAACTCTAGTGTTCCAAAAAGTTCCATAGTTCTAATGGTCAATGTGCAACCGATTTTAATAAATACTGCCAAATTCCATTTGTATATAAAGATAACCTCGAGTAAGAAGTACAGAAATTGGTCAACCAGAGAATCCTTGAATCAGTCTAGTTTTCCGGATGGGCTTCTCCAGTCGTAATTCGTATCATAGCATTGTTAATTCGCTTTAAAAAGTTTAATAAGTAGCAACTAGTATTAATTGCAGTATCAGTCAGAACAATTTTCACGAAATTGGATCTATTACAAGCAGAAACTAGTTGTGGACGAACAGTCCGCGGATATTCTGGAAAATTATACACAGTCATTTTTGGAGGTCTGCGCGGCCATTTATTGAGAACCTCCTGACTGTTAATAGCCTGAATGAACAACCAAGTTCATAGCGTATTGCTTGCATTAACTCCCGGTGCTGATCACCAGTATGAACAAATCTTTATTAATGCAGGGTTGATCAGTAGCATAATACTGGCCTACATCGCTGACAACCCTATACGGAAGAGATAGAAAATATGGGACGAACCAGCTAATAGCCTCGGATAATGACGGAATTACGGTTGGCGACGTTTGCAAATGACTAAAGGACAATGATCTTGTGATCTGCAAGTGGAATGTTCCGACTCTTTACAGACTGCGTGCAGCCGAACATCTAGCGGAGATTTTCGTCTGCTACAAAGCAGATATAACCGCCGTCCAAGATATGCAATGGGGTAGACCAGACAAAAAGAGGACGCACAACTCTGATAACTACATACTGTGGAGACAACAATAAATCTTTCGTATTTCGAAGCAAAGCACATTACAACAATATTGGCAGTGTTGCAAAACCCTATGGTGGTGGTCAGAAAAAAACTGCGTCAGCGCCAGAAGAGCTTCAATTGAATGAAATCCTCGATGAAATATCAAGAAAAGACAACCATGCAACGGATATTGAAAGATAAGCTCAAATTAAAGGCTTATAAGATCAAAAAATACAAAATCTGACGGATTCTCAAAAATGAAGTAAGGATCGGTAAAGCCAAGGAGCTGTTGCGATTGCACGAATGTGGACAGTTGCCGCATATAGTATTCTCTAATGAGAAAAATTTTCTCATCGAAAAATTCGTAAACAATCAAAACGATCGTATCTATTTAACGGAAAGATCATACGAAAATTTGAACTTTCGATTTACCACCAGATGTCAAGCGCCGCCATTTAACTTGGGTTGGGCGGCTGTCCAACCTGTGAACCCCAGTCCACATCTGCCCCTACTACCTCTTCTTACAACTGCCATAAAGCTAGTTTTCGCAAAATCAATATCTATCTTAGCAAATCTGCCTTTGAATTTACCAACCTATCCTTATTTGATGCTGTCTCAATTTTATTTAATTCCATTTCTCTTTACGCCCCCTTTTCTCGGCATAAGACATCATCTACTTCCCCTCCCTGGTATAACAGAAGATTTGCTCTTTACGAAACAAAAGAAATTAATTTAGGGGCAGTTGTTCTTCGTTTTATTCTTATTCTGACAACACTAACTATCTTGGAATCTACCTCCAATTCACCCAGCTCTACAACTGCCTCTATCAACGCTTTCTCGACATAGCGCAGACCAACCTTATCAACAATCCTAAGACATGACGAATTGCGTCAACTACAAAAGAAAATCAAACGGTGATCCCCCTCTTTCTCGTTCGATAATATATCATCGACCGACCCACATACTATTGCCAACTATTTTGCAAACATTTTTAAACAATCATTTGGAGACAACTTCCTCGTACCCGATCCCATATATTTCAAGTAGCTTCCAATTTCGCCATTGGACCCTCTCTTTCTCAATTTTTTGATCCTATCCTTATCGAAGTTACACAATCTCAATGATGACCCGGGCCAGACGAGCTCCCAGCAATATTTCTCAAAAAGTGTGTCTCCAATCTTTCGTACCAACATTCCTCCCTATTTCATCTGTACTTCACACAAGTGTAAGACCACTTTCATTACCCTGGTCCAAAAAAAGAGATTAAAGAATGAAGTAACCAACTACCATCACATTGCTAACCTCTCCCACATGCCTAAAATGATCCTTAAATTGTCTTCCTTCGGTTCTGACCCCATATTGTTAAAATATTATCTGGAGAACCGTTGTTATAGCGCTCGTTTTAGGTCAGCCTTCTCAACTCCGTTTTTAACCACTTCTGGTGTCCCAAAAGGCAGCCATCTAGGTCCGCTCCTTTTCATTTTAACTATAAGCCATCTTGAGGGGATTATTAAACACTGCTCCTTATCCATTTACGCCGATGACACTAAGTTCCTCAGGAAAACGTCGATAGGTTTTCCACT
This sequence comes from Volucella bombylans, assembly GCA_949129095.1. NCBI lineage: Eukaryota > Metazoa > Arthropoda > Insecta > Diptera > Syrphidae > Volucella > Volucella bombylans. The sequence goes on from OX422143.1 coordinate 58,660,317, forward strand.
TGGGGTCTAAAAAATTTCTTTAAGCTTAATGTCTCCAAATGTCAATCTCTGACTTTATCTAGTAAATCTAATCAATCACCCCCTCGACTATATTTTCTGCATGATCAACCTGTACCCCAGTATTATACGATAGAGAGTTAATTCGCATATTGAAGAGATAATCCTTAAAGCCAACTCATCATTCGGTTTTATCAAACGATTGTATATAGAATTTTGCAACTCGTATGTGACAAGGTCACTTTACATTACCATTGTCCGGCCCCTTCTCGAATATGCCAGCCAAGTGTGGTCCCCCTTTCAGCGAGTTCATATATTGAACATTCATTATCGTTTTTTTTTCGAATTACCCTTCGTTGTCTACCCTGAGAAGACACTTTTATCTTACCTTCCTATCATGTCCACCTCAAACTTCTTAACCTGAATACCCTCGGAAAACGCAGGGACATGTCTGATATTCTCTTCATTCATCGACTGCTCTCTGGTTCCCTTTACAATTCTATCTGTTTCTTCACTAACCCTCGTAATTTACCCTGTCCTCGTCTCTTCTATATTCCAACCCACCGCACATCTTATGGTTCTAACGAAAGAATCGCCCGCATGCTCTGTAAGGTCAACTGTCCCTTTTTGATTCTAACCTGAGCACTTCTCGTCTTAAACTTGATCTTCTCCACCATTCCCTTACTCACTAACCCTTAACTATTGTTAGTTTATAAGTCTTAGTTTTTAAGTTAGTTTAAACTTGTATTAAGCGAAATATATGGAGGCGTCAGTCCCCACTAAATTAAATTAAATTAATGTATATTAATGTAAGTGCTTTGGTATGTGCTCTGAAGCCTTGGGCAACCAAACATTTCTGTGGAATGGACATTTCGAAAATACACTGCAGCACCACACAAACCACGCGCCAATCAAGTGTTTTTAAGTAAAAACCTCCCTTGCTTTATTTCAATCAGTCAATCCACTTGACTGTTCCATATGAGGTATTTTACCGGTCAATATCAGAACTAAAACATATCAAAGTATGGAAGCGCTCAAGAAAGCCCTTCTTTGAGAATAGAGGAAGAATCTGCGGGCTCACAGTCGTTCAGCGTGTAACTCGTTTGTCAACCCACTCACGGCCGTGTTTTCCAATATTATATTTCTTGTATAATCCTTCAATAGAATTCGATTCCAAATAAAAAAAAAATACAACGTTTGGAAAAAATTGCAGTTCAATTGGGCCACCCTGTAGAAGGAACTGCCGATTAAAGCAGAATAAGTTCGAACAGAAACAGCGAGTCTAGTACTCCGTTCTATTTTAGACTCATGGCCGCGGACTCTGTGCTGAATCCGGAGACCTCCACACAAAAAAATTATTTTCTTTGGGAAAGCCGTGTGATATTTCCATTTACACGTCGAGAATAAATGCGTCAACATCAACAATATCAAAATTAAACTGAATCCATGATAGTTCATTGGAACAAAAGTAAATCCAAATGAAAGAAACGCGTTGATTTTGCCGGTCATTTTCAAGGTTAAGATCTTTCTAATTGATTCTGTTGATTCTTCGTCCAAATGGGTAGAGATGAAGATCGTCAGGAAATAGCTGTGGGGTGAGTTTATTGCTTGCTTCCTACTCATGGTATATCACATACAATTGCAGCCAACAACAGCACAGCATTTGTTTCCGATGAAATGAAACATCATTACACATGGAATGGTATGAACATTTGCACATCTGCTTCATTAGTTCCTTCAAGTATCCGTCAAGCAGTGCATGTTTTCCAGTCGATTAAGAGATCATCAGTAACAACGAAGGCGACCAACAATTAAAGTTAGCGAGATATTTGCTTATACGAGTACCATGTCAAACGATTCACGAAACCACTGCAAAACACCGGCAGAGCTATGTACAATACGAGTATCATTGGGAGTATCCAAGATTTTCAAAAAGCTCAAACGAAAATACCTAATTATTCTGAGGGCATTGTTTTTGATTAAAAAATGGCATCACTTCGCCAAAATAAAAGAAATGTTTATATGGTTTTGTCACTTTAATTTTCAAAACTCAATATATATTAGGTGATATAAATGGACCTGGCTATGTGAGAAAATAAAATATTGCGGCAATTTTTGAATTAGCACATGATCAGTTCCACATGTACGACCCCAAAGATTGTCAATGTGTTTAGTTTAGGCGGCAAGTCATAATATAAAGGTTGCAATTGTCAACATTTTGATTGAGGAAAAAGGGGCATATCACAGGAAAGCCTGTTATTTTTAGCGTTCTACGAATAAACTCGTATGTGCCCGATGTGTCCATCTAATCAGGATATTTGTCAAAGTCATATGACCGCCTACCGAACAACACCCCCAGTGCACTATTTACAAGCAAAAGATACTCGTCTTTGTCCACAGTTTTGGGGGCGTCTCCATGGCGAACCGCTTCTTCACCCGAATGATCTTCCTTCCAAAATCCAAGTCCACCTACAAAATTTACGAAAATAATAGAAAAAGCAAATACAACTCGCTTCGACTGAGCTCAGATAGATGTCCGACGTAGCATTAAGGATCTATTTCGTTCTTTGCGTAATGTTATTACTTCATACAAAGAAGACGTATCATTGTTCGGGTCTACGGGACATTATCGATTTACTTACTGTTGCTTTGAGTTGCTCTTTTTTTACATCTCAACGAGTATGAGTATCTGCTACAATGAGAAATTGTCCTCTGCAGTAATTTCACGTCTAAATGCACATCGTTGACCGCCTTTTCATGCCAATCAAAGGGAAAGAAAAAATAAGAACAAGAACAGCACGCATCCAGATACAGAGTAATCGATTATCGCCATTTAAGGACCTGTGTCCACTGTGCAGAATATCTTGGACTTTTGGTTTCTCTTGTTTTTTTTTAAATTTCTTGCTGTCGTGCTCATCTTTTTGTGGTCACAAGTCGGTATCATTAGAACGTTAATTCTTGGCATTGTCATCGAAAATCCGTAGACCGCATGCCGAAATATCTCTTTGAACTTCCCATCGGCCGATTGTGAAGAACTGGAGCGGGTGATGTCGGCAAAATGCAGTCCGGGTTAAAGGGCATATCTCACGCTTCTGTGAACATGAGTTCGGAAAGATTTCAGAGAATAGAGTGTTAAGATATGACTTTGGCAAAGTTTTTTTGTTTTTTTTTTATGTTTTGCGGTTGCAATTTGTTCATTTAGGCGTGGACAAATGATGTCGTAAAAGTTTGATTTTTACTTTTTCGGATTGGGAATCATGAACCGAATCGTTTGCCTTATAGAGGGATTTGTGTGTCTACATGATGGAACAATGAATCCTATGGTAGTTTATCCACGAACTGTAAAGATTTTCGTGTGATATATTTTTTTTAAATGGAGTATTTTAAGACTGAAAATATTTTATCTGAATTCGTTTGGGTAGATTTATTGCAGTCCATCCGAACTAAGTTTGTTGTCTTCCGTGCTGGTGGAAAGGCGTACTTGTAATGAGCTGGGATACTAATATACCGAACCACACTCGTAAATGTAACAACAAAACTCTTGATGTCATATAGTTTCAAGAAGCAAAAGCGAGAACTTGTCGTTTTCCTCATCAGTATAAGTATGTATGTATGAAAATATGTGCTCATATATATGATATTTTGCGGCGTTGGCTTAGAACAACACTAATGCGTCAATTGTGGGCCATAGAATAACATTATTAAAGCACAATTGTTCCTAGAACTGCATGACCAACTGGTTGACTAAGGAGAACTATCGGCGACCAGTTCGGGATAGAATTGATCATGTCGCCCTGTTGGATATTTGGCTATCTGAAAAGATCTGAAAACTAATCGGAAAATAAAGTCTTGAAAATATTTTCCCAGAATTCTGGGTATAACGTCGCTAGACTGTATGGCAATCTTAACTTGCGAGCTAATTCCATGAATTTTGTATCCTTACCTAGAATCAATAAAGCACTTTTTTCTCGTTTTTTCACCGTCATTGCTCCTCGCTTATTTAATAAGTTACCGGAAAGTATTAGGTGCGAAAGAAGGCAATCTTTGTTCTTAAAAAATGTCATAACTTGGCTTTTTGCTTACGATCATTGTACAGTAGATCAATTTCTTATTTGGTTAATAATTTTAAAATTTTTGCTTTTTACATATAATTCTTAAATTGTTGCACTTAGCTTTCTATTGCATTTGTTTATTTTTAAATACATTTTCCCCATCAATGTTTAAATAAGTAATTTTTTGCTGAACAATAATGGTATATTCGCCACTTGGCCTTGGTCAATAGAATGTCCCTAACTATACCAAATATAATAATTGTAATATATTGTATTAAATTTATAACTTGAAATGAAATAATGAAAAAAAAAAAAAAACTAAGAGCTCAATTGAAAAACATCTCAGGAGTAGAGCGGAACATGTTCGATTAAGAATACCGACCGAATTTTAAATTATTTTAGCATAGCTCAATGTAGTGGAAGTAGCAAATAGATAATATAGCAGACCAGTCTACAGGGTCACATAAAACTAACACAGCTGTAAATTTCGGCTGGGCGCCGATTTATACAATTTGACGGAAATACATAAAAGCGATTTTCACCAAATCGAAGGAAAGTTTTGTCTCCGCTCTTTAGAACTTTTCCTAGTACTTCAATCTCAATATGGACTGATAAACCTGTCTCCCATTGATATTCTCAAGACTATCTTTCAATTAAAATGAAGTATTCTTTGGTATAATAAGCACTGCGCTCCGACTATGATTTGACTCCGACCTCATGGACTTGACATCTGATGCAGTGACGTATTCACCTGTGGCTCAAATTTGTCATCTTTGTAGAGGTCGTCAATCTTATTCATTACTCACTTACGTTTGTTTTCAAACAGAAGACACACGCAATGGATTCGCTGAGTCTTGCCTGGGTCATAGGCAAGCATGTGATCACGGGAAATACGGAAATCGAAGAACTGCCATTAAAGACTCAGGAGACTCTTCTATTGACGGTTGGGTCATGAAAATAACGTTGTAATCAGACCAAACGAATGCTTCTGGACGGGTCTTAGATGCCAATGGTGTAAGGTAGAAAAGGCGGCAGACTACTTACTTGAACTTAGATACCACCTCATACGATGCTTGCCATCGATGTTTAGCAGATTTATGATGTTCAAATTGATGAAATTCATGGAATCTCCTATGCACCGGATTTACAAATTTTAAAAAGTCTCGGAAGGGAAAACCACGAGTTATTGCGAATTCATTTCTATCGTTGCTTAGTTTTTTTTTATTATTATTCTTTATTCTCAAAAATTAATTTATTGAACAGCTCTATTGATAATGTTAACAGAATTATGACTTTTACAATTAATTGAAGGAATAGTTAGAGAGATACCAACTGGGTGCCAGTTAAAAATAGTGATAAGTGACACATCATTTTAAGTATTTTAGTGTGGGATGAAAAACCTTGTACATACATATAAATTTAAAAATGCTAATTATAAGATTTAACAATTTGATTTTAAAGGGTAAAAGAAGAAATAAAATTAATTACAATGAAGAGCCAAAACGAATTGAGAAACGATGAAGCGCAACAAAATTTCAACTTCATGGTGGTTATAATTATAAAAGCAATCAGTTTACTTTCAACTAGCGAATACCCGCGACTTCGTTCGCCTTGGTAAAGTGAGTAATTGATAAAAGGTCTCTGACGGTTGTGTATCCAGAAAACGGATATTACATAGGATTTATAATATTATGATTATGGTTTTTAATGAATAAAACTTTAAGTGGGTGGCTGTGGCGCAATTGTTAGTATATTGGCTTCCCAACGCCCCGAAATATAGGTTAATTAAGACAACAACGGTGTGAGATATAAAATTAATTCTGGCTTTATTTTGAAGCAACGTTCATGCCATTATGTGTGGAATAGCACATTATTCAAATAGTTGCGTCGGCTTCGCTGGCAGTGCTTCAAGTGGTCGGTCCAATTTTTCGTGCCGTTATTCCGGCAATAGCGTGTCGAGTGTCGAGTGGCCTCGGGCTCATCCAAAATGGTTGGCTTGTTAATGTAGACTAAGGACCTGACGTAGCTACAGAGAAAATAATCGAGTGGTGTCAAATCGCAGCGGCGAATTGAAGAACATTCGCCGTGAGATGACCCAGTCACCAAATTTCTTCTTCACAACTTCGAGCGTTACGTCGCTTGTATGGCATGTAGCGCTGTATTCCTGAAGCAACAGTTCGGATATATCGATGTTGTCGAGCGCTGAACACAGAAAGTCGCTTAACATTGCTCTATACCTGAGAACATTTACGGTAACGGTGAAAGAAATAAGAAATAATTCGAAAGAAATAAGGCCCGAGGATACCACCATGCCATAAACCGCACTAAACATTCAATCTTTGTGGATGCATTGATGCTTCACCGAACACTTGTCTATTGTGTTTGCTCCAATAACGGCAATTTTGCTTGTTGACATAGTGATGAACCAAAAATCGGCCTTGTCCGAGAAGATGATTTTCTGGCCAAAATCCGGATCTCTGGCCAACATTTCTAGCGCCCAATTAGCGAACTCACGGCATTGTCTATGGCCGTCGGGCTTCAATTCTTATGCCAGCACAATCTTATACAGGTGATCGGCGCCGAATCGACATTGGTCTTCTTCGATGCTTGCCGCTACGGCGGCTCTGTTTTCTTCATTTCGCACCAATCTCTGCCTGGTTGCTGGCTTAAGATCCAAAAGAGTGTACTCATGCTATAACTTTTCTACGATACGACGAATTGCCTGCACACTGAAAGTCATGATGACGACCAGCCTCACGACGAAATTCACGTTTCGTGTATGCAACTGAGCCGGAAGTTCGATAATATTTCTTAATAATTTCCTCACGTCCGGTAAGCGTAAAGTAATGCATGATGAAATGGCAAACCTTACTGAATATTTTGACAGCTGGATGTCATTGGTAACCTTGACAGCTGCTGAAACATAACAATTCAAAAAACTATCATTGCTTTCTAGTCACCCGTTACAAAACATTTTTGCAAACAACCAAAATCGTGTGAGGTGTTTAGTTTTAGTTTTAAGAGTATTCATTGCTTCATGAACGTTAAGTTCTTAGAAAAAAAAAAAAATATTATTTATTTTCATGTTTTACAACGGTAAGCCCATGGTAAATGGTTAATTGATTGTTATTGAATTTAAATTAGTATTTTTATCTCGTTAGTTCTAGGTTTCGCGACACTAATATTCAGATTACATTTCTCACTAAACAGAGACGCTGGGAGTTAAGTGAGTTCCCTCCTCTGCTTGCAAGAGGGAATTAAAACAAACAGAATGATATGAAGTTAACTTTAATTCAAGGCCTCTTTGTACTTTCTGTACACTGTACTATCCCTCTTTACACCATTGTATTGTACATTACTTGTTTGGTTCTCGGGAGCGTAAATGAAGAGATTGGAATAGGGGACATAGAGTGGGGAAGCTAGGTATCCTTTAGCGTCTGGCTTTGCGACGGGGAATTGGAGTCATTTGAACTGCGAAATTAGAATGAATCAGCGGATTTCGCGCGATCGAATCATCCTCTCCGCGGCCACATCCGGTTAAGATTGTGGCTTATATGAGGTTCTTTTGTAGTTTTTTTAACGCGGAGTCTGGTCCCATTGCATAATTTCGGTTGACCAAAGTTGCGCATGAGTTTCATTGGTGGTACTCTGCTCGTAACCACCTCTAATGAAGAAAATTGCTAGTGCCTTATAGGCAGAATTTCCAGTTTGTTTCTCTTCTTTTTTTGTAATACAGTTAGTTGGTGCTCTTTATTAAAATAAGTACCACCCCAGAAACTAATACCATATTGTTATCTGGTATTGAGGATCGAAAGACCAACGTTTACAAGTTATTAAAATTTATTACCAAAATTCGGAGTCGGTCATTTTCGTTCATTTTAATCATCTCATCTCACTCGCAATTCGTAATTTAATGCAAAAATTTGAGTCTACATTTACGCTGCTTAATATGCCGGTGCCAGTGAGAAAAAGAAATGTAAGGAGTGCTGAAAACATTGAAGCCCTCTGTACGTTTGTTGACAGCGACCCAACGTCGCTCGTAGGAATTGGGCATGGCTCAAACACCCGTATAAAATAAAATTGACTCAAGAACTAAAGCCAGATGACCATTTGAAACATCGAACTTTCTAAAATCGGTCTCTGGAAATGGTTATAACCGATTCGGAATTTTATCAATTCACCATCTTTAGAGATGAAGCTTATTTCTGGCTAAAAGGCTTTGACAACAAGCAACAAAAATGCGTAGTCCTTAATGGAAAACCCAATATACAATCGCATTGAAGTAGACTAAATCTGCGGCAAACCATGCTGATTTCCAGGGATTCTTTAGCGGAAATACTGATGTACATATGATTAGTCTTATTGCTAATAATCAGCTTGTGTTTCGCAAACCAGAGTTTTAACAAATTAATATCTTGGTTGATTTCAGCAACGATTATGAAGCGATTGTTTGAGTCATAGGCAAACGCGAAGTCATCTGCAAAATCCTTAAGTTTACCGACAAATGGAAAACTAAACATTGGGTTAACGTAGATTAAGAATAGTAAGGACAGAACCTCGTGGAACACCGAGATCGACAATCCTAGATTCTCCAAAAATGTAATCAATTTTTGCGTTTTGCTTTCTGTTTTTAACATAAGATCCAAACCAAAATATATATATATATGATATTTTCTTGATCTTGATATTTTTATGATCTACATATCATATCGAAATCTTTGGTTATGTTATCAAGCCTCATGTATTACAATACAATATGATAGATAGCATATGTTGACAAAAATCCAAATTTGGGTCCAAATTGATTTACACTTAGAAAGTTAATTTTAATGAGAAATTTAAGAACTCTATATTTTCTCAAAGGCTTTAGATATTAAAGATAGAAAGGAAATTGGCGATTTTTCTTTTCTATTTCATTTTTAAAAATTGGATTTACATTTGATTGTTTCAACAATTCTAGAAAACTTACCGAGAAAATGCTTGAATTGAAAAGGTGGGCCAAAACATTTATCACGTTTACGGTGATTTTTTCAAAGTAGAACTGAGAATTCCATTGTCACCACAAGAATTCCAGTTTTTAAGAGAATTAATTATATATATTGTGTATACAATTCAAGTCCAGAAATGGGAATGAAAACGAAACTGTTACTACAAATTGTACTGTCTAAGAGTTGTGTCGTTGAGCAACCGCTTGTTTACATTGTAAAGTCTACTGATTAAACTGTTTTGCAACAATAACGGCATCCGCAATGTTGATGTTACCAATATTAAGCGTACTGGCTTTAAAGTGATTATTAGTTCTAAGGTTAACGCCAATTCAGTACAATTTTAACCATGAATCCCTTCACACAAAAACAAAGCGCCGTACATTGAAAATACGCTGTAGATTGAAAATAGTCGTTCAGTTGTTTTAACTCAACGTGCATATCGTCGAGAATATCGTGGCCAACAAGCGTCGTCTGACAACACTATTCGCCGTTTGTTGTCGAATTTTGTTTAGCAAGGGATAGTGGGAAATCGTCGACATGCCGTTCATCAACGTCCAAGGCGTCCCAATGAACTGGTTGAAACGGTAAAAATGAGTATTGCCGAGAACCCACATGTGTCGTATCGTTACCATGCTCGGCATTTTGGAGTCAGTGGGACCACCCTGCGGCGCATTTTGAGGAATGATTTGAATTTTTTTCCTCATAAAGTGCAATTGACTCAAAGAATATTGGCGACAGACCGTCCACGTCGCTTGTAATATGGCCAAAAAGTATCTCGAACTGTTGACACTGAACCTAATTTTTGTAAGCAAATTTTGATGATCGACGAGAGCCATTTCACACTCTCTTGTGCCGTTAACAAGCAAAATTGCCACACTCGAGGAACGGAGAATCCACTCTAGATCCATGAAACACCATTGCATGACCAAAAAGTGACTGTTTGGTCCGGCCAAAATCATCATTGCGTCAATTTTCTTCAGAGAAGGCAAAACAGTCGATGGAATCAATATCGGTGAATGTTGAATCATTATATCTGCCGCCAAATCTGTGAAAAAGGTCTGGACGGTTACTGGTTTCTGCAAGACGGTGCGCCATGCCACACTGCACATCAAACAAGGCAGTTTCTGCAACGAAAATTCCCTGGATGTATGCTGTAAAAATGGCAACATTCACTGGCCACCCCGATCTCCAGATTTGACCCCTGCGGACTTCTTTTTGTGGGGTTACGCTATCAAGCCTCAGACCATTGACGAAATCATCACTATACCGCCCGAGATGCTCGAAAAAGTTAGGGAAAACGTAGCAAAAAGGGCTCATTTTGCCTTCGTCAAAAAAGGCGGCCACTTGATTGATGTCGTATTCAAAAACTAGTTCAAATAAATTGACAAGGACCAAATTAAATAAAAATACCACATACATGGAAAGTTATTTAATATTCACATACCGACATAAAAGGTGGCGCATTTGTTCTTAGAGTATCTATATCACCAATAATAACAAAATTAGCCACTTTTTATAACTAGAAAAAACCGGAAATTCATGCAAAAACATTTGCAGGGGCATACTTTGAAATCTGTAAACTGTAAACAACTTACATTTGCAATAGTACATTAAGAACATCATCACTTTTGAAGTTAATAGCAACAACACTAGACTCATAAGAATATTTTTGGTCACTTTTTGAAAACTAGCATCTTCACATTTCAAGGCATACCCAAATGCTGTTGTCCATGCTATGTTTGCTCTGGTAGTCAGAAATGAAATTAATCTCTTTTGCATTGACTTGTGAAGGCTAAGAGGCTGTTACATAAGTATTAGTAAACTGTATCCTTTTGATATGCGAAGGTTAAGCTAATCATGTATACGTTGATCCGTTTGCAATAGGTTCTCTAAAGACAGAAATAAAGTGAGGGGATTTATAGTTATAAGTTAGGTCTATAGCCCAATTCAAACAATATTGAGTTCCTGCAATAGTTTAGAAGTGATTTAAGTGGTTTAAGTGCAACTTGACTTCTTTTTCCTCAAAATATAAAATATAACACATTCCCAAGAACCAGAGCGTTTTATCAAAGCCCTTATGCAGGACCCAACAATCCACTATACAACTGATGGAAACAGGCACTAAATATAAGCTGACAGGATGAACATTGGCATAACCTGCATCAACCTGGACGGTGATATCAGAAGAGTTAACATATTCAACGTTTTCAGGCAAGTTAGATCTCAGAGTTACCAATTTCTCTATGAATTTTATTAAGAATTATGTCAACCTGATAAGTCTGAATTTGAGTTGGAATACCCCCTATATTAAGTCATATTTTTCCCCCTAGGATTCTTATGTAAGCAGAACCAAGCTGATCGTAAACACTATAATCAGTGACCCAACACCTCGCTGAAGCATTGCTAGATGCCAGGCTCCTTCATTTGTGCCCACATTGGCTACAATGATATTTCTAGTCGCTTAGCAATTTCTGTTACTGGCAACGTTTTCCTTACGGTGGTGATTCGATTTTACGAATTTTATTTTAATAAATCTACGTCACTATCGAAGTGGGTCCTAATCGGTTGCCGGAAATTACGGTAGATCGTAGATAAGAATACACGAATTTGTTTTTTCTATAATTTTTGTTAGGAGATATATCAGTCAAAAATTGTTGGTGAAGACATCAGGAGGATTCAGACTGTTTAAGTTGCACATATTCGAAGTTTTGTTGGAAATTTTTTGGAATCCACCTATAATCCAATACCAGTCATAGGTACCCGAATCGCAAAAATATTTACAATACAATACAATTTTTGATAAAATAAAACCAACTTCATTCTATGCTGTCTCATTGTAAGTCTACAATCTGCGGATTTATACGGCAAACTCCAAAGAGCAGTTGAAATGGAGTACAGAGCTGCATTTCCCAAATGCCAACAATTAGATAGGATTTCTGTTTTGCGAATAAGACCTCGTTGATCCGCCTCATAACTGAGGTTTTCAGGGGCAACTACTATTTAGTCTAGAAAAGCAGCAAGTGTGAATTTCTTATACGCTACTGATTGCAGGATTTACGTTCCTGATTTTCGTTTATGAAAGCCGGTCCAGTCTCGTTAACAGGGCTTATCACGATTTTTTTATTTATTTTTTCAATATTTTTCATTTTAACAAAATGGCTTTGCTAAACTATTTTTAACAATATTTGACTTAAGAATATGTAGTGACATTTGTATACAAAAGACTCAATAATAGTGTTATTGTCAATTCTTTGGAACATATTTCAGGATGTGGGGTGATCAGTACTCGTAATTATTTCATTCCTAAACGATAGAAGCAAGAGAAAAGATTCTGGCGAAAAAAACTTAAATATACGAGTAGATCGGATATCTAATTTCATCTGAATTTAAACAACATATGTAGGTCATTTTACATTTTAACTTTTTGAAGAAGCGTATTAAAAAAATTACAGGATACCACGAGTAAAAGTTGTTGTAAAGGATTTTGCACATATCCACCTCTTATAAAGAATATTTTCAATACTTTAAAGTAATACAAATGTTTAAGTGGAAGCATTTTCAATGTTCTGAACAAAACCGTAGAATGAGGTAAACGATAAAGTCTACCTACTTTTCGAATAGCGCACTTTTGCAGAACTACCATTTGCTGAAGCCTGCTCTGATAGGCACCACCCCAAACGCTAATTCCGTACAATACTTTCGACTCAAATATTTCAAAGTATACCATCTACAAAGTTTTTGTGTAGCAAAATTTCTGAGGCGGTACAAGCTTCGAACTATAGATCGTAAATATTGCTCTATATTTGAAATATGTTCAGACCAACTCAAGTGTTGGTCAAAGGTAATTACTACTAATTCAATTTGAAAACAATTCATGTCACAGGACGAGTGTTTATTGGAATGTTGGAACTTGCACAATTTTTTACATGCAAGTAGATTTCAAGTTCAGGTAGTCTATACATTCTAAGGCTGAAGTTCATCCATTTAGTTTTACAACTGGCGACTAGCACATGTTCCGCAAACCAAGTTCTTAGAAGGTGAACGTCGTGATATATGTCAGCACTTAGGTTTAGAGCACTATTTAAACGATGTGGAATGCCTAGGTCATAAGCAAAGGCGGCAGCTTTTCCTATAAATGGCTGTTGAAAATGTGAGTTTATATAAACCAGAAAAAGTAATGGACCAAGAACTGAACCCTGGGGCACACCTAAATTCAGAATTTTTGGGCTGCTTACAAAAACTTCTACATTAACTTGTTGGGTTCTATTCATCAAGTAGGACTCAAACCAATTATGTATAGTTAAGATGTAAGTAATCCTTGAAGCATTTTCAACATAAAAGAAGTAAGTCTGATCTGATCTGAGATCGATTGTAGTAGTGACCATTTAATTTAACAAATCGAAAGCGAACTCTCCAATCTTGGAGTACGTTATTTAAGTGGCAGTTTGATGTTCAAGTCAATCACAGACTGTAATGACATCTAAGTAATTAAGTAATCTTTTTCAATTTTAACTGCTTCGGAAGTAGTAGGGGCACTCTTATAAAAAATAGATTCGTTGGTCCTTTATTTTCACGATTTTATTCTTCTTCGCAGATATTGTTGAAGCATGCTGCTTGCAAGAAATTATTAACACGAAATCTGTACGTTTTACTGACGTCTTTAATCTTTCTGTGATAGTAAGCACAGTCTTGGGGCTACACTTTTATTTGCCTTAGCGTCTGCTTTAATTCGGAGAACACGCACATCTTGGCAATCTTGGATATCTGCAGTCTTTTAAGATAGAAGAAGAGGTGGCCGTCTCTTCCAAAAGACTTGTTCTTTTTGGTTGCAGTAACCGCCGTATGCTCTGTTTCCGACTTAAAATCGTGTGCTTTCAACTGCTGTCAATCAGAAATGTTTTTCAGATTCTGCTCTCAGCAGCGCTAACTTGACTAGCTACTCTATCGCTCATATCACATACGGAGTTGCAGCAGTCAACTTTCTGTCCATAACCAAAACAAATAATAAAAGTACTGTTTTGAAAATGTTTCGTATTAAGTCATTGCATATGTGCAAACTCGAGAGATGTTTGCTAAGAATTCTTCCAGGTAAGCGGTCCACCTATCTAATTATTGTACTTTCGACTAAAAATACAGGATAATAAAAAAGTCGGTCATAATCCCTAAGATAATCAGATAATTGTGCCAACTAAGCCATCATTCGGGTAGACAAAATCTTTTAATTGACTACTACACTTTGCCTCATCAGCGTGTGCTGCATGTCAATTGAAAATCTGAATTTTCACATTTACTTCCACTTCCTTTCCTATAATCCACCTCCAACCCTAATTATATGAGTTTTCATTCATACTCGAGCCCATTGAATACATTTGCTGAACAGGATATTACTCTAACTACCATTGAGATGTTTCCTGTCAGATTAGAATTTCAACATTTTTACCCCAAAATTCACATTTGAAATGATTTTCCATCAAAGATATATGGAAGTCTAAATCGAATGAAAAAAAAGGACCCTTCGCCCACACAAATCGATGAAAAGTGTCATATTCTACACTTTCCTCGGAGTTATTCGAGTACAGCCTATTTCACGCACCTTAATACGTCTCAAATTTTACAGGATTCTAACCCAAAAAAAGGTGTCCTTTCTTTGCACTTCCTTTAAACAGAGGCGGATGGAGTCTGTGTGTGAAATTTCTCAAATTATTCGTATCCTTGCGCAGGAGGATCAAACTAAAACCGCATCATCAAAACGTCAAAGCTAAACTGGCATCAAATTGAATTTAAAAATCAATTAGTGGCGGTCTCAATCACCAGCGCTGGTCTCCTAATCCTGTGCGATAATAATCAACAGCCGACAGGGCTCAGTCACGTGCTTTCCGGTAAGTCTTGGCACGCAGTCAGTAATCTAAAAAGACCAATTTGAAGTGAGCTGATTTTTCAAATATGTAGAGAGGTCAAGGGAAGTCGTAAAATTGATTAGAAAATCTCTGAAGAGAACTACTGTTATCTGCTATCAGCTATCAAATATCGGATAATTTTTATATAAATACGAACGTGTGCCATATCCGCTGAGTCAGTGCTAGAGTGCTTTGCGCTAAGTGATTTGGTTTGTTCCAGAGTATCCACGTGCTCCCTGTCGGATACAAATAAAATGAAACCCATTCATTATTGGTCTGAGTTTTAGTAAGATAATAATAATAATAAAAAAATATTTTCTTAAAAATCTAATGGATTGTCATGAAGTGAGATTCCGTGCCTCGGATCAGTGGTTTTATCGGGTGTGTCAATAAGATTCTGAATCAATGTCTGGACAAGAATCAGGCACTTTTGTATTTGTTTTTTCGGATTTTGATTGATGGAAACATTCGCGGTTAGAGAAGATGATGACATTGAGAGGGTTATCATCTTTTAGAAAATGGATCATTGGTCATGGTTATTTAAAACAGATGTTGTACTTCGCATAGACAATTGTATCCAAGTCAGAAACCCCATCTGTTTGGTTTATGTTCACCAAGAAAGGAGCATGAACTATAGACGCTATTTAACAGCTTTTGATAACCGTACTTGATCAAAGACGACATTCAGACTGTGGCCAAAATCTGTATTGACAACTTAAACATTTCAGAATATCCTGCATATGCTGCTCGTTGCAATGCAGATTCAATGCAAAAAAATGTAATGCAAGCTGAAATCTATTTCATCTCTTGGTGGTCTGGAGACTACGGGGCCCTCTTTCGAGTTGTGGCCTTTACTACTTAGTCTTACTCATATACTGTCTCAGCTTCTGTTGCTGCAAAAATATGGAATCTTTGTGCACAGGAATGATTTCGGCCAGAATCTGAGCCAGGAAAGGAATGTAGGCGAATCTTCATGAATAGCTCCAAATCATATCTAGGATGCAACGCTGATGTATTTTTGGGGTAAGATGTCTGCGTTTAAAGTATTGCTGAAACCTTGTTGAACCGTCTTACAAATTCCATGCTAGTTCGAAAATGAAAGGTTTGCCGGAAGCTTTAATTCCCTGAGTTTTTCTAGGTTCCAGAGATGGATTGTAATGGGATCACGAGTAATGAAATCGTAAATGAACTTGCTAGTTACATAACGGAAAAGAGTGCTTTTTAGGACCCAAAACTGCGTTAAGACTGCTAGTTCTTGCAGGTGGGTTTTATATGAGCTTACCTACAGATAGCATGGCGCTCCAGGATGTCGGCAGACCAAACAAATGTTTTCTGATGTCTCTCAGAGATCAACGTCTTTCCTTCTATCCCACAGTACGGCAGTTCACATCCGATAAGTACTTCATAAGTGACACAACTTCCTGCCATGCATGCTGTGTCAGCCCTTAGCATTAGACTGCAGGTAATCATCGCTGATGAGGTGCTTTTATTTTCGCCGACTCCTGGACACCAAAAGAACGCTTCTGTATCATTCGAATGTATCTTGAAGATCATTCGCTTTTCATTTTTATTATTAAGAAACGGACCTCCCAATTCGAGTACATTATGCAAAGGAATATGCGTACAGGAGAAAATGTGGCGGCTGTGAGTAAAAGTCTCGATAGTTTGGCCCTTGTTTTATGGGTTTTTTAAGGGTTGAAATTATCGTTTCTGGAGTCAGAATAAAGCAGAAGAAATTCATGAGATTCAATCACACCCACAAGGTGCACTGTTTGCTGTAGTCCTCACGTTCGTGGCATCATTGGTCCCCTTTTTTCCAAAAATGAGGCCGTAACCGAGAAATGACCAGTGTATATTTATTCGAAACTACTGACTTACTAAAGACTCGATTCAACAACAACATTATATTGCAAACCGGAGCAGTGAGTTCGATTCAATGCCACTCGATTCCTGTTCGGCTATGCGAAGTCATTGGTGTAAGCTGATAAACCGCAAACTATACAGACGTTAGCAGCCAATATTCAGAGCGTTATTGGTGGTGTTACGTTATTATTGGACTACCAGAATGCGCATGGGCGAAGAAACCATATGCCTGGAGTTGTGATCAAAACATAATGTGGATTCAAAGCATTCTCACATAATTAAAGTTCAGAATATACGAGGACGGGTCAATAAGTCCGTGACTTTTTGAATTTCTGACCTCTTTACTGAAACAGCAACCCTGCTCCTGTCAACAGGGATCTGTCAGTTGACTCCTGTCAAAATTTAAACTTGCTGCGTCAGTTAGTTTGTGTTTGACAGCTATTTTTATCAGACTACTCACTAATTTGAGGAGAAAATGGAAAAAAGTGAATTTCGTGTGCTTAAACTTCAACAACTTCACAGGAAGGTTTGGCATTGTTTAATCGTAATATGGAGGAG
Source organism: Volucella bombylans (assembly GCA_949129095.1). Taxonomy (NCBI): domain Eukaryota; kingdom Metazoa; phylum Arthropoda; class Insecta; order Diptera; family Syrphidae; genus Volucella; species Volucella bombylans. The sequence continues at coordinate 58,677,672 of OX422143.1, forward strand.
TTTTTGCGCCGTTTTGTAACCGTGGACGAAACATGGATCCATCACAACACACCAGAGAACAAACAACAGACAAAACAGTGGGTTTCTAAGGGTGAATCGGCGCCAAAGAAGGCCAAGATGGGTTTGTCAGCCAATAAAGTTATGGCGACTGTTTTTTGGGATGCACGCGGGATAATCCACATTGACTACCTTCAAAAGGGAAGAACAATCAATGGGGAATATTATGCCAACTTATTGGACCGATTCAATGACGATTTGAAAAAAAACCGACCTCATTTGGCCAAGAAAAAGTTCTTTTCCACCAAGAAATGCAAGGGTGCACACATGTGCAGTTGCCATGGCAAAAATCCATGAATTGGGCTATGAATTGCTCCCTCATCCACCCTATTCTCCAGATTTGGCTCCGAGCGACTACTTCTTGTTCCCAAACCTGAAGAAATGGCTTGGTGGAAAAAGATTTGACTCCAATGATGAAGTCATCTCGCAAACAAAGGCCTATTTTGAGCACCTCGACAAATCATTTTTTTTGGAAGGGATAAAAAAATTGGAGAAGCGTTGGACAAAGTGTATAGAGCTCAAGGGAGACTACGTTGAAAAATAAAATTATTTTTTTATCAAAAAATCTGTGTTTTATTCCAAAAGTCACGAACAAGAAGTATTTACTTCTTCCTTTTTTGAATACGCGTAGTAAAAAACTGAATTCCAACAGATGCGGATTTGGCTCCTTACAGAATTGCTTGTGTTAGATGCTCAACATCTTTTCAACGTTCAATATATGCTTACATGTACCTTAGATCTATCTAATTTATAGCTGGTAAAGATCTTCCTGAATTACTCTATTGCACATGGTCTAAACAGAGTTCAGGTTATTCAAGTCATAGAAGTTATTCATTGTCAAGCCTTTGGTATTCGCGAACAACGTATTGTAGGGATCTTGCCGGAATATGTTAATTATTTATTAAGAGCTTGTCCTCTTCTACTTCAGTAAGAGTTTCCTCTGCACAGGGTTATGGGTTTCGCTAGGATGTCAAAAGCGAAGAAATTCCATAAATTTTAAAATCCGCTAGGATAGGTCTAAAATCAGTAACAGAGTAATAAAATCTCATACTAAGTCATATACGAATAAAATTCTATGTTTGTTTTTCAAGACATTCCATTCCTTATACGGCAAATGGCCACTTCCTGCCCTATTATTTAACCCAGAGGCAAGAATAAGCCCACAAAATACCACAGGGACTGCTTAGAAACACTTGCAGAAAAGTTTTCAACTTAGCAAAAAGCACAAGAAAAGTGACTGACTGGGACTCATACAAAGAATCCCTCAAAATATACAACGAAGAACTGATTAAGGCAAAGCGACAATCCTGGAGGTCATTCTGTGACAAAGTCACAGAAATCTCTGCGTCATCGCGGCTAAGTAAAACCCTCTCTACAAATCGTATGATGCCTAGTTGTTTGAAAAAAACCGACGGCTCCTGGACAAGCTCAAGTGATGAATCACACAACCTGCTACTGGACACCTACTTTCCAGGCAGCTCCCTACTCGCAGCCAGTAGCAGCTCAAACAGGCCCACTGCAACCGGGAACAAAATTAATGATCTGATCACAAGAGACAAACTGCTCTGGGCGCTGCATAGCTTCAAACCATAAACGTCTGCTGATCCGCAAGGTATAATACCTGCCGAGCTACAGAGGTCCTCAGATATTATTTTACCTGTGTTAGAAAATATTATGAGGAGCTGTGTAAAACTTATCCACATTCCACTGTCATGGAGAGAAGTCAATGTAGTATTCATTCCCAAAGCCGGAAAATGATCTCATGTTGTCCCAAAGGACCTCAGACCTATAAGTCTATTATCCTTCTTTCTGAAAACTCTAGAACGGCCACGGGGGTGGCCGTGGTATAGTGGTACTAGCAATAGCTTCTCACTCGGAGGGTCCCCGTTCGAATCCTGCCCATGACAAGTCAGTTTTTCATTTGTGTAATTGGAACTCAGAGAGAAAAATTCTGCATGTGAAGGCATAACACTGACACGTAGATTTGGCTATTGTAGAGTTTCAACCACAAAAAACTAGTGCGAATTATAACTTCGAATCACTCTGAGTGAAGAAAAAACTCTCTGTCCTATTTGGACTCCCACCCCTGGAGAGCGAATATCGAAACCAAATAAACCACTACAAAAACAATTTTTCCTTTCTCCTCCTTCTACCTTTCCGCCCACGCCCTGGCAACAGTAAAAGGGTATCTAACCCTTTAGGCGCGCTTAAATTATATAAAAAAAAACAAGGTATCCAAATACGAACTAAAATTTATCCACGACCTTTGTCAACGGGTCAACATGCCTACTGTAAAGGAAAGTCGGTGGAAATGGCTCTGCATTCACTGACTAACCACATCGAAAGATCCCTACAATATAGACAGTACACAATGGTTTCTCTTCTGGACGTAGAGGGTGTCTTTAACAACGTCAACGCATACGCAATCACGACTGCGCTGTCAACTCTGCAGATAGACGACTCATTTGGGGAGTTGATCAGTCTCATGCTAAAAAGCATGACAAAAGTGAGACTTCTGCTAAAACATGTGTCAGCAGAAGTACGCCGCAAGGCGGTCTCCCTTTCTCTGGAACTTACTAGTTAATGAACTACTAATATACCTGGAAGGGGAGTGTAGCAGAATGATTGACTATGCGGACGACGTTGCTATAGCCGTCTCAGGTAAGCATCTCAATACAATTAAAGAACCCCGTCAAGTAAATCTCAATAGATTAACCCGTTGGGCAGATAGTTGTGGATTGAGAATAACCCCGCATAAAACTGATCTTGTCCTCTTTTCCAGGAAATACATATACAATTAAAATCATATAGTAGACCTCCCTCAAAAAACGTACCAGTTTAGTCTTTTCCGATACAGCAAAATATATGGGTCTCATTTTGGACAGGAAACTAAACTGGAAACCTAACATTCAAGGAAGCGTCAATAAAGCTACAATAGGAAAAAATCCATTGGGAATAAATGGGACCTTCAACCTCGCATAACCCACTGGCTACACATCTTGGTCATAATAACGATACTTACTTACGGGGTAGTCGTCTAGTGGACGGCTTTAGAAAATGCAGTCAACTGCATTAAACTAAGCAGAGTCCAAAGAGCAGAATGTCAGAATGTGCATAAGCGGAGCCTTGCGATCTACCCCATCTGCGACATTAGAAATCCGTTTCATTTGACACCTTTCTATATTTTCAGCAGGCAAGTAGCTGCAACAGCAGCTATTCGCCTTAAAGCGACTAAGCAGTGGACAAATTATTCATTTGGCCACGGCAACATTCTTAACACCTTAGGAATCCTCACAGAGAACATCGATTACACCATACCTGAACTTTGTTTTGACAAAAACTTCCATGTAAGCTTGCTCTGTAGATAATTCTAGAAAGAAGATGCTTTCATGGAGGACAAGTCAATCCATCTCTAATCAATTAATCTTTCTGCTTTCCAAATCACTGTAGCATGTTCCAGGCGGAAATTTGGCGATTAAAGAAGCTCTGTCCCTGCTGAGGAAAAACGTGCTATCTGCAAAGGATATCCGCATCTTTTTGGATAATCAGGCCGATATCAAGTCCCTGCACTCGGTCTCATTAAATTCTAGAACCGCCCTTGAATGCCGATCATCTCTTATGGAGATGGCAGAACAGCAGTTCAACCTTCATCTTTGCTGGGTGCCGGGCCACAGAGACATTCCAGGGAACTGCAGAGCCAATAAACTCGCCAAAATTGGAACCACTCTACATATTCTACGGGGAAAGGGTAGCATAGGTATACCTATCGCTACGTGTATATCAATATGAAAGCTGGATGCTAATACAATAAAAGACGTTAGGTGGACTGTTGGACCAACATGTCTAGCAACTAAACAGATCTGACCAAAGCTAGAGTCTGATCCTTCTACATGGAAAACACCTCAGCGGTATCGCCATCACTGCCTCATAGGCAAGCATACAAGAAGGCTTTCCGCTTTTACAAACGCTTTCTGGACGAGGAGGCAGAGGCGACAATCCTCCACCTACTCTGTACATGTCCAACTCTCTCCCAGAGAAGACAGCTCCATCTAGGACCTTTCTTCTACAACGACCTAAGCGATCTAAAGAATATAGACGTAAACAGCCTCCTACGCTTCATCGTTAACTCAAACTGGTTCCATCAGTAAGAGGATCATAGATACACGTGGCACCACGATGGGCCAATAGGCCTAAGTGGGTTGGTATTTCTTCTGAGTAAATTTTGAAGATTCGGTATAAGCATCACAGGATCAGTTTTCTTTTGTTGTTATTAAACTTGAGTATTATAAACTTGAGAACATTAGTAAAATTAATTTAACTACAGTCTGGTGTGAACCTGCTACTTAACCATTACTTAGCTATCGATCTCAACGTGTGCGTTCCTAATTGGCAAAAGTCTCTCTTCATATTATGCTTGCACCACCAAAAACGATATCTCGCTCTACTGCGTTCGCCTTTAAATTTAGAATTGAAAGTTGGAGAGTTAAATCGTAAATAGTCCTTTGTTCTACATACTTACGAGTAAGGTAGATATCTAGTGCCAAAGTTTTTTACGATATACTCGTAGGCGTATATTTCTTCGTTGAATGTCCTCGTCCAGAGCCTGTAATGAATTTCATCAAAATAGCTTGTGTTGGTATCAAATGAGAAAATTATTGGCAACTGTTCCATTACTTGTGAATGTCGATTTAGAAGTAGGATAAAAATAGCGCCAAGCTAGACACTAATGGACTTCTATTGTACATCAATGTTGTAGCTGTTGATTCTGAAGTTCAGTCGCTGTTTCAGCCATGATGATGACGAAGTTTCCTTTTCTAAAATTGTACTGATAGCTGCTATAAGCAGCTGAGTACGTTGCTACATCAACGTGAGTACTTACGTATTCGCTCTAGATAAAATCCCCTAGATGCTGCGATTCCAGTCGCAAGGTATTCATATTGTATTATGCATTCACTTCAACAAATCTTAGAAATGAGGTGGTGTTCTTAAGCAAATATTTGAAATTGCTATGATGATACCGCACATCAATATAGTGTGTGGGGTATGGCAAGTTCAACAACAAATAATCCTGTGAGTGACCTGGTGACCTATTTGGGTCTTAGCTAGGATTATGCTATATTCTTTTAGTGTTGATCATATGGCAGAACTAACAAATTTTATTGGTTTAATTGGGCTGTAAATTGCTGTCTTCATTAAACAGTTTGGATATAGATAGGATTTTGTAAGTTTTTCTTTTATTCTCTGATAAAACTTACCTAGTTTCTTAGGACAAGCATTCCCCCAACGTATTTCTTCGCAACTTTATCCGTTTATTTAAAATGAACTGGGTGTTTGTAGTATAGCCACTAATCTGCTGCACTTAATGCTGGAGACATTCGACTTCTTTTTGAGACACTGTGGATTTTCCGTTGGCATCGGCCTAACCTTGTGGATCTTTACGCTTTGGGTGATTTAAGTTAGTCATTTCCTCTAGAGCTTAATTTTTAACTACAATACATTAAAATCTATAAATACTTCATCCGTATTAAAAATATAGCCAAGTTGGTGGATGTTGAGGACACGACCCCTATCGAAACGTGTATTGTGTTTTGAATAAAAACTTTGACACATCATGTCACGTGCCACGACCGATCTGCCGACGACAACAGGCACTTTTACTCGTTTAATTGAGAACATACTTTTCGACTTCCCGTCTGTATTTCACACCATGTATAAAGGGATTCTCTGAAGTCACACAAACTATCTTTCGACAGATTATATATTTGTGTTTTAGACTAGGTTAGGTACGTTAACTCCAATTTTCGTTCGCTATAGTCTTCCTGGCATGCGAACAATTGAGAATTTGGTGAAAAAATTTTAATCGACTTTTTCACTCTATAAAGTTGCCATGAGACAGCGAAGCGCCAAAAGTGATGACAATATCGCGGCTGTATGCGACTCGGTAAGTCAAGACCACAATTAATCGACTAAGCATGGTTTTCAAGAGCTGAGCATCTGTCGAACATCTCTGTGGCCTATTTTCCGAAAATACTTGGCTATAAGTTTATACTGATCTAATAGCTAAAGCCAAATGACTATTATGCACTTCGAACTTTTGCTTATTGGGCTCTATTGAAGATGACAGAACCGGATTTTCACAGAAAAACCATCCCAGTGACGAGGCAGCTGTTTGGTTAAATGTCTTTGCACCCCTGCCAACCACACTCGATTTTGCAGGATGACGATGAAGAATGCACACTAATCCGTTAGGTCAGTAATGACCAAACCAAGACCATCAACGTCGGAAAAGGACTTAAAAACAATAGGCTTGTCATGTGATTTTTTCTACATCGTTCTTGGAAGAATAGTGTGAAACTCTTCTGCGTCAAGGTATGGTTTACCTAGAAGACGTAGACGTGTTCTGCTTATGCTGTTACAGTGGCAAAGGATATATTCTGCTGTTTCTTCGTCCTAGTTGCACGTACTGCAACTTGTTGTCTTGTGCTATCCCATATTCATAAAGTGTTTTTTGACTCTGCAGTGACCCATATTCCTACGACCCGTATTCCTATTAGTTATTCTTCTGAGGGAATAGGTGGGTAAACAGTTTTTGGGTTGCTTATTCCATTTCCATCCAGTAATAGAGTGCCTTTATGAAGCCTTTTATTAAGCTAGTTGGTAAGCCACAGGATGGACGTGGCAACATATATGTTATGGTCGAATCTTTCCTGGCCAATTCGTCTGATCTTTAAATACCATCATACCACTGTGAGCTAGCACCCAGATTAAATGCACTCTATTGTTTCTGGCTAGTGTTTTGAAAAGTAAATATAATGCAATCCCTGCCGATTTTTGAGGTCATCTGTAAGGCGTTGATAGCAAGTATAGCCGCTTTTCTATTAGAGAGGATATAAATGATTTTATTAGTGGCAGATCAGTCTAAATTTTCCCTAATGCGGAGCTCTACTGCGCGTATCTCAGCTTGAAATACATATTTTTATATTTTTATATTTTTAGAATTCCTTTCTCTCATGGTAATTCTCTGTTTTTGGAAAATACCGATCCAAATGTTCAGCCGTTTAAACTCACGAATTCTTGGTTCGTGTTTTTTTAGTTTTTATTCTTATGCTGCCACGGGATTCAATTGAACAAATTAAATTTTCGAAAACGTCAGGTAGACTATACAATATGACAGCTAACAAGTCATCATTTATGTTGAGTTCCTTATTTTGCGTCGTCTCCTACATATTTCGGGTTTTGTTTTTTTTTCCGCTGAAATGAAGTAAAACCATGATTTTCTTTCATCCATCACGGCCTCGATCTGAATTTTTCACGTTTCGTAATCATGTTACTTATGCCATATTTATGTACAATTTGTGGAAGTATTTGGTTTTGCAGTTATAATTATTTCCTCGATGAGATGAATGTGATCATTTAATTGAAGAGGATTATATTTATTAAGTTTATTCGCGTATTGTCCAATCTACAAAGCTCAACGAAAAATAATTCGAAATCTGTTCGCGTTCTCAAATTTTTCGTAATCTTTCTCAGAAAAAAGCAATACATTTCCCTTTTTTTCGATTTTCTTCCTTTGTTACCACATAAGGAAACTACCTAGGATGCATCCCTTTTTCCATGCTATAGAACCCAATCTTCAATAAGCAATCTTGTAGAGCGAAGTGAAAATTTCTCCCTCTCCCTCTGCTTGGCTCGACCTGAGTCCAATAAGTGAGTGGACTATAGCAGGGAGGAGAGAACACCACCCCGGGAATAACCTTTCGCAGCCGTAACGCTGATTCTGTCACTGCCTAATGAAGAATTAATGTGTTTTATCCAGTTACATGTAGTATTATCTACTCATCTGGGCGTATTCAGTTTTATCAAAAGCTCTTTCGACGGCAAGCAAGTGAACCATTTCAATTTCTTCGTCCCTGTGCTATTACCCAATCTTTGTGGTGAGTTCCAGAAGAGCGTGCGTTGTCGATTTTCATGGTTGATAGGCATTTTTTTTCGTTGTAAAGCACATTCCTATATCATGGACCATCCCTGATATGTCTACCAAGTACTTTTCCAATTGAGCATATAAGTCGGCATGATTATTAACTTAACCAAAACCTCTTACCTGTTTTTTGGTATTTGAAGGAAAATCAATATGCTGTCAACAAAGAGGGACACACACCTTGGCCCCCTAAAACAACACGTCACGAAGTTTGAGGTAGCCGCGTAGAATCACTCTTACCAATCACTGTTTCTATGGGCTTAATACGTGATTGGGAGCCCTCTTTCAAGAAACCAAGAAGACATTATGCAAGGCACTGATCATCCCAGTCCTGCTTTACGGCGCAGAAGCGTGGACACTGACCCCATCTTAGCAGATTGTCTTATCGTCAGATATGCCCATATCAGTTGGGCACTCCTGTCGTGTGATTTAATACCATTAAACTCTCTCTCTTGGGGTATATTGTGCCCTAGAGCTATGGCAAGAGAAACCAGTAGCTTTAGGCAATTTGGGGTGAACATGCGGCGTACCGAATTATACGCATAAATCATGGAGAATCCACGAAACCGATTCCGTGGAGGACTGTCATATATGTATCTTCCATAACAAATGGTGTTTATTATATTTCAATCCAAACTACACAAACATCAGCAGCGGAAATATACTCCTCAGCCGTCAGCAAATTATATATTTCTTTTACGGAGATCAGCAGTTGACTGCCTTGTCTTCCAGCAATTGTCAGAAAGCTCTCTGTTGCCTATATTTAGAGTTTCCGATTCAACATGATCTGCCATTCATTCGCGTATGAGTTAATGCTAGTTTTTAATACGGTTAATATTCATAAAGTGCATATTAATGTTTCAAAACTTAGATAAAAAACATTGAATTCTACTTCGTAACAGATACGAGTACTCTTAAAAAGTTGGAAAATTCGTTGCATTTACACTCAGTTGTTGAGTTCAATTAGATAAATTAAAAGATCAATCACTGCTACTTTGATATCATAGGGATTTGCTTACAAGTCAGCTGTTTCTGGCTAGAGAGATAATTTGCCATCACCTCTTTTTCAAAATCCCTGATGAACACGTCTGGGAATGAGTGACTCTTGCTGGAATTAGAACACAACTATTTTATTATCGGCGAAGATTTCAACCCCAAACATATTGTGGATTGTGGGGAAATAATACACCAAATACTAGAGGGAACCTACTATTCAATTGGTGGGGTTAGTATCGACTCGGGCTTAAGGCGACGGATAGTCCATCGTTTCCCAGACACGGGTCCTATTTGGATCTTCTGCCTTTCGACTCACGAATACAATTGGCACGCACTAAGCAACAAACTACAAACTGTGTACGCACTTTCGTCTATGACAGTGACCATTGCGGTCTCAGCACCGAAATAACTGTTCCCAACGAAATTACGGAATTGCATGAGTTTGTTAAGAGTCATTCCTACAATTACAGTAGGGTGCGTTGGACACACTTCACCAGACCACTGACTAGAGCTATCTCCTGGAATTCGCTCTACCCACCGTCCAACAGAAATCTGTCAAACGAGGAGATTGACAGGTATCGAAAACTAATGGACGAGGCAGTTAAACGAACAAACTGACAAAACGATACCTCGGTATCAACACATTGACAATGAGGATTTTTTCTGCAACGCAACTATTGACGCACTGCAACGACATAAATCAAGACTAAAATCCTTGTACAGACAGTTTACCGACAAACATAACCCGGAAATCATGATATTGCAGTCGTCGATTAAAAACCTCCAAACATTAATGAAGGAAAAATTACAGAAATTCTGTAAGTTTGTATTGGAACAATAAAATTCGGGCTGTAAACACCAGCAACCCGAATATGTTCCCGCAAATAAATAAAATATTTCGGAAAAATAATCAGAACGACCTTCCATGTCTTAAAATCGCCCGAATGACGAACAACGAACCAATACTTGTAGCAGCAGGCATAGATCCAATAAGGCCATTGATGAAGACAACTTCTTTGTGATCGAGGATCCGCAGGAGCAGGTAGAGGCTATAGGAGCGACTTTCCAAGGAGTTGATAAGGCGAATGACATCATTAGCCCGAATCACGATCTGGATAATTGAGCCCATGTGCACAATTTCTACCCTCGAAATAAAATTGTGAATTGGCGATTCGAGATCTCGGGTTTCACCCAGTTCAGTGACGAGAATATGGCAAATAATGTCATCACCAACGATAGGGTACCACCTCCCTTCATTTTGGAGGAAGAGCTCCAAACGGGCTTCGAATCACTTAGAACTAAGAAATCAGTGGGAACCGATCAAATACCGAACATTGTGCTTCAACATCTCCCACTAGAAGCGGAGGGCATTTATACCACCCTGTTTAATAATGCAATGAATAGTGCACATTATCCAGCGCATTGGAAAACTCCGTTGGTACATCCCATCCCCAAAAGGGATAAAGACCAATCGGCAATACTCCACTCGATCAGTCTTCTTCCAAACATCAGTAAGGTGTCCGAAAAGGTGATCAATAAAGTCCTAACTAAGTGGGTTGAGGACAAACATATAATTCCGGATAATCAATCCGGTTTCAAGGCGGGACATGATATCATTCATGCTGCGTCCAAACTGGTTTCTGATATCCAATGGAACAAATGGCGATGTGACTTCTGCTGGAACTTTTAACATTAAAAACGGTCTGCAACTAGGTGTGGTAAATTAGCCAATCCTATTCAACATTTACACAAGTGATCTGATAGGTTCACTTCACCATGCCATAGCGTACGCAGACGACTTAATCGCGTACACATCGGCTCCAAAGATCGAGGTCACTAATATACTTTTGCAGCGTTACTTCGATAAAACTAAGCGATAATGCGATGACTGGAAGTTGAAAATAAACTTTCAGAAGTCGGAAACCATTCTGTTTAGGACGCCTTTGTCTGGGGCCTCTAGGGATACCAGAAAGAATAGCCGAAAGTTCTCGATCGGGGAGCAGCACGAGTAGCCACTTGCTTGTCGAAATGTAGTCAGATACCTTGGGATCTGGCTAGATCAATTTCTGTATTTTAACAAACATATAGATGTTGCTCTGGCCAGAGCCAAAGGTGATTTTGCCCTTACAAAGAGACTGTTTTATAACAGCCAACTCGATGCGAGGGTGAACGTGATCTGCCACATGGCCACGTGACCCTTATCCGGCCTATGCTTGCATTTGGATGTCCCGTGTAGTTCAACGTGAGAGCAAGTTTATTGGAAAAAATTCGGGCGTTTGAGAGGGCTTGTCTTAGGACTTGTCTTCGTTTATACAGAACACCAGAATCTGAGTATATAAAATTCTATCCTAATGAGGTCTTGCACAATGGAGCGAACATAATAACAGTGGCCAATTTCGTCACTAAGGTGACTCGAAAGCACATTGCAAAAGCAATGACTTCATCGAACAACCTGATCTGCGGGGCTTACTACCGTAACTATATGCATCATAGGAGATTTCGCTTTGACGGCTTTGTTGCTCCAGAAGCGTCCCTCTACCTAGATATGAAAGGTCTGATCCAGGCCAGATTAGCGATGCATCTAATCTTCCACTTCGCTCGAACAGCTGCGAACAGGTGACTCAACTGCGACAGAGACGTTGCACATGGCAGTGCGGAGCGTCTCCGGTACAGTAGGGTGGTAGGGAGTCGCGACATGAGGGATGATGCTCAGCGGCGCCAGCAATTTTGGTGGCTAGTTAAAAGAGAGGACGCTTCGTTGTCGAATTCCTCGACTAATGGGTAGCTTCAGCCATAGCTGGCTTACATAGTTTTAGGTAGGTTTTAGTTAGATTTAAGAAAAAATAAATGTTGTTATATATTATATATTAATGTACTTCCATTTTTGTATTATATGTAAATAGGTTAAGTAGATTAAGGTTTATTTTTAGGTAGTCTGTAGGTTTTTAGTTTATATTTTGTAATAAAAATACAAAAAAGTCATGTTACTAAGTTTTTCTTGTTAAAAAGTGTTTTCTTAGTTTTACGAGTAATTATAACGAATAGAGATAGTTATAAAAATGTAGTGTAACTTACGTCGAAAGACATAATTTAAGTGTTAGATTTAACTTAGAGTGACCGCTTAGGGCCAGTAAGTTAGAATAAGATTATTTTTAAGTTTTTTAAGTTGATTTTTAAGCATTTTCTTGTCTACAAGCTAGAATTCTATAATGTAAGTGAATTCTATAAAAAAATGCATATAAACTGAAAACTGAACTGAGTGCTCTTTAAAAGTCGCAGTTAGTTGCCTCGAGATCCTAATTTATTCTTCTGAGAAATTGACTTCTATAAAACACTTTCATGCCATTGTGGACAATAATAAATGTCTCGTCAGATGGACAGTTTAAAATTATGAGCCCTTCGGGAGAGATTCAACATGCATTTATCATTAATTTGTTGGTAGATAGCTATCCCGGGGCCACTACGAGGAAACGATTTAAAGCTTGTCATCCGTAGAGAACTGTAGAAATTTAGCAATTTCTGGTGTGAACTAAGCCGGTAGTTTAAATATCGCAAAAGATGTGGAAAAGTTCATTATCTTATATAGAAGTATGTACATCAATCGCTGCGAATTCATGCTGATAAAGTGGAAATAATAAAAAGAATCTATACAAATGTACAGGTTACCTTCTCCATAAAATGAACAGAAATCTTAGTGTCATTTCATTGAAAAGTAAAACTTTTGCCTAGGCAATTTAAAAGAAACCGACTATTAACAAAGTCAAGGGCATACTCCCTTATTAATGCGGCGTTTCAAAAAGAACAATACCAAACGGTAGGCAGGGCAGAACTAGCCTATTTATAGCAGTTTCCCTTTCGAGTAACCACACCTTTTCCGATCTGAATAAAATCCTAATTCCAACTTTGGCATAATAAATGTACATATACGGATACCATCTATATTCCCGTCCATTCATAGACCACTTTCTCCTCGATTGCAGTGATCAATATTAGATCCGCCTTATTTTTGAAAATTTATTAATTTAATTGGAACACTTACGGACAGTGTGTATCTGTAATTATCCGGTTCCGAATGCACAAATACGTTTCCGATAAGAACACCTTTTCCTACATTGACCTTGCGATAAATAAAAAAAATTTAATCACAGAGTTACAACCCGACGCCGATACCGGACGACTACGAATATGAACTCTATTTTGAGATACATATGTAAATGTGTATTTCTTCCCAGATAGTTAAGTCGGAAATTAAATTTTGAATTTAATTGGAAATTTCCACGAACTAGGACGGAAATTTAGTTTTCAATCACAAAGAATATACGAACTGTGTATGTTCCTAAGGCGCTTATGATCAGGTTATTCCTCGACCATAAGAATAGGTTTAACTAAAAGTGAATAAGCTGAGTTTATATCTCTGAAACAGTTTTCTGTGAAAATCCGATTACAGAGCAGAAAGACGATCCCAATGGGTAAAGGTACCAAGACTAAACCATTCGTTGATAAAGTGAATTGCAAGCACTAAATCACAGCCGAGGTCTAGTGCTCTGAAGATCGAGTTCCGATTGCAACCTGCTGAGGAGTGCTCTCAAATTATAGATAGTCGTATTCTTAATTACATTGCCACTATCCGATACAGGCCATCGTTATGCTATTGTAAGTAAATCGCACTTGTGATGTCCTGGAGTTTGCTGTAATATGAGGGTGTAAGATAAGGAATTTCTTGTTAATCTCAACCCAGGTAAAGGTGTTGTCTTGTTAATTTGGGAATACGATAGGATTATGGGGACTCTGAGTATCTTATCGAAAACAGGGATTTTTACACGTTCGAGGAATGGACTTGATAGTGATTGGCTAATTTTTTTCTGTTTTTGGATAAGATAAGTTGCGGACATTTTCCAATCCAAATACCTACGTCTTCCAAAAAATCTTTGTAACTCAATTGCTCCAGGTTTAGAAGCACACCAACTTAAGGATCACTTCGAAAATCTCCTTAACACAGCGTAAACCTCACCGATGTTCCAATATGCACAGATAACCGTGGAGAAGGTAGAAACAGTCAATGATAATTCCAAATATAACAAAGCACCAGGTGATGATCGCATACCCTACGAATTTTATAAAAATTATACGCCTGAATTTCTATTATCGCTTACGTTTGAATTTAACCGAATATTCGAGACAGGAAACGTGCCGGAAGTTTTCAAAAAGCAGTTATATTTCCACTGCACAAGAAAGGAGCTTACGACGATCCATCAAACTATGGTGGAATTTCGTTTTTGAACACAGTGACCAAATTTTTATCAACTACAAAACTATGGGATATCGACGAAAATTATAAACATCTTAAGGGCAATGTATCACAACAATGTAGCGTGCGTATGGGATGGTCAATTTTTGTCGGAACAATTTTTAACATCATTTGGAGTTCAACAAGGATGCATTCTAAACACTTTATTATTGATTTTATTTTTAAATGATAAACAGATGTGGTGAAAGGCGGAATTAAGTTGAGTGGTCTGAGTATTCCAGCACTATTATTTTCAGATGACATCGTCTTCCTATCTGAGACGGTGGAGTCCTTACAGCTCATGATAAACCGACTATGGAACTTGTCAGTTAACCTAGGCAAATAGAAGTGGAGGTGGAAGATATGCTCGTAATGAAAAGTGGACGTTTAGCGGGAATTCCATTGAAATCGTGTGAGGGTACAAATATCTCGGGGTACTGATAACGTCAAACCTCAATATGGCCAAACACCTTCAAAGTAAATTAGCCGAAGCGAAATGCGCAGTAGGATCAGTCAGGAGTGCTTGTCTTAACAATGCGCATGTAAAACACAGTTCGAAGCTTAAATTTTTTCGAACAACTGTAAAGTCGATCATCCTATATGGAGCTCAGGTATGGGGATATCGCTCATATGCTGCAGTAGAAAAATTTCTTCGTTTTTTTATCAAGAGTGTCTTCAGTTTACCAGGTACATCTCCAAACTACATGTTGTACATAGAAACCGGCGTAGCGCCCTTGTTCTTGGATACTCTAAAACTCCACTTAGACTACATAGTAAGAGTTATGGATTTGGAAAGTGAAAGATTGCCGAAGATAGTCCTCATGCACATTCTGACTACTAGGGGTAATTGTGCGCAAGAATGGGAAAAACTAGCGTCAGACTGCAACCTCAATTTAACCATCGCTTCCAATGAAGAACTTGCTTCTTTAAAGGAAAAATTCAAGGTTTTGTTGACACAAAAGGGACACAAAATGTACGACGGTTTCGTGAGTGAAGCACGTTCATCACAAAACAGGCAGCACTATAGCCAACTCCAGTACAACCTGCACGAAAGGACATATTTTACGAACAAGAACCGCTCGCACCTAATAAGTACAATTCTTAAGTTATGCGGTGAATTATTATCTCTAAATTATATATCCCACCGACAGGAGCTCCCAATCTTATGCGGTCTTTGCAACCTGAGGATGTGGCCCATTTCCTAGCGAGATGTCCCATTCTTAAAGAAGTCTGTTACGCACACTTTGGTTCCTATATACTCGAGATGGACCAAACACTGGACATCCTTAATGGTGACCAAGGATGGGACCTTCTACACAGCTACACCGAAACTGCGCAGCGTTACAGATCTCAAATTATCGAATTTTTGAAAACTTTATACCAAAGCAATGTAAATGCTCCTTTTATATTTTCCACTTTTTATTTTTATTTTTTTTTTCTTATTTAAATTTTAACTTTTTGCTCTTAAGTAAATATTTCTGTAAATTATGTCATTGTCAATCTGGTAGACGGCCTTCAGCCAGACCATACAGACTAAGTCTAGTACTATTATTATTGTAAAACCTTATTTTTTGTAAGAAAATAAAGAGTCAACTTACATACTTACTTACTTATTTCATGGCTTCAGTGTTCAGGCCCAGACATTGGTACGAAATTAGGGAAAGGCCCGCCGTAGTATCGAAGTAAACCCAGAAATGTCGATTCGGCGCAGATCACCTGAATTGGGCATCACCAGAGAGTCAACCCGGCTTATTTTGCGGTTAGATTTGGGCCCACATCCGTGTAAGATTGTGCTGAGGCAAGACTTGAAGCCGGACGACCATAAAGGATGCCGTGAGTTCGCTAATTAGCCGCTGTAAATTTTGGTCTGAGATCCGGATTTTGACCAAAAAATCATCTTCTCGGACGAGGGCCATTTTTGGCTCAGCGGCTATGTTAAGAAGCAAAACAAGTGTTCGGCCAAGCATCAATTTATCCATCAAGATTGACTGTTTAGCGCGGTTGATGGCATTGCGCCGTCACCGGACCTTACTCTGTGGCCACACCTCGACAACATCGATGTATCCGAACTGTGGTTCCAACAAGATGGCGCTAAATGCCATACAAGGGACGCAATGCTCGAAGTTGTGAAGGAGAAATTTGGCGACTGGGCCATCTCACGGCGAGCGTTCATCAATTGGCCACCGCGATCATGCGATTTGACACCACTCGATTATTTTTTCTTGCGCTAAGTCTAGTCTTTAGTCTTTTTTTCCCATATCGTTCTTATCTAATCATCCAGTATTATTTTTTTTTATACACAATAATTTGCACGCGCTCAAGTTATTTAAGTACCATTAAATTCAAAGATTTAAGTAACATTAAATTCAAAGAGGAAAGAGAGAGGTACCTATGAACGTTGGTTTTGAATGTTTAAAAATTATAATGACTAGGAAATAAAGAACAATCAGACTTGCAAATATGTTTATATTTTTTATGTGACACTTTTGGGAAAAACTTCGGATTATTCAAATCAATTCCTTTAGATTCCTATCTTGTACGTGCCACCTACATTTTGTCTGCAGGTTGGAATCGAAGATTTATTCGCTCTATATGGCCTACACATCTTTATTGCTACTAATATACTCTTTTCTTACTAGGTCGTACTTACCACGTCAAAGCAAACCACACGCACAATTTTGTGTTCAAATCGGCCACGATATGTTTATCCATTCATACAAATTCGCTAAACCACATGGCTCTGAACCATAAAGCAGGACTGAAATAATGAGTTTCTAACATTAAGTCTCCTTAATCTTGACAATGTCGTATTACTCATTTGCGTTCTTAGGCCGAAAAAATTACGATTGATAAGAGTAACTCTTTGATTTCTGACGAGATATCTTTTACAGATTTAATACCGGAGACGAGGTATACAAAGTCCTTAACTCAAAGTTATAGCTATCTACATATTATGATATTCGATCTGATTCTTCGATGTTGTGCGTTCCCTCTTGTTGACTGGATTTTTGTCGCTTCTATTTCAATACTTTCAACACTTCACAAAGTTCCACAAATTATATTAATGTCATCAGCCGACGTAAGTGTGTAATTGCGCAATTTTTTCGAAAGTCTTTCCTCCGATGCTGACTTGCGAGTTTCGCACAATTCTCTCAAGAATCAGTTGCAAAAGTTACGGGACAGCGCATAACCTTGCTTAAATCGTTTTTAATAGCAAACGCTTCGGAGAGATTCTTTTCAACCTCTTTTTTTTTTAAACTTAACACTCAAGTGGGTATGAATACACTATATAATGCCTCAGCATGTGTTAAGTTTTTTGGAAAATGGGATAGAAAGAGAAGAAAAGATGTTTGGGCTTAGTGGTTATTTCGCTCCATGGGTGGCATCCAATGTTTAATGGAAATACTAAATTCTTACTTATAGCAGGGATACCAAGGCTACACATGACTTGTCTCTATAGGTGCTGTCTTATGCGCGGAATTATTTTAAAGCTAAGCCATAAGAATAAGTTGGTGTCGTCCTAAAATATTTACGTAGACTTAAAGCAAAGCAATCATCCGAGAATAGTTGAGAGAGCGGATGCATATTTGTTTTATACCTACTCGCATGCATAAAGGGGTTTCAGTGAAAGTCAAATTCACAAAGAAGAAAATGATCCCATCAATGATTGAAGGTGGCTTGCCTATATAGTCGTATCCACTATCATCGCCTATTCTCGAGCTCGCATACCCTAGTCGCACCAGTGTATTCAATGTCCTGAATACATCATACATCATTTCTAATAAAAACCAATCACATCAAATTACATCCAACAGATGCATGTGCGGTTGATAACCATATCACTCCCTAAATCTTGGCTACCTCCACGTGTGCTAATATCTCACCCTCATCTAGCAGAACCCCTGCAGCCCACATCAATAATTAAAATCTCAAATCGCACTGAGTAATTGCCATCGTATTGGGTGTCCCTCCAACCATGATGACACCTCAATTTTCCAGAATTTTCCTCAATTCTCGGAATATTTTCACCAAACCAAACCATTCGGAGAGTGTTCAAATTTCGTATACTATTGTCATATTTTTTGTCACACTACAACTCTCTGCCATTGGCAGCAAGATTTTTATGGCCTTGATTTCGAGGAGTGATACTGTTCAAGCAATGTATCCGTATCGTTAAATCCAAACTATGAGTAAAGACAAAGTCCCATATTGTTCATCATTCCCGTGTTCATGTTCATTTGGTGCTTTGTTCTTAGGTCCCTTCCAATTGTTAATAGTCTATATTTTGGTTACACTGTGGTCAAAATATAGAAAAAAACAAACAAAGGACACCACATCAATGTCATCCATGCAAAAGGACCTCACGTGAGAACGTGCGTTTTGTTTTGCAAACACATGGGACGTCTTTATACTGGCATCCGTTGGTTGTAATGCAACGAAAAAAAAACCCACGCAGGTATTCGTTAAGGTATGGAAAATGACAATCAAATGTCCTTCGTTGCATTCGTATTTGTTGATCTGAATGGCGCACGCCATGTCACTGCAGGAAGCAAAAATTGAATTCCATGAGCATGTTTACATTCACTTGAAAGTAATAGAGTTATTTCTTGAAAATCTCTTTGGGCATTTAAAATTCGTTTGTGTCCTGGAATATCCTTAAGTCATTCAAAATTCATTAGACTAATGTCCTTTTGTTGCCTTAGACTCCTTATTGACTATTCAATTAGAGTATTCCAGTGCGGTAAATATACCGACAGGATTCAAATATTCATACCGTGCTTCGATATCTCTCCAAAGCCAAACAAATCAGTTCGTGTGGTTAAAGGATATTATTGAATTCCACATTCACAGCTGTTCACTCTGACAATGGTTAGATTTGAATGAAATCTTCATCACTTCTTATCACCTGGAGTAAATATTTTGCCGTAAATTAGATGGTATTTTTCAGCGCGCTATAATAGGGGTATAAGTAGGCATGGCACAGTTTACGATTTCACTGACCACTTTGTTGTCGTCAAAGCAATCGGTGTATAGAGTACGGATATGCAATGCTGGTGGAGATATGTTGTATCCAGGTGTTTCGAATAGAGACAGCTGATTTGTCGTAGGTCAACGACTTCTTCTCCCCTTTGGGATATAGATTCATGGGCCTGTAAACCATTGTAGACATGTTTTGTCTATATATCCAACTCGTCATTTCCATCTTTTGGTTGTTCTTAAGACTACGTATGGCAACATCTACAGTGAGTTCTGTATAATACCTAAATCATACTATTCAGTCAAATTTAAAAATATAATCGTTCTATCCGAAGTAAAATTTCTTAGGAAGTTAGATTGAAGAAACTATACACCTGCGTCGATCTACATAGCGAGGACAGATAGGGCAGAAGGATACTAAGGTTTTGGTCCTTGATTATTACGCAGAAATTCTATACTAACCGAGAATCTGTGCTTGAATGACCCGCACATCCTAGAATAGTTCTTAATCTTTTGGAAGTGCTAAGCTTTTGTCTGTAGGTCGGAAACCAGTTAAGCTAACATATTTGTTTGATGAAGGCAAATGTTACACCAAGCTAAAGCGTCATTCTTGGCCCAAAATAAGTTCACTTGGATGCATTTAAATCAAATAACCATAGTTCGACTCCGGTCAACGCCCTATCGCCAGAAATAAAAAATCCCTTAACCGTAAACAGAATGAGAACTCGAAATGACAATGCTACTTCACTAAAATTTGAGGAAGTTACAAATACTTACATATGTATATTAAGAGCAGCATTTTTCCTTGTACGTCCAACATTAAACTTTACTCACTGTACCTCTCCTTGAAAAAACCGAATTGGTAGTCTGTTGTGCTAGGAAACATAATAAGTTTCGTTTTGTGCAATTAATTTAATAGGGAGAATTTTGACAGCGTCTAGCTGTAGGCACCCATAACGATAAGTTTAAAATTTAAAAACTAGAAAGAGATGGTCCGGTCCTCACGACTTTTGGTATGTCTAACAATCGATCAACACATACAGATTGAACGCAATTAAGTATCACTTTTGGGAAGGTCTATTTTTTTTCTCTTCCTCTTCCAGCTCGAAGTAGGTATGCATGGCTGAGTACATCATAGAATGCCCTGAAAATAAGGAAACATCTGTTATCGTTATAGTATCGGTATACACCTTGATACGACATAATATTCGAACAGATCTCCAGAATGTAAATCAAAGAAAGAACGACATCTACATCAATTAAGGTACTGTTGTCCAAGGCGAAAGATTCTTTGATTTTTTCAATGTGAACCACTCTCATATACTCGTAAGTCCGACCCCATTGGGTGTTTAACATATTAGCGACGGTGCAGAAGGCATAAGTTTCATTAACACTTAGATTGCAGTAACTCCCCTAGTGGAAACATAAGAGCCTAAAGCGCAGTACCATGAAAAGATAAAAGATTTTAAGACGTGACGAAAGGAACTTTGTTAACACACAACTCTAACTCCAACAGAATGCACTAATTACCTCAACGCAGCTCCACCCGAAGTTGAGAAAATCTATAATTTCCGATACTAAATGAATTTTTCATCTGCCGACCGTAACACTACTAAATCATTTTAGATCTGAAGGATATACTGCTTCTCAAATATCACCAAAATCAAGGCACGACTGTTCGATGAAAACGCAATGGGTGTAGTAATTGAAAAGTAACTGCCAGTATAATATATTGGCTGCAGTCCTTCATTGTAAGAAGCCTTCGTACCGTCTTATGAATTTTCTGACTGAACCGCATTTCGGATGAAGCCCAGTGGAGAGAGAAAATAGCCAGAGATTGTCATCTCATGGGATGGAAGCAATCTGTTTAATCAGGTATTCGAGTTGACATTGAAGAATGTAGTACTTTGCGTATGAAATTGAGGAATTACAAATACCTCCTCCAGAAGTAAAATACTACAGTGCGCAGGCGTCCTTCGAGACCGTATACTTAATTCGTCATTACAAGCCGAGTAACTACAAAAGTTCTTCTCTCACTCATGCTTCGATCGATCCCTGGATTTGTTCATATGCCTTTTGAGAACTGATATCTTGCTGATCCTTATATTTGTTTAAAAAATCGGTCTTACTCATTCCTCATCATGTTTCTTGCAGCCTTCAAGAAAAGTGTCTTTCTTCACATTTCTCTTCATATATCGGATGTTCATTGTCATTTTCTACCAATTCAATAAGTTCTTGAGTGTTTTATAATGAAAAATATCGCCTTTTCTCAGCAAAAAGATTGAGAATCTTATTTCTGGCGGTCAAGGTACAGCCTCCGCTTTTGGGAACATAATATGTCATTGGCACCTTCGAACTGGTGCGGTCATTGGGATATTTTCAGTATTTAGCTTCTCGCTTGTGGTCTAAATTCCTTGATACGGTTTGATTCAGACTGTATATTCTTCTAAACCTTCAGCAATTCACTCTCTAAATGGCACTTTTAGAGGGAGAAGAATTAAGTTTCCCTTGTCAAAATGACTTCAAGTGAATTGGACTCAGTTTTTGTCTATATTTAGGCTTCTGCCTGACAACCAAGATGCATCCCTTGAAGTTAACAGCTCCTTGCAATGGAGCCAGAAATATATGTATACCGCTGCTACTGGTCTTTCAAATTGGGAGATTATTTAAAACACATCTCGAACAGAAGTGAGTGTAACTATTCTCTCAGTGTTCATCCTTTCCGTTGTACCTATTCCTTGGCTAAGGAATGTTCCTTGAGGCAAAAGGGAATGTGCAATAGTAATTTTTTCCCCCAAATTTTACTGATTTATTTCATACATTACAAGTCTTTTAGGAAATCAACAACTTAAGTATCTACTATGCATTATAATAGTTACATATACTAGCTGTTTAATCGCAATAGTTTTTACGACTTTTCGACTATAAAAGAAATGGCTCCCCGATTTGACCGGTGGTTTGGATCAAGAAGAAAAATAACAACTATTTCTTAAAAAAACGTTATAAATTCAAAATTTTATCAGCATGCTTCAACAAATGACTAGATGGTTTCAGAGTCCAACTGCGAATCCTCGGCCGTACTTTCTCCTGACCAGTCGGGCTTCAGTTTCACTTCCAGAGTATATTTTGCCGGAATCCACAGGAACTTAATACTAGATTTTCCACAATGTTTCTTTTATTCACAATAAACATGGTTGTTTTAAAAATAATTACTCTAAGAATTGTATATACTAACTTCAAGAAAAAATACTTCAATTATAAATACGAGTATGTTTGAAATAAAACAACAATTAACACTAGCTGTTACCCACGTTTTCGCTCACTTATCAATACTTTTGTTATGATGAGTAAGTCAGCTGGTATATATTAGTAAGTATAGGGTTTTCTAATAAAGACTTGACAACTTTTTTTTAAATAAAACGCAAACAATTTGAGATATTTCAAAAAATTGATTATCGGTTTGAAGTACAGTTAAAACATTTCTTTAACTCGACTTCGTTCATATAGCCACCGCGGGCACGTTTGCAGCGGTCGATTCGTTGGACCCAATTCTCAACGACTCGGCCACACATTTCGGCCAAAACGGCCGCTATTTCGCGTTCAATGTTGGCTCTGAGCTTTTTCAACGTCGTCGGCGTGATGGCATAAACCAATGACTTAACGTAGCCCCACAGGAAATAGTCAAGCGGCGTTAAATCGCACGAACGAGGCGGCCAATCGACTAGCCCATGTGTTGAGATAACACGCTCACCATACTTACTCTTCAATAAATCGATTGTGGCGTGTGCTGTGTGACTTGTGGCATCATCCTGTTGAAACCACATGTCGTCCAAGTCCACGCCTTCCAATTCGAGCCAAATATAATCGGTGATCATGGCGCGATAACGCGCCATTTACGACCAATTACGCATATTTTGCTTATTGACGAACCCATTGAGCCAAAAATGAGCTTCGTCACTGATGATGATTTTGCGATGAAATTCATCATCTTGGCGCATCTTCTCCAGAACCCAATCGGAGAACGTACGTCGCTTCAAATGGTCCATCGGCTTCAATTCTTGAGTCAGCTTGATCTTGTATGGGTGTAAACCAAGATCCTTACGCAAAATACTCCATAATGTGGTCTGAGCGATGCCCAATTCTTGAGAACGCCGTGGAATTGACAGATTTGGATCATTTGCTACGGACGCCTGAACGGCAGCGATATTTTCGACACTTCGACCAACCCGTTGTCTCACTGACACGGCAACATCACACAACGAATATGTAGACTCAAATTTTAGCACTAAACATGTTATTGCCTGTCTACTAGGGCGAGTATTACGACCAGAAATTGTCAAAAAAAACAGTCACCGACTCCGGAATTCGGTACAAGATTTTTATAATTTGCAAACGTTGCTTATTAGTGTACTTTACCATGATGAAAATGTTGAGTTTACTGAATAAATTGGTAGTGACAGTTTGATTATTAGTGAAAGAGTGCGTTCACAAATTAAATTCAAAGTTGTCAAGTTCCTATTGGAAAACCCTTTATATTATTACATTCTGACCTCTTTACTGAAACAGCAACACTGCTCCTGTCAACAGGCATCTGTCAGTTGACTCCTGTCAAAATTTAAATTTGCTGCGTCAGTTAGTTTGTGTTTGACAGCTATTTTTGTCAGACTACTCACTAATTTGAGGAGAAAATGGAAAAAAGTGAATTTCGTGTGCTTCACTTCACAGGAAGGTTTGGCGTTGTTTAATCGCAATATGGAGGAGTTTTTGCGCCGTTTTGTAACCGTGGACGAAACATGGATCCATCACAACACACCAGAGAACAAACAACAGTCAAAACTCGACAAATCATTTTTTTTGGAAGGGATAAAAAAATTGGAGAAGCGTTGGACAAAGTGTATAGAGCTCAAGGAAGACTACGTTGAAAAATAAAATTATTTTTTTATCAAAAAATCTGTGTTTTATTCCAAAAGTCACGGACTTATTGACCCGACCTCGTATGTACATATGTTCATACCAAATTTCATAAAAATCGGTTCAGCGGCTTAATATTATAGTAAAAAGGTAACAGATAACCATTATGTGTATCAGATTATCAAGTTAATTTGTCATCACGAGCATGTAAAACGATGTCGCGAATTGCGAACTGTTCGCCTGTAACAGTGAATGCGACTTCATTTATCATTATATCGTCACTCGTGTTCCCCACTTGGTGTACGGTCCGGATGCGTCACCAATTTATAATCATCTGCCGACATTCTCTTTAAAACAGTTTTAAAAGTGTTTATTAGGGGGTTAGCTTCATGCAACATTCTTTGAAAACTTCATAACACTCTCTTTTGCTACGCCCATAATATTGTGGACCGTAAGTGGTTCACTTCATTGGTTTCGTCCCCCATAAAGTAAATCCGTAGGAATTTATTGCTTATTATCTGTTGGGAGCATAGAGTCAAATCTATGGTAAATTTGACCTTGAATCGTTATCGTAAAAGTAGGTGAAAAACCTGGCTATATGATTTTTATCTCTGGCTCACATAGAGACAAGTGAGACTTTGCCACCAGAGCAACACATACGAACTTTTTCTCATTGCAATGCCCACATTTTTTATGCGTTTTCCCTAAAATTACTAATCAATGATTAACATAGTCAATTAATGGGACATAATCAAGTGCAGGGTCATTAAAAGCCTCCCACGTCCTACATGTAAAAGTAAATGTCTCCATTTGTTGTTCAGCACTTAAAAGACGCCGTTATTGTGACCCTTTATGTGTTTCAGCAGCTTTAAGAGATGCGTCAAGCTCAGCGTCTAAAATGCAACGAAGTTGTGATAACTCTAATCGGTTCCTCAAACCAGAGATTGCTCCAACGTCTCCGTAGCTCTCCATTATGTAGGGAATATAACATCATGGAACATAACAAATGTCAGTCGCGTCTTCTCTGGGTGGTGCGCATCAGAAATATCAACTTTTGTATGACTCTGACGCATAAATCAGGCTGTACTCGACCGATAGAATGGGTTATTTTGGCTTCGAGGGCCGCTGTGGTTTGTGGCTGAATAAGCCACATAGACCTGCGACTTCACAAAACCCCACAAGAAAAAGTCTAACGGGGTCAAATCGCACGATCTCTATGGCCAGTTCACATCACTTCCACGTGAGATGACCATGCCCTCCAACCGCTCGTTCAGAATTTCTAATGTGGCGTGAGCTGTGTGGCACGTAGCGCCGTCCTGCTGAAAACACATGTCGTTGGTGTCCATATCATCCAATTTAGGCTAAAAGAAGTTGGTAATCATTAACCTATAGCGCTCGCCGTTGACGGTGATGGTCTGGTCAACGTCGTTCTCAAAGATATATGGACCGATGATGCCGCCAGCCCAAAATCTACACCAAACAGTGACTTTTTCGGAATGAATTGGACGCTCTTGTATCTCATGTGGATTAGTATAGTCCCAAATTCAACAGTTTCATTTGTTGATGTATCCATTCATCCAGAAATGGGCCTCATCGCTGAAGATGATTTTTCGATGAAAACTAAGGTCAGTTTCCAACTGGTCCAGAGCCCATTCAGTGAACACACGTCGTTATCTATGGAAATTTACCTTCAGCTCCTGGGTCAGTTGCAAAATTCGCCAAGTTGTGGTCTGCAAAAGGCCGAGTTCTTGTGAGCGACGCGAAATCGACTGCCTCCGATTCTCCTGCACATAATCGCACAACAGAGGCGATGTTTTCGGCAGATCTTGCGTTTCGTCGACCTACGGGTGTTGGTTTATCGTTTCCTGAACCAATTTACTCAAATTTTTCCACCATCATAGACATTTATGGCGACCGTAAAATGCACGAAGCTCGCGGAACGTTGTCCGAACAGAACACCCATTTTGCTAAAACAATTTTATCATTTCCACATGTTGTTGAACGCTATGTCCGTCCATGGTGATTTGGCAAGACAGACTGAATAAATGACAACCAATTTGACAGATGTAGCTTCAACAATATGGCTGCTATCAACTGTCAAAATTTGGAAGTACTATCTATCTCTAATTGTAATTCAAAGCAGTGCAGATTTTATATTATCTAATGTCGGCTGGCATTTGAAGTAGGTTTCGATTGAATATTTTTTTTTTATTTAGTTTTTTACTTCAAAGTAGCCTTCGGAGGTCAGATTTTTTTAAAACAATGTCGTGCGGTGTGTTGTCATTGAAGTATCTCCATTAAGTAATTTTGTTTTGTTTATTTTTTTAAAGTCCTTCCTCGGTCTTCCAACTATGTATATCGATACCAAATTTCATCAAAATTGGTTCACTGGTTTAGCCGTACGTAACAGACAGACAGAGTTACGTACATATGAGCTGTTATTTTTAAAAGTGATATAAGTCCATTTGTTCATGTATCGAGATACTTAAGAGTTTGCATTTGTATTAATTTAAAAAAAATATTGCGAAACTTTAATAAATTTAAGTGTTGTTTTTAACACTATACACATTTTAAATTTTATTATCAAATAATAATTATTGTTAAAATTATTTAAAAAAAAATAAACGATTTTTCTAGCCCCAAATGGACTTAACTACTTTCAAAAATATTTTCATCACATTTTCGTGCCTCTGCACGTACTGTGGCCGTCTTTCGCGCAGCGCTCGCCTCAATCGCATCAATTGAAGTCGACACCGTTCCCCAGTGATGGTTTCGTTTCATAATAATAACATGATAATAAATAACACCGACCTGGTCCCACCAAATACACAGCATAACCTTCGCAGCGTGAATATTTGGCAGAGCCGACGACGTAGAAACATGACCAGGCAGTCTCTATGACTTTCTTCTCTTTGAGTTGCTGTAATGAATCCATTTTTCATAAACTGTCACGATGCGATGAAGAAAACCCTTCGTTTTTTGCTGCTGGACTAGTTGTTCATAGCCGAACAACAGCCTCTCAAAGTTTCTTGACTTCAAATCATAAGGAACCAAAGTTACTTGTTTTTGAATCATTCCCAACGCATGAAATCGTTTGGAAATAGCTTGGTGGATAACGCCTAATGCTGAAGCTAGCTCTCCTTGCTTTTGGCACGAATCCACATCGAACAATGCCTCCAGTTCAGCCTCTTCGAAGGATTTTGGTCTTCCTTCACTCTGATGGTCGTCAACATCGAAATTACCGTCTTTGAAGAGAAGAAACCAATTACGGCACACTGTTTCACTTAGAGCAGCATTTCGGTAAACTTTTTCGAGTTCTCGAAAAAATCAACACTTGCCTCAAATGACGATTATTGGACATAGAATCAGACATTTTCACACAACCAAGAGTATATGACGCCAAAACAAAATGACTAATGTGTCAAAACGGTTTGTTTACTATATGTCTAAGCTTGGTTCGTGAAGTTTTGGATATGTCAAGATCACCCAGTACTTGCTGGTCTAGCCAGGTATTGACAGAGAATTTAGTTGCGTACCTAATAAAAAACCGATACAAATTAACATTTTACACTTACTTCGTTAAAATAATTAAAAATGCTAAAAAAAATTATATTTCAAACTTATTTGTATTCATTTTAAATAGGTGGTGTGTATTCATATCACTGTATTACTCTCTTGTTATAGGTCTTGAAGTTTTGTGCAGTGGCTACATAGTACTCGTAATTTTCCCTATGGTGTTTAGGTCTTATTCGTTTTCCAAATAAAAAATTTATTTTAAATATAGCATTTTCTTCCATACAAGTTTCTTAAAACCAATTTGTGCGGTTCATCCGTTTTAAACCTCATTCAGGACATTTTCAGCCAATTCATAATTTCTCCGTCCATAGTTTTTTTCCACGTCAGACATTAACTCTTCCAAAGATTTGGTTGAGACAAAATCTTCTCTTTTCATTTCATACTAAATGGAGGTACTTTTTTTGGCAAATCTTTATGGGATCATAATAGTTTTGAGCACTATATAATTGGTCCCTTTTCTTTAATGCCGTTTCTGCAACTGCAAAATCTCTGTTGCTTGAAAGAAATGAATGGCATGACAGAGTAAATTTGTGTTCCATAACATTTATGTTATTATCAGCTGATTGAAGAATCTTTAACCACATCAGTGCGAGCTTAATGTCATTGCATACTATGGTATGGTCTTGGGTTGTAACATTCTGAATATGTTTCAGACAGCAAGATTTTACCTCCATTTTACTTCCTCACCACTAGATGCTACAGTTTCAGGCCTTTTGTACAATAGATCAAAGGAAAATGCGAACATTTTATCTAGGTTCGTTGATGCCAAATTTGATTTATTTTTAAAGTTTTTCTTGTCAGTTATGCATGGCTTAAGTCTATGCTATGTTCTTGTTTTTATATGATCTCTTACGGTATCCACTAGTTTCTTATCACTATTTCTGTAAGATCTTTTCATTTTTCCTCGTAAGGTTTTTCCTGTTGCCTTTGCTTTGAGAGCCCTATGTAGTCTGCATAGAGATTTATCAAATGTTCCAATAAAGAACTTTTTACATGCGGCAATGCTTTCCTTTTCTATATTTAAAAAGTAGCCATAACTACAATCTCTGGCTGATGCCCTAACATTTCTAGCTCGTCTTCTTTTTACTGGCGTACGCTGAGTAGATGCACTCAAGAATGTACATATTTTCTTATGAAAATCATCCAAAATGATTTCCAAAAAAAAAGTTAAAAATGGATATTCGATCACTCTCTGCAATACGATTCTTTCATACTTTCACACATTTACAATTCTTATTTTTGAATTTATTTGCAGAAAAAATGTTTTCAGTTATCGTATAATATTTTCAGCCTTCTGATTATTATAATCATAGTGTGATTAAATATTAGTAACGTCTTCTTCATCAGTCGTTGAATCAGTTAATTCAATGGGGGTGGCCGTGGTGTAGTGGTAGTAGCAAACACTTCTCACTCGGACGGTCCAGGTTCGAATCCTGCCATGTCAAGTCAGTTTTTCATTGTGTAATTGGAACTCAGACAGAAAAATTCTGCGTGTGAAGGCATAACACCGACACGTAGATTTGGCTGTTGTAGAGTTTCAAGCACCGAAAAGAAAAATACTGTGATATACCTCGAATGCACTCTGAGTGAAGAAAAACTCTCCGTTCTATTCGGACTCCCACCCCTGGAGAGCAAACATAGAAACCAAACACACCTGAGTTTCAAAACACTACAAAAACAATTTTCCTTTCTCCTCTTTCTATCTTTCCGCCCAACAGTAAAAGGGTATCTAACCCCTTAGGCGCGCGTAAATTAAAAAAAAAAAATAAAAAAAAAAAAAATTCCTAAATTCTAATCCTCTTTTTATAATTTGTAGTAATCTTGAATTAATATTGCTCAAACTGCTTTCCCCATCCGATTCACAAATTCGTCTTCTTTTTCCAATATTCATGCGTCTTATTTCTATAATAAAAAAAAATTCAATATTCCCACAAAAAAAATTTATTACCAACATGACTATCAGACCAAGTTGACATAGTATCGTCTTTTTCATAGGTAAGTGAACTCATTGTAACAAGCGTATGAAATATTATGTTATCTAAAACCGTGATTTTCTGCTTTAATAATAATTATATTTAAATAATACTTGCTCACTCTTGAATCTTGTTTTTACTTCTTTTTTATTCTAATTTAGCATATGTCCTTTCTCGTGGTTCAAGCTATGTCCGTACCGAAATTCATCAGAATAAGTTCAGCGGCTTAGTCGTGAAAAGGGAACAGACAGACAGAATTACTTTCGCATTTATAATATTAGTATAAATGTATGTACATAATAAAAATAATGATATTTATATTGAAATATGCGAGCCACTCGTAGAATGTAAAGGGTTTTCCAATAGGGACTTGACAACTTTGAATTTAATTTGTGAACGCACTATTTTACTAATCATCAAACTGTCACTGTCAATTTATTCAGTAAACTCAACATTTTCATCATGGTAAAGTACACGAACGAGCAACGTCTGCAAATTATAAAATTTTTCTACCGAAATTCGGAGTGGGTGACTGCAATTTTAAGACCGTTAACTCCAATTTTCGGTCGTAATTCTCGCCCTAATAGACAGGCAATAACAAGTTTAGTGCAAGAATTTAAGTCTACATATTCGTTGTGTGATGTTGCCGTGTCAGTGAGATAACGGATTGGTCGAAAATATCGCTGCCGCTCAGGCGTCCGTAGCAAACGATCCAAATCAGTCAATTCCACGGAGTTCTCAAGAATTATGGCGTATTTTTCGTAAGGATCTTAGTTTACACCCATACAAGATCAAGCTGAATCAAGATTTGAAGTCGATGGACCATTTGAAGCGACGTACGTTCTCCGATTGGGTTCTGGAGAAGATGCGCCAAGATGACGAATTTCATCGCAAAATCATCTTCAGTGTCGAAGCTCATTTTTGGCTCACTGGGTTCGTCAATAAGCAAAATATGCATTATTGGTTGGGTGAAAATCCACATGTGCTTAATGAATTGCCACTTCATCCACAAAAAATAACTGTTTGGTGCGGTTTGCATTCCGGCGGCGTTATTGGGCCATATTTTTTCGTCGACGATAACGATCGTCACGTTACTGTGAATGGTCAGCGTTATCGCGCCATGATCAACGATTATTTTTGGCCCTAATCGGTGGACGACATGTGGTTTCAACAGGATGATGCCACAAGCCACACAGCAGATGCTACAATGGATTTATTGAAGAGTAAGTATGGTGAGCGTGTTATCTCAAGACATTGGCCGCCTCGTTCGTGCGATTTAACGCCGCTTGACTATTTTCTGTGGAGCTACGTTAAGTCATTGGTTTATGCCAATATGCCGACGACGTTGGAAGAGCTCAGAGCCAACATTAAACGGCCGTTGAATGGCGGCTGAAATGTGTGGCCGAGTCGTTGAAAATTGGGTCCAAAGAATCGACCGCTGCAAACGTGCCCGCTGTGGCAATATGAACGAAGTCGAGTTCCATTCATAAATATTTTGATTGTATTTCAAGCTGATAATAAAGTTTTTTGAAATATATCAAATAGTTTGCGTTTTATTTAAAAAAAAGAGTTGTCAAGTCCTTATTGGAAAACCCTATATATAAATAACCAAGGTATGATTTCTTCGTCTCTTTTCCCAAATAATTCTGAAAATTTGCTAATGAGTGACAGTCATGATGAAACAGGATGAAATTTATTATACCTAATCTCTCCAACCTGCTCATCTATTTTGTAATTTGGATTGCACTAAAGTATAATACATAGTCTCTAAGAGAAACTTGGAGCAAACAGGCCGTAGTCGGTAAATAATTTTGGTGGTTGGTAAAGGATACGCTTTTAGAACGGATGTATGCGCATTTATCAATCTACAATCCCAAGTATTTAAAATCGGATACTACTTCAATAATAAGGCATTTGGATGTGCATAGTTTATCCGTCGTAAAACCTATGGGGCCGGTGGCCAAATCACAAATACCAGAGCTACCCTATAGTTTATTACAACCTGCACAATAGAGTATATCTGGTCAGTGAGGATCTAGTGTAGTTAGGTCGAAAAATATTATCTTGGTTTTGTCGCTGATTACAAGCTTGTACTTAGCAAACCACATTCTTAGGATCTCCATGTCATGAGTAACATCTGCCACTAGATTTAATAAACAGGGACTGCAATATGTACATTATACACGCTACTCGTATATGGTTTGCAAAGCCAATATGTTTACCTCGCAAGTTTCTGCCAAAGATAGAATTTATGGAAATTAAAAATAGGACTGGCCGAAATACTTAGCATTGTGGGATTCCAATGTTGATATTAAAGCTGTCGCTATAGTGATTACCAATTGTAACTACTTATTTCCTGTTCCTAAGGTGCGATGCAAAATTTAGCATAAATCCTCTAAAACCTTAATTTTCAAGCTTCATTAGCAAAAGTTCATGATCCACGATATCAAAAGTCTTGGTTATATCTACGATAAGTGAAGCGGTCATATTTCTACTATCCAAACTTTTATAAACGTGTGCAAAAAAGTTTGTTAGGGTCAACATCTGTCGATTTTCCACAAAATGAATTGTTTTCACCACTTTGTTGATAAGGTTGGATCTATAAATTTTTTGTAAAAATTAGAATAACCTCTGCAAC
This sequence comes from Volucella bombylans, assembly GCA_949129095.1. NCBI lineage: Eukaryota > Metazoa > Arthropoda > Insecta > Diptera > Syrphidae > Volucella > Volucella bombylans. Next base: position 58,710,065 of record OX422143.1, read on the forward strand.
TTGCAGGATGTTTGGAAAGATACCATTGTACATAATATTATTAAATAAGTGAGTTAGACCACTAAACGCAATCCTCTTGATAAAGGCATTAGAAATACTGCTACGAGTAGAAGAAGCAGAGTTGTTCACATGGGTTATGGTGAATTCAATTCAATTCAAGTAATGATATAGGTTCTAAGAAGAAGAATCTTTCAATGTTTGGATAATTACGCGAACAATTTTGGATAGGACTTAACAAATCTGCATTATTTGGTGAAAGCATTTGCCATAATCACAGGGTCTTTTATATCCACATCCTCACATTTTATGAGAGATATTTTCATTGATAAGTTTATTAATAATGCCCCATTCCGTTTTCAGATTCCCATTTGCACTGTAAAATTTGTATAAACAATAATTCTCATTGCATTTGGAAATCTCCTTTTTAGTTTCTTTGCTTATTTTGTCATACGTTTCTCTAATAGGAATGTCATTTGGATGCTTTTTACTCTTCACTCGAATATCATTTTTTAGAGCGATTTTCTGTGGTAAATAATTTGTATCCATTGTTTAGTTATTTTAAGATTGCTACGGCGTTTTCCTACTGGGACAGAGCAAATTTTAATATGACCATTTACGGTAACAATATGCAAATCGAAAGCTGAGAACGGATTTTCCTCTGCGTAGGTTTGAAGTCAATTTTCCTTGAACAAGCGAAGTCTTACAAAATCTGTGTAGTTGGTTGTCCTGGGCAAGGAATAAAAGCCGCTATGGATGTCAACATATTTACCAATGAAAACGATTATGTCATGTTCAAATCAGGAATTCTAAAATTGGATCACGAGAGATAAACTGGTATTGTGGAGAAACATATCATAAATATGATCGATACAAGTTTGAGACATTGTAGTTATTCTGGTCCGGTCATTTATGCGAGATTCTAATCCATAATATACGAATAGACCTTACAATTATCGCCAATAGACGAGTTACTAAGAATGTCAATATCGTCAAGGACTATCAAATTGTTTGCATGCTTATAACTTAGAATAGAAGAAAGCTCCTCGATAAAAAAAAATCTACTTTTCTCATCAAGTCTATAAGAACATAAAATAATAAATCTATGCGCATGATATGTGACAGTAAATCTAAGCATATCAGAACTTAGAAGATTAAATCCGCAGATGAGAGGATTTAAATAATCAATGTAAAAAACTGTAATACCACCACCATTGAGGTAGACATCGTTTGCCCATGAAAAAGTCTCTCACTCTCCCGGCCGTCTGGATGGAATTAACTTATTCCTGGTTTGGCTATCTGATTTCATGGTAATCGTAGCTCATTTTTGGTCATATCGTTAAACCATACTTAATAACTTGCTTCTCCAATGTTCTTAGCTCCATATGGCGGATCACTCAAAACAGTGCAGAAAAAAAAATTCATTTTGGCAGCTTGTTGTCTGCCATAGGTCCTTTGTCCTTTAGTATTCTTGGTCTCTAAATTGTAAATGACTACAACCATGTGTGTACAATATATACTGTCCCGTATTATGTTATGGTCAAATCTAGTCCTAATTATCCATGATTTTCTGGACGATTCACATCATTCACATCGGTAGTCAAGTAGGTGTTTAGTGACTTGATTTCCAATTTCGTTTACTATAAGAGGATTTGCCACTATTTTATACCCATTTGTGCACTACTCGTATATCATGTTCATAAGTGTATCAGACGATCACCTTTCAACTTAACTTCTTCGATGATATTCCAATTCTGTTTCCTTAGTCTCCGGATAGAGCTATGGTACACACGTCTACAACCTCATTCAGTTTAACCATCGCCTTATACAGAGGTGCGGTTTATATTTTTCAGTGCACAAGCCTTCGGTCATTCATCAGATTTAAAATACTTGAAGCCGTACTTTGAAGTTTAGACCCAGCAGCAAGACAATATCACACGAAAGGTCATCATAGTGCTTGGATAATTGGACAATTTTTGGGATACGATTAAACCTATGTTAAATAGATCTACGACTTGTTTCTATACCAACGGCTCAAGCTCATCTTCTGGCCAGAAATTTTATAATTTCGCCTTTGAAAACCAGATCATGATCTGTTTAAGAAACTAGGAATTTCAAAATATCTTTTAACCTGAATTGTTAGCTTCAGAATGACCATTAACTCATGCAACGGTTAATTTGTTAGACAGACCTATGAATTTCGAGTCTTGGCAATCACAATTCGACTAAGTTTAGAGCGCATATGAATGTGCTCGGAATAAGAGACTGTAGCCTTGATTCGCCGTCGGCAAGTCTGCAATTTTCGAAACTCCCGCTTGAGTCTATACGCCCCCCAATGGATATTTTGCCCTTTTTGATTTATATTTATTTTATTTTCTTTAAAGTAATATTCAGCAGCCATTAAAAATTTTCCAATACGATAGTGGAGTTTCTATGGAAAAAAAAACAATCGCAACATTTGTCCATTTGTCGTTAACCGAAATTCGTTGTTCGAACACTCATAACCGACCGTACGTCAGATAAATCCGCAAATATTTACTTTCAATCGTAAATATTTGCTCGAATTCTTCCTCGAAAGCAAAGCGACAACGTGTATCTGCGGGATACATTAGCGTGCAACAGTTGCTCAAAATTGTCACTGCAAGTAGACATTCCATGTTTTCATATTTCCTCCGCCCACGCAAGCACATGTTCAACTTTATTTGCATACAAGCAGTTTACATGTCAGCATCGAAACGATTCCCTTCTCACTCAATACGTTCGCAACAATTTGTCCATTGTTAGTCGCGTGCTCCGATTTCTGGCACAAGCGTCTTGCCTTTGACAAATGTGATTTAATATAATAAGGGCGGTGTAATAAAAATAAATCGATTTTTAAAAAATTCTAAAGATCGCGAACTATGATTTCTATTGTGGGATCAGTGCAAATGTGATAAACAAGATGATGAATCGATTTTTGAATGGGGTATCATTTTATTGATCTAACGATCGATCGTTTGGTCGATCTGTTTTAGGAGGATCGATGGTATTTACCCTGACGTGGGCGGAGTGATGATGATCACATTTAGCATATGCTATCTTGTGTGCCAACGGCACACCCGCATTTGAGTTGGATTTAACTTTTTAAGCTAACTGCCATCGGGACTATTGGCTTAATGGATGAACTATTCCCCTAAGCATTCGAACTGGTGGAACTGAACAGCTGCCGAAGACCTCCTAATAGAAGACTAAAATTACAGTAAATGACATCATATCGACCCATTCACGAGACATCGCAAATAGTAGTTTGTTCCTAAAATGCAATCTTCTTATAGTTTCCATAGTTACGAGTACATTGGGGTAAAGTTTTATAACTTCTTGTTGTGCATTAACATCCACAATATTATCAGTAAAACAGATCCATTGCGGTAATCATAGGAGACGACTATTGATACTCTGAACTCTGCTTGGATCTACTCTAAGTTTTCATGTCCCTTCAATTATATAAAGCCTAAAGTCCATTCGATATTCGCTCTTTAGTTAGATGGAGCTTCTTTTGTTTTAGAAAAAAAAAGTTATTCAGTGTAGATTTCAGTGCTCTCAAAAATCTGTAAAACAAACTCATTAGCTTGTGCGTTTACGACGCCTATTGAAATATCTAACGAATTACTATTACAAATAATAGTTCACATTTAAATAAAATAAGGGGTGGAAGGATATAAGGGGGCGAAGGATATAAACATAAAGCAATTCCTCTTAGAGGTAAGGCACAAGTGGCTTGTGAATTTCTAACATCGTGTGCAGGTACACCAATTACATGACCTTACTCGAATGGTTTTCAGCTTGTCCACAATCGGCCAATGCTTTGAACTGTAGAATCATTGTTCTATTTTCCGTTAAATGCTAATATTGAAAAGCCGAAACTTGAAGGTTTGTCTTTTTCTCAGCAATTTGTATGAGGACTATTCCTCTTTGATGAGAAGTGAAGAGTTGTTCCTATATCAGGCCTGAAGATCTAGAATAATGTTTTTTTGTAACCTTGTTTTCGGTGCTATCTCTTCTGTATTCCATCCATGAATTTAGGGTCTCAGTTTACATGCCATTTTCAAAATTTGGAGAGGAATTGATGTATGCTCCATATACAATCATCACCTGTTGCTTTTAACAGCTCGACAGGTAAGCTATTGGGTCGAGGAGCTTTGTTGGAATTAAACTTGGTAATGGATATCCTGACTTCATCTTAGTTATGTGGAAGAAATGTTGTCTGTGTTCGTCCAGGGTGAATAGATCATTCTGCCTAACGATGGGATGTTTTTCGTCATCACCGTTTAACAGTTTGCAGAAATAATACTCCCAGATTCTCAGCAGCGACTGGTTTCCTTCTTCAACCTTGCAAATTTCAGTTCGGAGTTTAAAGCTTTGGTATGTTCGTTTTATTTTTTTGGTAAAACTTCTTCTGGTAGCAGTTTTCTAAGGCCTTGATCTAGTACTTCTCTCGCTCACTCTATTTTTCTTCTGAGGAGATCGATTTTGTTCTTTCCTTCTTTTCCACTCGTAGAGCTTTCGAGCCTGACTCGTTCTTTTCTAAAGGGCAACTTACTACATCCGCTGTTTTTCTAGATTTTCCTGTCTGCATTCACCATCGAACCAGGTGTTTCTTTGTTGGGGCGTACATTCAGGCTGACTCTTCGAGAGGTTAGAGGAAACTCGACATGAAGAGGCCCTAGCGGTCTTAATATTGAACTGCCTCATAATCGTTCGTTGGCTTTAGACTGTTACGGAGATTCGCAAGTAACATACGCCGTAGTAGATATCACAGTTTTTCTCCGGTCCATCCTACCGCACTTCTAGGATATGGTTTATGCATTGTGCCAGATCGCCGATTTATGAGACTACAAATCGAGGAATTGAATTGCCACTTTCACGACATCTGATCGGATGAACTTATACTTTCTATCTGACAGATTTATGCCACTACTATGACATGATATGAAATATTTATGTTTAACTCTTGCTCTTTGCTCCATCGAAAGGCCTAACTTATTGGATTTTACTCGTATCTGAAAGTTGTAGCAACAAGCAAATCCGATTTGCTGTGTCTCAATTTCACCACAGCGGTATTTTCGTCGGATTCTACTTCAGCTTTCGGATTCGGTTAGGCATGGTTGTTCCAGTGCCAGATATAAACGAATGAACTTGGACATACGTCCAAAGTCCCCTTTCCCAGTGTAGAAACATATTAGCTCTATTGAAAGACATCAGTGAGTAAACGTTGCCGGACTAACGAATTTTATTTGAGCGTAGAATTGTTTTGTCATATCCTCAGTCGAAACTTCCGTCGGTAGGTAATATTGTGTAATAGCAATGAGTTTCACAATAAAAAAAAATTTTACGCTGCTGGTAAAAGAAATATACCTAAGTTTGATTCTCGCCTCGTTCCAGTTAATTAGCTGGACTAAAATAAGATAGTGCTACCGATTTGGAGAAGGTAATCACCACCATCTTGTTTCGCGCAGTCCCAGAATGTACACATTTTTTGTACACCCTCCCGCACCGGGTGGTCACCATCCCAATTGTGATTTCGGGTGCCTGGCATTCGTCAACATCATGCACAAGCATCAGCGAGATTTAACCAATGCCGTAAAGCATCGGTCACTTCTCAGAGGCACCGCCTCATGTTAACGAACGCGGCCTCTCCACAGAGATTCCCCTAACTATCCTTAATCTAACTTACAACTAGGAGGAGTATGTTACCTTAGTAACTACCAACCTTGGCGAGTGAACCAACCCTCTCCCCTTCTAGAAGCCACCAGAATTCGGGGTACTGTTTTTCGGCATCTATCCGATCCCTGTCCGCAATCGCGGGACTAAGACGGAGGAGCTCCTGATCATTGTCGAGATACCCGTCGTAGATAAGCCGCTTGTTCCTAGCACCACGGTGGTGCTGATATATTACCGGGATACCATCTGCACTAACCCTTTAGCATCAATATGGAGAAATGCCTCTGGCGAGATAAAGCCCGATAGAAGTGAGCTCTCGTGGTACATTTCATTGGGGAAATAAGCCCCAAAGATCAGGCTATTATCGTTGGTCATTGCCCTCGCAATGTGTCTTCGAATCACCTTAATCAGGAAATTGTCAATCCTATTCAGATTTGCCCCATCGTAAAGGAATTTGTTGCCATAATATTTTTTGTGCTCTGATTCTGGTATTCTGTACAAGCCGAAACAGGTCCTTTCAAACACCCCAATCTTTTATATCTGATACGGCGCTACATTGAACAACACGGGACAACCCTACGCAATAACTGGCCTGATTAGGGCCACATAGCATATGACCTTCACCCCGGAGACAAGTTGACTGCTGCAAAACAGTCTACTTGTCAGGGCTAAGGCCTTCTTGGCCCCAGCAAGACAAACATCTATATGTTTGTCAAAATAAAAATAATTGTCAAGCCAGATACCAAGGTATCTCACTACGCTTCTTACCGCTAATGAGAGTCCGTTCTGTCCAATGATCGCCAAATTTCGCACGTTATATCTGGTATTCTCGTAGAAGCCCATCTCAATGGAGTTCTAAACAAGATAGTTGCCGACTTTTGAAAATTGATTTTCAATTTCCAATCGTCGCAATACGCCTTAATATGATAACAATCACCCTGCAGAAGGGTATTGATAATTTCAATTTTTGGACCTGATGTGTACGCCACTAAATCGTCTGCATACACTATGGGAATGAGGGAACCTACTAAATCATTTGTGTAAATGCTAAGCATGATCGAAGAAATCACAGCCCCCTGTTGTTAGCCGTTTTTAATGCCAAAGATCTTGCTCGAAATGACATTGTTACATTTAGCAACGAACCTCTTTCCCATAAGCATGTCGTAAATCATATATGCATAGCCGAGATTTCGACATTCCTATTCAGGTCAACTTATAGAAAAGTCCCTCTAACCATACGGTGTCGAAGGCCTTTTCAAAGTCAACGAGGCAGGCACTGGTTCTTGCATTTATTTCATTGTACGTCGGAGACCGCCTTCGACCCATCATAAATAGTGTCAAGCCTCGCCCTAAAACCAAACTGATTTTCCTCAACCCACCTTAATAGCGGTCTGCAATACTTTGCTAATAGCAAAGTAATTGACATAAGATTAGCAGGGTTAGTTCTAACTTTATCCTTTTTCGGGATTGGATGTACTCGTACCACTGCTGCGTCGGATAATATGCATTATTCAACGCATTGTTAACTAGAGTAGTAAATACGAGTATGTTCACTGCTTTCAAGGACAAGTGTCTTAATACGACGACTTTTTGTTTTTCAGAGACTCAAAGATGCACAGGAGTTCACCTTTTCGCACGAACAAATGCGAGGAAGCTCATTCATCGGCGTTGATGATGTCTGCCGCGATTTCTTCACTGCATACGGTGAAATCGTGATTCTCGGATCGCCGATTTTGAAGTTCGTTGAGCAGATAATAATCACCGTATATACGGCCTTGAAAAAAGTTCACAGTAAACCCACTTTCTCCTGTGGGTCTTCGACCTCCAAAAAACCGTCGCCTGAGTCGGCACTCTCTGGATTTATGCCGACGGCCAGTAGTGACTGTCTATTTTCTGTCGTTTGTGGAATTCGGACACACTGAATGTCATTGTGATCTTACATCCTGAACAATTTTTTTATCTGCGGGAACTTATTCGGACTATTGGATTTTATAGGCCGAATCACAGCCCGAGTACAGACCTACAGATTTACTGTAATTATCTTTAATTGTTTTAGGTTTTTGATCAGTGGCTTTATTATTCTTATTTCCGCTTATTTCTGCTTACGCCTCGGGAGCAGTCTACCTTTGTGTGCGTACAATGCGCTGATTGTTGGAGTTCTATACATTTCGACCTGGCTTTCGTTGGAGTATAGTTCATCTCTACTCTTACTCGAGTCATTTGATTCCGTTCCGTAGTGTTTTTTTTACTAGCGATGCGGCTCGTTTGGCTTCATCCAAAAGACATTTATCTTATATCTTCCTTCTATAGTCTTTGGAGAAGTTACCAGATGGCGCCACACGGAGGTTTCAAGTAGCTAACTAACAGAACTGCAAAAGAAGCAGTGGGTTCTTTATTCGTATCTAAGAACTTTAGTAGTTTAAATTCGTGATTGCAAGCCCGTTTACAAGTCTCTATATAAATTTCAAACAAAATAACCTTTTTACGGTTATTTCTATGGAAATTTATAGCATGGTTCTTATCATATGATTGCATCAAAACTGTGGTCACCACTAGGATCACACTTCTGAACTGAAACAATTAAGCCCCTATAATGACTTTGCAAGGAACGTGTGGCACTTTAGGAACATGTGACTAAAGTGCGCATCTGCCATACCGAGCAATTGTTACATAAATTGTTCATTAATGCCCTACGCATGCAATACTATGAACCATTAGGTCCTTTCACAACGGGAAAGTGTGACAAATCCTTTCAAATGAAAGTAAATTCAATTCTGCTTTGATTGCGATTCTCAAGTGCATCACATTACAGATGGCCTGTCAATTACCGTCTAGGACTCTATTAAAATTTCAATAATCCTTCTTAGGACCTTATCCGAATAAAGCCAAAGAAAATAAACATTACAAGAGAATATTCATGACCGAGATATACGTATATATATGACAGGATGCTTCTTAAAGAAACAACTATGATATCTGTGTGTGGCATAAAAAATTGTGTAATGCAGTATTGTATGGCAAAAAGTCTTAACGACTCAATCAGCATTTGATTTTGCATCTTTATCCCCATTTCTATGTTCCTTCTCAGATGTTAAGAAGTATCTACACTCGTACCTATATGTGGTAAGATATTTTTCTTTTTGTTGGGTTGGAAAAAATTTGGCATGTGTTCAATTTGCACTTTCATAAAGCAATCACAGCTTAGTGATTCATAGTTCCATTGGAACTACTCGTATCAGGTACATATAGAAATCGTGATAGATGCAGATATATGTAAATACGTTCCTATTTTGGGACATATTATATTCCTTACAATGACCACCATCATTACAATGCCAGCAGGCAAATGACCAAACGATTAATCTACAACTCAGTAAACAAACATTTAGTTTTCAAAAACCACCTTTGAAACGAAGGGATTAGAGAACGATCAAATTTCTGTAGTTTTGAAAAGTCCTTCCGTTCTTGGGCATTCTTTTTCGGATGTCCAGTTTTTGTTGATGCTTTTTGAATAGCAACAAAGAAGCATCATTATTTCGAAAGGATTATTTTGACAGCTACTATTCGTACAGATATCGTTTTTTTTGAGTTTTATCTGGTCATTCTTGATTTTTGAGGAATTCTGAAAAAAAAAAATATATATATATTAAATGGTCATCATGTGCAAGGGTTATTTGTGAGGGTGGGTACTATCTTAAGTGGATTAGTCAGGTTATTCGAGAATTTCCACTTCAAGCACGCGCTTATATTTATTCAGTAACATAAATATTGTCTTTTGACACTTCCACGTAAACGGGAAGGAGTGATTCCTCGAGTAACACAGAGGATATTAAGCATTGTATGTGCACTACTAATGATTGTTATCTTTAAGGAGAACATCCGTTTTAACTTTTGTAGTTGAAAATGTTGAAACAATGCTCATCGATAAATATTTTGTTACCAAGTGACAGCAACAATTATGTAGAATAGTTGTTTTTATATTACCAGCTATTGTAGAGCCGGGTATCGGAGAGCCTCAATCGGTTAAATTTCATCAGAATGGTCAGTTGATTGGTTAGAATGTTTGTACTGGAAAGTCTAAAAAAATGTAAAACGGGCTTAGGACATGCAGACTCTGGAGGACTCCGTCTAAGGGACAGATGTCTCTTGTGTTTAACGTAGGTACCTGCCGTGAGGGCTTAAGTCTACGGTGCGTCTTCGCACAAGATATCAAAACAATGCTTGATAAGCGCCCTTCGGGTAGTACAAGTACTACCACCAGTACCAGATTCGAAGTCGTGTAGAAGGCACGAACTTCCCCTTTGGTGAAGGGTCGAGGCCTATCTAATACCTCCGCCATTCTGTGGGTCATGGCACCCGGTTGCAATGCAACTCCACATCGAATAGACCAGTTGGTTCAATAGCAATCCCATGGTCCAGCATAGCATACAGCATATACTAGGCCATGAGATGTCCAAGCTCCATTTGGTCTACTCTGCCCGCGATTTTGGGTATAAACCTACAGCCACCACGATTCTCCCACAAGGGGGTCAACTCATAGGTCAGGCCGGAATCATAGGTCCGGGGGCTCCTGACCTCCCGTGGTACCAGAATATAGCTTCCGCTCAAGCTTCGAAACCTTGAGGTTACTTCCAGTTGGGCACCTCACTGCCCAGGACTGGCGGCCTTGCAATAAAAAATTCCTACAAACTTCCCGCTAGCTGCCTACTGCGCCTTCTATTGAATACTTCTTTTGCAAAACTACGGGTGCTTTCGAACCGTACGGTATCAGTGATAATTCCACTGACATCGTAGGTCTCACCATTAAAGGTGATGCCCATAGCCTGCAAGTTCCTTATGTCAGTGTAATTGGGACACTCACATAGGACATGTAGCCAGTCCTCATAAGTAGCTCCACATGAGCAGCTCGCAACCTCGCTAAGCCCCCTCTTATGCAAGAATGCATTAAGAGAGCCATGCCCGGTCAACAAAAATCCCAGGCTGAGGTTAAAATTACGTTCAGGAAAGATTCGCATGGTTAGCACATCCCTTAAGAAGCCGTAAAAAACCCTACCATTTTCGCTAGCATCCCATCTAGATTGCCGTCTAGATAGAACACATGCGTGTAGCAAGGTTTTACGCTGCTTCAGGGATAGGCCATCCACTTCTTCCGGGGAAACCCAATCGCGCTCATTTAGAAGGAGACCTTTTCTGATTTTGAAAGCAATAGCACGACGCATCACTTCCAGATCAAAAGGTTTCACTCCAAGCAACACCTGCATTGCTTCTGTGGAGACAGTGTGGCACACCGGTAAACAGCCAAGCAAGGCGACTCTTTGACAAGTAAATATCCGCCTTCGACCATCAACAGTTATAACCCTATCGTACCATACCGTTGCCATTTGTTGCACAGGCAACAAACAGAACGACTGTTGAGTCCCCAGTCAGATCGCAAAATGCACCGTACCTGGCCTACAGCACTCAGCATGCGTAGTCTGGTTCGAACCAGGTGAGGCATGAATTTTATACTCTCACCCATCATTATGCCCAGATATGTGACCTCAGTCACACATCTAAAGCCAACGCCGTTCAAACGTATCGCAGGAGCCCGACGTCTTACATTGAATTTGCCCTTGAGCTTCATTGAAACGGTCTTATCCTGCGACACACTTACCCCCACGCTCTCTCCCCATTCAGCAACGACTCCTCGAGCTCTTTCTCCTAATTCCTCGATTTCGGTCCTAGACTGGCCTTCAAGAATGAGGAGCAGGCCATCTGCGTAGGCGCAGCACCCACAGAGCTCGTTTAGTCGCCGCAAGAGTGGATCCATCATCAGGTTCCAAATAAAAGGACCACAGATGGACCCCTGGGGGCAACCTCTCTCAACATTAATTGAGACGCTGTCGTGCGTATTTACCACACTCGCTTTTCTATCGGAAAAGTAGCTTTCCCAAAGCCAAATTTCCCGAGAGCCCAATTCCTGCAACCTGGTTACTATTTTCTGCCAGTTCAGGTTATCAAAGGCACCTTTAAAATCAATAAAGATGCCTATAACCACTCTGGCTCTGCTTCTGAGGACTCTGTCTTTTAGGAAAGACCATGCATCCTCGACACACTTGTAAAGCCGAATTGGAAGTTGGACATTGGTTCCGCCATGCTCTCCGAAACCCTTTCCACCATAACCTTTCCACCATAACCCTTTCCACCATAACCCTTTCCAGCACTTTTCCTAGTACCGGAAGCAGGCTGATGCCCCGATAAGATTTAGGATCAGACCTATTCTTATCGGTGGACTTCAGGAGCACAACCACCCTTGCCACCTTCCAATCCTTGGGGAAGAAGCTGCAAGCAATACATTTGCTGTAAAGACCAAGCAGGTATTCTGGGACGGCCTTCCAGATGGCTCTCACCATCTCTCCGGTCATTCCATCAGCTCCAGGAGATCTCCTGGAGCGAAGAAGTGAAACACCATGCTCGACTTCTTCAGTCCTTAACTCCGGAGGGACCGGAGGCTCTTCATATGAAGAGTCCTCAAAGCGCTCCTCTCTCGGGAAGAACTGACCAAGCAATGCAGTAAGGCAATCTTTCCATGTGGATAAAACCGTATTATCCACACGTATGCCTTCAATGTCAGCAGTCTTTTTAGTACTACGGTAAATCTTATATAGTTTGCCCCAGGGATCATCTCTATTATTAGAGGCAAAGTTTCTCCAGTGAGACTCCTTTGCGCTGACTATGAGACGCTTATACTCAGCGAGCCCTTGCCGAAAGGCAATGCCCAGCTGAGCCAGGTTCTTAGCGTTAGCCGCCCTAGCCCTTTGGAATCGCTTCCTTAGGTTTCTGACAACCCTTCGCTTTTCTGTCAGAGGGCGGTTCCACCAACTTACCCTTTTTTGATTCGCCCTACGGCTCCTCTCAAAGAGTTCGTCGTTAAAACGCCATACGCACTCATTAATGTGCGCGATTTGCCGGTCTATGCTTAAGCTGCCGTACACTTGCGGTGTCATGGAGGAAACCTCCGCAAGTATACGCGCACCATAAACACTCAAATCAGCGCCTCGCACACACGATCTCCTGTCTGAAACTATGCTATTTTCATCTATTACGTAAGCGATCTCAAACTGATCCAGTTGTGATCACTCACCCCTATACTAACCCGCCACCTAAAGCTAAACGCCCTAAAAGCTGCCTCGTTGGCAAAAGTAACGTCAATGTCACTCTTGCCACCGTTGACCGCATCAAAGGTATACACCTCACTCGGCTCGTTGATAACATAGGCATTGTGTGAGTTAATATCTAAGAGTTAAGCTTAGATAAAAAAAAATATAACTTCACTTTATAAATGACATTTATTAATTGAATTATTACAAATTTTGGCTTAACACCTAACCTATGCTTTAGTGTGATCACATGAACTTGAATATCGGCCGGAAGCCCAGTAGAAGTTTATTCAGCAAGTTCATGTTCTCACCTGTACAATTATTTGGGTTCAATTACATATTGGTTTATGATTGCAGGTATGCAGTTTTGGCTGGTGTTATTGCTGCAGTTGTTCGCTGCTGCTGGTGGGTTGAGTGGGTAGCTGACCTTCCCTCTCTTTCAACAACAGGTCATCAACCGATCCACTCACCATTGCCAACCTATTTGCCACATTTTTTAAACAATCCTTCACCAACGACTCCTTTGTACCAGATCCATCCTATTTTAGTTACCTACTGAACTTCTCCAACGGCCCACTTCTTTCTCATATTTTGGACCCGTCTTATATCGAATATAAATTACACCAACTCAATGACGAATTCACACCCGGCCCAGATAGCCTCCCTGCCATATTTCTTAAAAAATGTTCTTCCTCTCTTTCCCTTGCCCTTTCTAATCTCTTCCGTCTATCCCTTTCACAAGGAGAATTTCCTCAGGTTTGGAAAACCTCCTTCATAACCCCGATCCACAAGAAAGGATCAAAGAATGAAATAACCAACTATCGTCCCATCGCTATACTCTCCCATATACCCAAACTCTTCGAAAGTATTTTGTATGAAGCTCTAAGCTTCCAATGCAAATCACTTATTTCCCCTAGACAACATGGCTTCTTAAAGGGTAGGTCAACCACCACAAATCTCGTTGAATTCGTATCCTTTGCCCTCTCTGCCCTAGAGAATGGCAATGAAGTCGATGTAGTTGCAACCGATTTTAGCAAAGCCTTCGATAAAATCTCTCATCGGTTAATTATCTTTAAATTGTCTGCCCTCGGCTTTGAACCCATATTGTTAAAATGGATATCCTCTTACCTCGAAAACCGTTTTTACAGTGTTCGTTTTAGGTCAGCCCAGCCCGCTCAATTTTTGTCCACCTCTGGAGTTCCACAAGGCAGCCATCTCGGTCCCCTTCTTTTTATATTAACCATAAATGATCTCGATATGATCATCAAACACTCGTCTGTCTCCCTTTACGCCGACGATACCAAATTTTTCAAAACCATTTCCTCTCCCCATTACTCTTTCCTCCTTCAACAAGATCTTGATAGTTTCTCGATCTGGTGCCTCAAAAATTCTTTGGAACTTAACATCGCCAAATGCCAATCCATCACCTTCTCACATAAGCGGAACCAATCTCCTCCCCGACTCTATCTTCTCCATAACCAACCTATCTCCTCCGTACAGTCTCTTCGCGACCTCGGCATTTTGTGTGACAGCAAGCTCAACTTCCGTTTACATATGGATGAGATAATCCTCAAAGCCAACTCTGCACTAGGTTTTGTAAAACGGTGGTCCAAAGAATTCACCAACCCATACGTGACCAGGTCCCTCTATATTACCTTTGTTCGCCCCCTCCTAGAGTACGCCAGTCAAGTATGGTCGCCATATCATCGTGTTCATATCTCGAGAATTGAAAGCATTCAGCGTCGTTTTCTTCGATTTGCTCTTCGAGGTATGCCGATCCTTTTAATCTGCCCCCCTATCAAAATCGTCTCAACCTTATCAACTTAAACACCCTCGAAGATCGCAGAGATGCAGCAGACTTTCTCTTCATTCATCGACTCCTTTCAGGTCACGTTGAATGCGCGTCCCTTCACAACTCCATTTTCCTCAACACTAACCCTCGTAATCTACGTACCCCTCGACTCTTCTATCTACCAACCCACCACACCTCCTATGGCGCGAACGAACCAATCTCCCGTATGCTACGTCAAATCAACTCAAACCCTACCGTCTTTGACTTTCACCGCACCACTTCCTACCTCAAATCTGTTCTCCTTCACCACTCCAACCAACCTTAGTTTTAAGTTTTAGTTTAAGTTTATTTTTTAAGTTATAGCTTGTATTAAGCCGAATAAATGGGAGCATTCGCCCCCACCAAAATTAAAAATTGGGTGCTGATGTCGTTTGGTCAGCATAATATGTTCTACTGACGTTGTTGTTGTTGTTAATTGTTTGGTATTAAGTGGTCCTAGAGGGTGTGTGGGGTGTTGGTGGTAACCGTAACTCGCACAACGACCCATTCACCAAGAACATTCCCCCGATTCTGGCTCCGGTTACCCGTTAAGGGTCCGGTTTCCTTGCTGAACCAAAGAGGGGAGGTTGCATTGGCGTCATCACCGATAATGAGGGGTTCACTGCCGGAAAGCGAAAACAAACCATCCATATACTCAATATATGGGTCTACAGCAGCGCAAATGTCAAAAGCCTGAGTCTTCTAACGGCGATTAAGAAGAGAAACAGATTATTAGAAGTGGTATTCACTGAAGCCAATTAAGCTCTCGGAAGTGAAACTGCACCTTTTTCCCACTTCAAACAGGGCGACGAGGAAGATAATTGCTGGCACTTCTTCTATCGGGTGGATTTTCCAACACACGATGTTTAGGTAAAACCGGTGGTGCAACAAACAAAAGCTGCAGTTTCAAATAAAACCAGTGGCTGCACTACAACCAGAAAATGTCAATTGAAGCATTCAAATCCATCCTAAGATACAACCTTGGTGGAAGATCTCTCCGCACAAAGTCTGGCTGCATAAGTCACCAGTTCGAAAGCCTCGCTAAATCTCTCAGGCTTCTTTCCTCGGGCATTTTTTGATGTTACTGCTTTCATCTGGAACATGGTCCATGGGAGTCCCTGCTAAAATCACACTATAAGATTTCAAAAAAACTACTTAGCTTCTTCATTAATGTTGAACTCTGCAGCTTGACCCAGTCTTCCAGCAAATACGTTTGGTAAATGACTTTTAGTTGAACCATCCAAAATCTAAAACAAAGAATTGTATCACCCCAACCATCTAAAAGCGAACAATACCTCAAATGCCTCCTGATAATTTGCAACGCAAGTAAACTCCACCACTGAGCCTTAATTGCACAGCAAGACTCAAAGCCGATTAACAAAATGTGATACCACTTTATTGTAACCTTTCGACTAATTCCTTTCAACAACATGAATCGCAACAACGAGCTCATGCAATGTTTCTTATAGCCCGCTGTGCATGTCCTCAGATAATTCTGAATCTATATAAAACGGCTTTGTTGACACCTCAGCTCTCTGATGCTTCATTTTAATTGAATTGAAGCACGAACCTTACCACATAACATAGGCTCCATTCGCACCTTAAGATACATTTTCACGCGCTTTGACCGAAAATCCCGACGCAAGCGATTTCAATTAATTATGCACTCCAAGAACGAAACGCAACTGAATCGATAAAACAGATACATATGTGTAGTGTACGCATGCTATGGCTATTCGTAACTGGAGTTTAACTAAGGATTCGTAGAGTTTTAGGAAGCGTCCAATCATTGCGTGGCAAGGATTCATCCATCACTACCAATAGATTTATCCTGTTGGTCGACGGGGGACAGTCTTTAACAGGCCCGCATAATGATTTTGCGGATTAGAAATGTTACAATTAAAATTCATTGGCCAATTCATGTTTCATTGGATGAGGTGCAAATTAAAATAAGACGCAGCCATTCTAGCTGAGCTTTTGAGATTATATTTATATTTAAACGAGGATGTACAAGAATGTTGTTTTTTTTTATTTTATTTTTTAAAGTGGCACCGGTTTTTTAGTAGACGACAGAAGAGCTCTTGCGTTTTTTGTTGGTTCATTCAATGGATAACCACCCAAATGACTTTAATAATACCTTGAGATGCATTCAAGGTACGCGTGCGCTCTTGCAAATCTTGTATCTTGTATCTTTGTATCATGCACCCGCAGCACAGGAGTAAGAAAAAAGCTGCACTGCAACCGGTCATGTTCAATGTTCAAGTAAGGAGCTACCATTCGGCAGCAAAATGATTATTAGCGGGATCAGGGATCAACGAAAATCTTCAATCTAAATAGTGGATTGCCGGCTTTTGGTATCCGTATGTTGATGGAAAATGATGAGAAAAAAAGAAGAAGCAAGGACAATAACAGGGCGTTGATGGTAGGAATTTTCGTCGAATAAAAGTTAGATAAGATACATTCATTAGTCGGTTGAACTTTACTTGACTTTTGCAAGTGTACTCCGGTTGTTGTACTGAACTCACTTCAACTTGGACGGCTTTGCTTTTGCACGCCTAATTGAGAAAATGACTTGGAATACTTTGATTTCAAGGCGGCAGTACTGGAATTTAATAACTGCGGGAAACTCCTAATTTTTGGATGTTTTGAGAAACTTCTTGATATCGGTGGTAAAAGTACCAGTCAAATATATGTTTTAGTGTTATCGGGGCTAGATACTTTCTTCACTCTTCGCATTTTCCAACAATCCACCTATGCCTTTGTTATAGAACCTTGTACGACGTGTCCCATCACACACGATTATGTCAGATGTTACATGCCAAGAACATACTTTGTTTCGCCAATTCGACTATCAGTGCTTTCTACGTCACAACGCCATTGGCAAAGACATTAGTTTATTATGCTAACAAGTAACTCGTTGCTGGTAACTCTGAAGAGAATATTTACTTCTAGCTTGTCACTGGCATTGTTACCGAAACCCTGGCGAACAGTGAGAGTAGCCTTTATACCGAAAATCAGAAAATAGGATTACATGCCCGCCAAAAGCTTCAGATCTATAAGTCTGACTTCCTTCATATTGAAAACCATGGAGAGAATAGTCAAGACCCATGTGTGCAAAACTACCTTACGAATGTATCCTCTGGCTGAGATGCAGCATGCATACCAACGCGGAAGATCTTGCGTGAGTGCGCTTCAAAATCTAGTTGGCAAAATTGGAAGGGCACTCTCCAAGAAGGAATAGGTGCAGGACATTTTCATCAACATTGAGGGCGCTTTGCACAACGTAACTTTTGACGGTTTATGTGACTCGGCCAGACAATACGCCGTAGATGAATCACTAATTCGGTGTATCAAAGCAAGGCTGGTGATTAGAACACCGATCGCTGATGCTGACTGCGGCTAATATGTGATAGCGGAGGTGAGCAGCGGTTGTCCGCAAGGCGGCGTTCTATCTATTCACTCCACAACGCGCTCAATAATTTTGACGTCTATGTGCAAGCACGCGGGGATGATGTAGATGTACTGTGTAGTGTGTATTGGATCGTGTCTAGCGACTATCTGCTCGAGTACAGGCAACCGTAGAAGTGATCTACGATTGGTGCACTAGTAACGGACTTTCAGTCAATCCATCCAAATCTGAGATTGTTCTCTTTACGAGAAGGAGGAAACTTACTGAACTGACTCGCCTAGTGATTAAAGGCATCATGCATCCAATTCTCCAAATAAGCTCAGTATTTGCGTGGCATCATGTATACAAAACATGTCGAAAACCTATAAGGGGCTGTCAGCCTTCTGACAGTGCAAAAAAGCAGTCGACAATACATCCAAGAGGGGTCTCTTGGATCTACGCGGCTATGATAAAGCCAATTATATACTATACGTCGGTTATCTGGAGCCCTCACAACAATTAATTATTGCTGCTTTTACCAGACTCCAAATAACGGTATGTCTCAGCTGCATGGGGGTTTTTCTTAACATGCCTGGCTCTGCTCTAGGTCCAGTGATGACTCTCCCTCCTCTTGATATTCATATCATGGGCTGTGCTCTCAAAGCCATCTTCCGTTTAAAAAGAAGTAGTCTTTGGTACAACACGCACTGAAGCTTTTATGACCTTGCACGACACCAAAACTCTTGCTGCGAAAAAAATATAAAATCGACTTTCCCTGTGCCTAAAACTGGTTTCGGCCGGAATCTAAGCCATGAAAGTAATGTAGTTGGGTCTTCTTGGATGGCTCCAAAACCGATTTTGGATGCAAAGCTAGCGTCTTTCTGGAGGACGACAACGTTTCCTCGTTAGAAAAACTTGCATCTGTCTTTAAGGCGATACCTCCTAATGGCAACGAACTTTATTGAGAAGAATCGGTGGAGGGGGGGGGGACAGATTAGAGTCTTTCTGAACTCTCCTACGATTTCCAAGTTAGTTCGACAATTTAAGATCGGAAGATTAAATTCACCTAGTTTTGTCTCGGTCCCACGTCACAATGGAATCGTGGGAAATGAAATCGCCGATTAACTTACTAAGCCAGGTTCAGAGGAGAGTTTTTGAGGACCCAAACCTACGTTGGGTCTACTTGGGTCCCCGCTTAGATTTTCAATTGACAGTTGGGTTTCAAGCGAACATAACAGCAGATGGCGTGAATCTCCAGCTTCCAACTTACCGAACGAATGCTTCTCGATGTCTTTAAGAGGTCAACGGCATTTCTGCTGTGCCTCAATATCGTGACGGGTCATTACACTTGTAATTAGTACTTAAATGTGCAGGGCATAAGTAATACAACTTCTGTGAGCTGACGCTAGCATCAGGCTGCAAGTACTCGGCGTTGACGTGGTGGGTGCTGGTACTATAGTCACTTTATCACTGAAATCACTTTATCTTCGTAAGACTGAAAAATTCCATTAATAGGAACTTACAAGGAGTACAATTGACTAGTTCTTTATCTGGAAAGAAAAACGAAAAACAAAAATGTGATATGCATATGCAGCGTTTTCTGGAAGCTCTAATTTTATTCAAATAATACCTCCCATTACTAGTTCCAAAGCTTTTAGCGTTTTGTATTAGAGATTATACAATGCTTAAGCATCTAATGCATTCCGGCTCTGATAGGTCTTTTCCTTCAACTCTCCAGCACTTTAACCTTACATCTCATAATAACAACACCACCAAGTACGAATTCCACTTATGGATGTCATTAATTTCTCACCAAATGACCTCACCATTATTGCAAGTACTAAATCTTATCGCAACTTCGTAGGGTAAACTCAAGAAATGGAAACCCTGGGACACACGGCTCACGTTCTCGGATAATTAAATAGAATTAAATCAGCGCTTAGCACGCAAACATCAAGTCGAGGACGTATAAATCTTTAATGCGTCTCCATGCTGTCGAAAGGTTTATATGAAAAAAAAACAAAGAAGAAAAAATGCGAAAAAAAGTCGCCGTACGTCATGTGACTGGCGTGCGCGCCATTATCGTCATCATCCTCGCGTCTCACAACATCACCAGAGTAATCAAAATTGTATTCGTACTTCACTAAGTAAAAAAGTGTTCCTTCGGTCCAGTCTCCATCGCCTATCTCACTATGGATGCTTCCATTTCATTTGTATCTTTTAGGAACTGTGTAGGGTTCATGGCACTAAGCTCACATTAAGCTGAGTTGTATCATATATTCTTTTCTGGTTAATCCCTTCATTACTCGTATGTGTACGGCGACGTTCATGATGCACACACATAATTAAAAGGAGGGAAAGAAGCTCAAAATCGCGCTTCCTTCTCTTGTGAGTAGCAATTTTCAAACTTTTCGGGATGCGAACTTCTGAAGAAGTTAAAAAGATTAACCCAAAGCACAGAGCTAAATCGAGTCAAATGATCTTCCAGAGCGATGGATGGACGACAAAGAAATAAAACGAGAAACTCGGAAGGTGTGGCAGGAACTGCAATGATAGTAATGATGGGTCGATCTGAAAATCAGTGGCCAATCTAGTCGTAGTTGTTTTAAGGCTGAAGAATGTGGCGCCTTATGATGATAATACATCCCCTAATAGCATACTTTTGAAGAGGAATGAATCAAGGTAGAATTGTGTGTTGGTGTGTTGTACCCAAAAGACAAGTATTTTATTCGTGACCGTGGCTTTAGTGACACATAAAAAGTCAAAATTATTGTAGTTTGCTTAAGAATTTTGGCGTAAATTTGAACATTGCAAATGCTTACTCCTTCTTTGGATTCACTCAAAAATATCAGCATCAATTATCTTTCCCTTAGAAAAAACTAGAACCTACTCCGGTGGCAGAATTTGAAGGAAATGGGAATTCGGTTGCGATTGCTAATTGTGTTTAGTTTTTCCGTGTCACGTTGGTCGACATTTGGTCGTGGATCAGGTCTCAGCCATCATGTTGCGGCTGCTTTCTTAAACTTCTTTGTCTCAAATTACTTAGGCTTGGGCAGTGGCACAGAAATTGGATGATACCCTCCGTTGAGTCCACGTCCCCACAGCCTCTCAATCTTTAGAGAAATTGTCGTCGATAAGGCGCAGCTTCATTGGATGCGCCCTCAGATGATTTTGGAATATGAGTACACCAACAAGCGCAGATAGTTCAGCTCTGCCTATCAAGAGAATCTTACTTGTTCTGGATTTGCTGAGTTTCGATCATAATGTCTTGAAATTTCATGGGTTGGAAGATTTTCCACCTTTCATTCGTTTTGATTTGCAACTTTTGCTCTGCTTGCATTCTTTAAGTGGAAGATAGAATTTTGATAGCTTGCTCTGTCAGTTTTTTATTAAAGGAGAACCCTTGTCGAGCTAACTCATCTACATGTTGGTTGCGTGAAGATCTTCACAAGCTTTGGTTTATTCTCGTTCGCAACAATAGCCTTAATAGCGCACCGATTTTACAATGAATATTTTAATATCCTCGTGGGATATTGCCTTTATTGTAGAAAGTCTAGCCGCTTCTGCTGCAGCCAATATCTCGGCCGGGAAGACATTGCTGTAGTCTGGCAGGCGAAAGTTATTTCAAAGTCATGTTGGTATATCGCAGTCTGTGTAGGAGCATAAATCCAATTTATTTGAAATTCTTGAGGCGTGGGCCTTCGGGTTTGGTGGCATGAGTTGTGTCAATAGAAGTAATCCTCTATACACTTGTCATTAACTTAAGGCTGCTAGTTGTAGTAAACTGCTTTATATTGAGCACTGTCTATAGACGTATACATCCATAGCATAGTCTTCGGGTTAAGTCCCCACTTTCTCCCAAATATACGACTGCAGGTGTAGAAAGCGATCATTTCTTTTCTTGAACGTTGTTCAGCATTGGGCTTCTAGCTCAGATACTTAGGACCGCTGGATAGTCGGAGTTCTACTATATCTGTGGAGGGAAGTTCAAATTCTGGAATTATTATTTAATATGAGAAGAGGACAAAACTGATTATGGGGAACTGCATACGCAGTGGCTTTTTTCCCTTCCTTCCTAGGTTCAGAAATATTTCGTTGACAACTATGGTCCATATAAGTGGTGATATCACTTCCTTTTGACTGCCGCCTCTTGGGGTGATCAGCCCATTACGGTGATTCATAATGTTGCACTGTTCTTGTTACGAAGCACAGAACCTATTTATCACATTCACTTCTGGACTTGTTGCGACATTTTCTAAGTCTCTAAACATAGCGGGAACTTTAATATTAAGGCTCCTTCAGTGTTAAGGAACACAGTAAATGTGCATTCTTTATCGTAGAGACTTTTTTCAGTTGTGCTGACAACTTTGTGCACGGGTTTCTGTTGCCTTTACCCGTTTGTGCAGGCATGTTGGTTTGAGGCCAACGATCTTGGATGCAGTTTACTACAAATATTAGTGTCTAGCAATTCTTAACACGTTAGCCTTGAGAGCCCGAAATCTTTTGGTTAGATATGACTTGGCTTACCTGCCTTCCACAAGACCAACTTCATTTCCCTCTAGCATTTTGGCAGGTATCCATATTTAATTCGACAGTTGAAAAGTCTTTTTAGGAACCTTGTCGATTTGCTTCGTTTTTTGAAGCATGAATGGTATGATTCTGTACAGAGGATTTGTAAGTGGAGACTGAATCTATAGCCCAGCTATTTTTTTGCTTCCAGTAACCGCTCATTATGCCTAAGTCACAGTTTATTACTGTCGTTGGAGTCGGAGTCGATCCGAGGAAGCGCGTTTCTAGCAAGAGAGCTAGGGTCTCAGTGCTGGATTTCCTATAACTACCATCGGGTATTTTCAGATCTTCATCTACTGAAAGCATCTTAGATAGGACATTCCTTAATCTGCCACACTCTGTTGTATTTTCAATATTGGACCAAAACGTTCTCCGTGAATGTCTTTTAGCTATGCAGACTGAGCTCTTCTATTTTCTGGCTTTATATTTGTCCGAATTAGATCAGAGATTGGAGTTTTTGTTTGCATTGAATAGCTCCGTTCTCTATTTTCTAATGCATTGCAGTTCTTTAGATCGTGAAGATCGTGCCTAGTTTTACCGCTGCAAAGTCGATTTCGACGTGGCCTCAATTT